>JAUCMP010000028.1:15855000-16207500 GCA_030770545.1 Macropodus opercularis | reverse complement strand
ACAATTTAACACTTTTTGTCATGAGTACAAATCATTTTCATAATTAAAATAAAGGGACGTTTTTGCTGTATTGTCTTACACACAAAAGTATATTATTATGAAATTAAAGTGATTTCTTAAAAAAGAAACCTATAATTATAGGTTTTTCTTGTTTTATTATTATTCATTTTATTTTATTATTATGCTATATTAATAAAAACAGTACATGACGATCACCCAGTTTCCAAGGACCAACAACCAAAGTAGGAAGACGCTTGTCTTGTATTTGTCATAATATCTTCTAGGTTGAGCAGAAGAAAGGCGTAAAGATGACTCAACCGCACCAGGATGACAGAGAATCTTCATACACATTTTCTAATTCTGTTGAATAATAACGTCAGTGCTGTGAGATACGTCTCTAAATCAGCCTGGCGGAGATGAAATATTCAGTCAGCACATCACAGACTCTTTGTCCTTATGCTCTCAGACAAACTCCAAACAGGCTGCGGCTCCGTCTAATCCAACCGTCACCTAATCACCAGGTAAGCACAAAGTGTGATTGATGGAGTGTTGCTCCACCCTTCAGCTTCACGAATCCTGCTGGAGTCAAACAATGCAGTCTTTCCTGGGTGAGTATAGCAGGTAGAGGCTGGAGGCTTTAGAAATGATTTTATCTGGTTCTGATGAACAAAGGGCTATGATGCAGGTCTAGAGTCTTTAAGACTTCATGACGTAGTGTTTCATTCTAAACTATGTCCAATTTGTCCCAGATGGAATCCAATCAGGTTCTATGGAATGAAAGCAAACAGGATGCACCTGATCGTAATCTAATGGTCTGAATAGTCTGTGTGTGAAGAAGAAGTGATGCTGCTTCTAAAACGGTGTAATAGAATGACGACTAATGAGTGTGTGAGAGTCATCCCTGCCCTAAAGTGACGTGTTTACATTAAATGGATCAGTCTGTGAATATGAAACAAGTACATGAAGCAGAAAGAGAAGAAGAGTTAATCATATACCAGAACCCGCTGAAAGCTTGTATGTAAAATATTTCCACAAACTCTGAATAAACTCAGTAGATGCGACTGCATCCTGTTCCCTCGCTTCGACCTTTCATGAGACATGGATGAAGGAGTAATGTAGGAGTAACGTATTGGTGATGAGCCACATAAATCAGTGACTGAGCATCATTAACGCTGGTTCTGAGACGTTTCCAGCGTCTTCGGCCATCGTTGCTCCTCGGGTGGAACTCGTCCTGGTAGACTGCCCTGCGTGACGAAGCGCCGCTTCAGCCCTCGCCACGGTGCGGCTCGGCGTGGAAGCATGGCACTCACATGCTTCCTAACTGCAGGGTCAACCCACTTCCCAGTATTCTTCTGTCAACTCTGGGAAAAAGCTTTTATATCCTTCCTGCCTCTGAGACGCTGGACGCGAAGACCGAGCGTAAAGCTCCACTCGCCGCCGTGGTGTCAGGAGCCTCTCACTGCAGAGTCAACTATTGTCTCCTCTGTTTGTGCCGCTACAGCCGCCCAGAAGAAACAAAACCGCTCGCGTGGCTTCCTGGACTTCTTCAGATGGAATAAATATTGTCTGATATCTTGCCATTTGTTTGTTTAGTGGGAGTGAGTAATAATACTGTGATTGTGCTGTTGTCACTGGCTTTGGGCCTCACGCTCCGACCTCTGGAAGATCAGACTGAGTGTCGACAGCAGAGCCAACACCGCCGACCATCTCCCGCCGTCAGTGATGACTGCATTGTTTGACTCGGAGTTTATTTACACGACGCACTGATCAGATTCGAAAGTGTGTGGCTGGGTTTCTCTGTATTGTTTTGAAGGTTTACACGGAAACAAAGCAAATCTGTCTGGATTCAGCTCTGAGGTTTGTATTGTTTTAGTAGAATGGATGAAGAATATTGTCCACGGTTCAATGTGAGGGCACATACGCTGGCCTGAGTAAATACTCCCATGGCTTCATTCGTCACATCGCAAGAATAAAATGCATGAAAACAGAAATATCAGCAAAGTGTGGGATGTTTTACTAACGGTTAGGAGCCCATTCCACCATTCAAGGGTCATTTCATAACACAATTCCAATCATAACAATAATAAACTAATAGGAATGCTTGAAATGAGCATAAACAATGCTTTAACAACAACAAATAAAAAAGAGACAGATTTTTATGATTGATGGAGTGTGGAGGCAAAAACCTGTTGGAACCTGGTGAATGAATCAAAAACCAATCAAAGTTGTCTTTGTGTTGTCTTTAATTCTTGCAAGAAGAGAAGTACACAGAGTCGGTGCAGAACTGTCCTGCCTGAGTGTAGATCTGAAGTCATCTACCGTGTTCCTACCTAAACACCTCCTCAGTTGCGAGGGAGTAAAGATGTATCTTCTCATTAGCTCAGTCTCAAACAAAAACAGTCCACAAGAGACTTATCAGCCCACAACTCAGGGTCAGTCACTGCCTTGCACCAGGAGGAAAGTGTAACAGGAACAAAGTACATCAAAGTTCTGCTGCCATGGTCTCATGGCCATGGTCCATGCTGTAAAACAATTTAACTAAACCGTGTCTCCCTAGCTCCCTTTCCCATGGGAAAGAGAAGGCTCACTATTCTAAAATACTTCTGTAAGCAGGTATATAATTTATTCTATGATTACTTTGCTTAGTACAGATACATATGAGGATACATCAAGTAATATGAACCAGAGTTCTGTCACAAGGGAAAATACCCATATAGTCAAATTTCCATTACACAGAGGTGTTGAACTGACAAGAGCTCATCAGCTCAGTACCTGGTACTGGACCTGACGAGCAGACAGCTCAACTTCAAAACAGAGACCCTGCGCTGGAAGCGTCTTATCAGACTGTGTGACCGTGTTATCCACAAACCTCCCATCCGGGCTCAGAGGGAAAGGCATCTCATCTCAAGCACCAGGAGCTGACTTTAGCTGGAGCGAACCAGGAGAACTGAGTTCAAACGCACAGGGTAACCATGCTGTGTTTCTTAGATGATCTGGACCTATTCAGCGTCACTCTCTGACCATCTGAGCTAACTGGCCTGATCCAAGCTACTTTGGAGAAGTTAATACTGTCCCTGTCAGGATCAGATGCTGTGTGTTATGAATGTGTTTCCTTTTGACAGTGATGGATGTTCACAAAAACACACATTTACACACTGAACTTAAATAACCAGACATGGCTGATTTCTGTGCAGAGGCCACTCAACCAACCGAAGTACAGCAGCTTGTACGTCACCTAAACTGCCACGATGTGTCCTGAGCCAGTTTTACAGCAGGCGACACTACCTCAACTTCCTCCAACTGAGAAAACGCCAGTGAGACAATGTCTTCCATCAAATCCATTTCAAGAATAAAATCATTTTGAGAAAGACTGGAGCAACATGTTCTTTTCACAGTGGATGTAAAGTAATTCCTGTTCTTTACACTATCCCAGGGTTAAAGGTAATAATGTAACTGATCATCTTTGAGGATTCATTTATTTACATGGTTATCCCACCGTTGAATGAACTTGACTGAGCCTTGCACAGATCCAAGCCCTACCAGACGCTTATGCTGCAGTTCTTCCATCACTCGCCTTGACGCATGTGAACTAACAGACACACAACAGGTCACAGTCAAACAGTGCTTTTCCACACGCTCTGCTTTTAGACGCTGTCTTCGCTGCAGAAATAGCAGCTCGTCACCAAGCAACTCTTCATTAGCCTGCTGAGGCGACGCGGTGGGAAAAGAGGCCAGCTAACAGGTGCAATCAACAGCTTTAGCCCCGGGGACTGACCAGCCACCTACAGCCTTTTGGGTGGAGGAACGTCATACATAAAGCATAAAGTGGCGGAAAAATCAGCTGGAGATGTCGATCGGTGGGATCAGACGGAGGATGCTGTCCTCTCTGCTAAAAGCTACCTGCCAATCAACACAACACAAGGCAACGACAGAAACCAGTGATTTGAAGAGATTTAATCATCATTTCAAATGCAAACAGGCGTCCAGTGCTGTGGAGGAGTCAAAAACACGTGTGTGTGCTCAGGTCCAGGCCTTGGCTGGTGACCGTAGCGCAAAGAAATGAAAACCAGTGGAGTTTGGTTCAAAGCAGCGTGTTTTTCAGCGCAGATACAGTAGACGGAGAATGTACAGCGTGAGGTCTGAATGTCGGTTCATAGAGCGTCTGCTTCCTCTCAGAGCCGCCTCTTCGTCAGCACTCCTGTATGTGATGGGTTACACCGTCTGTTGGGGCTCAGGGAGTAAGAATCTAAATCTCGTCCGATCCAAATGTGGCTTCTTTGTAGAGCTTCCAAGCTTTTGGATTGATGCTTTCGACCATGGTAGTAGCTGTCTTTGTGTCCACCCGTACAATCCGCTGCCTCTTTGGTTGACACGCTGCTCTGAGCTCCGCAGTCCGGATCCACGAGCTGAGAGAACGCTAACATTCAGTCTGCTGGTCACGTTACCTGACAAACGATGCCACCATCCAACCACCGGCGCCCTCAAACAGAACCACCTCCTACATCCTGAAGCGGATCTCTAGCTTTACAACAGCAATAAATATCAGACATGCAACACGGACCAGACAACCACACTTAGAGTTTAATACATTGAGACGTCATCTTAATTACTATCTGAAGACTTCCATCATGATAAGCAGGCAAATGGAGTTAGTGGCTGCTTGGCTTAGCTTTGCATAAACACTGGAAACAGTGGGACAGCTAACAGTAGCCTGAGTGGTCACCTGACGGCGTCCTGTGAATGTGATGTGTGTTGCAGGGAACTTGTAGCTCGCAGATTTACCATAACGTCAGGTCCGTGCTAGGTTTTCGTTTTCGCATCTTTGTTCAGGTGGTTTGAAGAGTCAGCCCTGGAACAGCTTGATCCAGTCTCGTCTCCCACAGGGCACTAGTTCATGTAGGTGCTTTAGCAGAGAGGCTGGGACGCGGAACTCATCCTCTCCTCCTAGGCCAGGATGTCGCTCCTCTTGCTACACCACACCACCACGGCGATCATGGCCAGCGTGAGGAAAACGGGGACGAGGATGAGCAAGACCAGCGTGTTGTCGGGCGGGTCCTTCCACACGACCTGCTCTATGGTGCAGTTGGAGAAAAAGTGCTTGTGTATGTGGATAATGTATCTCTCCACCAGGGGGTTGGGCCAGTAGCAGTTGACGATGTTGGACTTTGTCTCCGTGCAGAGGGTGAAGAAGTGATACTCACTGCGGAGACGAATGGGAAGAAGAGAGACAAGGGCTTAGCAGAACATTAGCACCGACTCCAAAGCCACAGTAGGACAAGGTCTAGTGGTTCTGTCATACGACACTTGAACGTTATAAGCCCCACAGTGTATCAGGCAGTGTAACTGGGGATGCTCTTGCCTTTTCCCCTGTCCTCTGTGCTGTGACATGCTCTTCAGGGCCACTCGGAGCTTTAGTGGAGCTTTTCAGGCTTCGGTCAATGCATTCAGAGCAGCTTAATCCCCCCCAGTGTGAATTTCAGTCCTACAGGTCCCACGTTTAGCTCACGACTCGCTATTCAGCTGATCAGTGCACGGAGCATTTCTTTGAACAATTATTCACCACACTGTTAATGACACAAATGAAGTAAACCTCAGAGTCTCCAGGAGACACACTGTACGGCCCAGGACACTGGGAGCCAACGGAGCCGAAGCTCTTCCCTCATCGTCTGGACCTTCAGCATCCCAGCAGCTTCTGCTCTAACTGACCGAGGTGATGCGAGGACAATGTCGTATCAATATGACCTATTAGTTTTTGTTCTGTCAAACAAATTAGGTTGGATCAGGTATTATACAGACACAGACACACAGAGCAACTAAATGTGTTGTTGTTAATGGCACTGGCTTAAAGGCAGAAGGAAAATGAAAAATGTACAGTTAGTATCTGAGCTTTTAGGGAGACACATTCAAAATGCAGAAGAGTGGGGAATTACAGCCTTTGAAGTTATGTCCCAGACGTAGTCCACAGTCAGTAGACAGGCATTAATCTGCTGCCAGGGTACGAAGCCGCCTGGCCCGGTTCACAGCCAGGCTACGATACCGACAAACGAGCAGTTCCCTATGAAATCTAGTTTATTGTCAGTGGTTGTCATTAGTGGGAGATGGCCGTACGGGCCCTACCCCCCGCTGCTGCTCCCCGGGAGCTGAGAAACGTTCAGGGCCCAAATCAGTGTTATTAGAAGGAAATGCAATAAGTGCACACAGACAGCGCTTCGTATAAACTACTCTCCCTGCTCCTAGACTCTTGGTCTGGCTAATTACAAACAACATCAAGCCAGCTGCACCACCAGCAGCCATCACCACAGAGCCACGGCTCATTCGTCAGCGAGACGGGGATCTGCTTATTTTATAGCACGCACACGCTGCTCATCCAACCCGCTACTGTGTCTGTCTGCGCCACACACATGCATTCTGCAGGAGACATTTCAACCCCCCACCCTGATGACACGAACAGCAATCAGGCGCTGAATGAAGGACCTGCTTACCCAAGCCCTTAAACACAGTCAGAGGCCTTTCAGCCAAAAGATGCACAACTTTTACTTTGTTGTTTCTGCACCACCTATTATTGAAATACTGGTGTTTGTGTTGTGTTCTCTTCTTGTTCCTCGGAGAAAAGTAACGCACGTAAAGTAGAATTCAGTTCATGATGCACGAAATTAACTTCATAAAACAAATGCAGGCAGAGGTCCTGAAAAGGAAGGGACCAATACTTTTAGTCTACAAATGTCTCCTCTCTGTAATATTATTAGGAAACACTATAAATTTTCACTCTGCAGATGATACTCTGACTGGACTCAGAAACTCAGAGACTCTTCATAATAAAGCTCCATCTGGTGTTAGACCTCATGGCTCCTTCTGCTCCAACAGAACCTTGCTTCTCAGAGCTGGTCTACTGGTGGTTCTAGAGTTTCTACCTGTAGAACGGGAGGCAGAGCCTTTAGCTCCAAGCTCCTCTATGTGGAACCAGCTTCCAGTTCAGGTTCTAGCAGCAGACGCCCTCTCTGCTTTAAAACTAGGCTGAAACCTTCCTTTGTGACAAAGCTGATGGTTCCAGATGGTTCTGGTTCCTCTGATCCATCTCTTAGTTCAGCTGCTACAGGCTTAGATGCTGGAACCTCCTTCATTCACTGAGCTCCTCTGGTTTTCTATCTATTCCATCCACTAACATGCCTCCATGTCCACATGTGACTAACTTTGTCTCTGTTCTCTCCTAGTTGTGTTTCTCTCTTTCTGTCTCTATTCTCATCTCCAGGTATCGTCAGACTCAGAGTCGTGTGTCTCAGTGTTCAGCTGCTGGTCCAACCATCCTGCCTGAGTCTGTTGCTGCTGGTTGTTGTTGCTGCTGGTTGTTGTTGTTGTTGTTGTTGTTGTTGTTCTTTTCTCTCTTCTCTGTCCCTTCACTATAACCGGTCAAGGCAGATTTTCTCCCACTGATCCTGGGTCTGCTGGAGGTTTCTTCCTCTATAGAGTTTTTCCTCTGTTGCTATTAAAATGTACAATTCAAAGCTGCTCTATGTGGATTTGTTGGATAATTGTGTCAGGTCTTAAACCTCACTGTAAAGTGCCTTAAGATAACTGATGTTGTGAATTGGTGCTATAGAAATAAAGCTGAATTGAATTGAATGTCATGCTGTCCTATTCTGTTCTGTTCTTCTCTGTTCTGTTTGTTTTTTCTTTTCTGTTTTGTTCTTTTATTTTATTTTCTGTTCTGTTTTATTTTTTTCTGCTCTATTTTGTTCTGTTTTGTGCTATTCTGTGCTGTTCTGTTCTGTTTTGTTCTTTTCTGGTTTATTTTGCTCTGTTTTGTGCTGTTCTATTGTGTTCTGTTCTGTGTTGTTTTGTGCTATTCTGTGCTGTTTTATTTTATTCTGTTCTGTGCTGTCTTGTTCTTTTCTGAGTCTCTAGCTTCACGTTTCTGACTATGGAGCCAATGATCAGGTGGTTTCTCAGCGGGTGTGTCGCTGAGTGGGGAGATTCTGTTTGAAACGTGAAGCGGCAGGTGGTGAACCGTGGGCGACTGCCTAGAACTACGACTCCTACGAACCGTCACCCAGTCACATCCCACTGAGGGATGAGTAGCAGCTAAGCATTAACACTAATGGAGGCAGAGGACGAGCTAAACATAAGGCACCGAGCAAGAGAAAGTAGGAGAAGAAGACAGAGAAGCCATAGCAGAAAGTTAAGCTAGTTTAACTAGAGGACCAGAAAGCTACGAAGTTAGCAGAGCTTTCAATGAAAGGGAATAAGGTGCTTGAGTATTACAAGCGTGCGACGCTTAGGCCTCGCAACAAGTTAGAAAACAACAGTAAAGAGATAAAAGTGAGGAGACAAGTCGTTATATTCACGATTTACAGAAGAGAAAACAATGAGTGGATGGTGGATGAATCTTTCCATTTCTCCTGCAGTGGTTTGATGCTGATCCTTATTTAGTGTTTAACCTTCTCCCTGTCCCTGCGACTTAGCAGAGAACATGCATGAGTGACTAAATGTGAAAGAAAGGAATGAGGTGAAACGATGGATTGATGATGACGGATCCTGCAGCCAGGTCTGAAAAGACGTCTCCCTCTCATCTGCCATGTGCATCTTAACTAAAACTACAAATATAGACACAGCAGGACATAGATAAGAGCTGCATGAGTGTCCAGACACGGTTTATCTGTCCTCTGCTTAAAATGACTGTTGCTCCGTGGTAACAGAGCTGCTTCCAGTGGAGCGATGCCAAAGCAAGACTGCAATGGGCAAATAAGGTAAGTAGACACTTCAGCTCGCTCTTAGGACCTGTCACCTCGATGCGACGAGCTCTGCGTTAGGAGAGCAGGATGCTCCTCTGGTGTCTGAACCATTAGACAACGGCGGAGTGTATGAGAATCCCTTCTGGGACTAAATAAAACAAGGTTAGGCGAAGATCAGTGTCTGGGAGGGTACGTTGAATAATGATGAATGCACATGTAGGATTTAACATTATTAGAACATGGACTGGGAGGAAAAACACAGCCCTAAACAGCTGTTATTGCCTCCTCCTTAAACAAATGTTCCCACCAAGCTCCACCGCCAACTTACACGAGTAATGTCTGGTGTTAAAAACGAGAATATGACGAGAGATCAAATTGTGTTTCAGTTTGTTCTGTGTCAAATTTACCGCAACGGATTAGCTTGAAAATAGTTCATAGATTTATGTATATTAGCGACATTATGCCGCCGCATTTCACTGACGCTGACAGAACCTTCGCTTTATGCAGCCTGCAAAGCACAATAAACCACCACCAGGTCTAAAGATGTTCTATTACACAGTGCATAGCACAAACTGGAAATCAACTCTGCAGAATGGATAAAATAGCATTTTAAATTAGCATTTGAAGCATTATAGACGCTGTGGCTGGTGGTGAGTTCATGCTTCGACTAAAAAAGGCAAAAACAACATAAATCCCTTCTCATTCCTTCCAGGATGTTAGTAATTGCAGCAACTCGCGTCAGAATGAAAACCTTCAGGCATCGGTGTCGGTGTCGCGAGTGTGTGACACGACCTGAACCTGCATGATTAAGTACGTAGGACAATAAAAGCCGCCTGCTGTCTGGGTCCGTCCTCTCACCGGAGCTGTGTGATGCTGAATGGATACGGACTCGTACCTGATGAAGTGCGTGAGGTTACAGTAGTACTGTCGGTCTATGTGAGCCATTTTCTGTTTGAAGTCCTCTCCACAGTCCTCCACCTCCCACTGCAGATGGGACTCGTTGCAGGTCCTGCTCGGCCGGGTGGGAGTGGGCTCCATGTTGAAACTGTCCGTGGCTGAGAGACGGAAAGACGGAGCGGTAATAACTAACAGGTGTCCTGCTCCAGGTGTATGATTATGATGAGCAGTCGTGGATGGATGGATGTGTTTACCTGACAACCCCCTCATCATCCAGGTGCTGACTGTGGAAAGAAGATGTTAGAGGTTAGAGCGGTTCTGTTCTGGTTGACAGGCGTTTTCACATACGTTGGCTGTGATTTCAAAGGGATTCAACCAGATCCAGGCTTGTCAAAGGAAGCGCTGGAAGACTCGTCGTGTTCTCGTTGCGCCGCAGTGAAAGGAAAGTGAGAAAATTGTAACGCTGTGTGTTAATGTAGTTTGAATGCTTTGACCTTTTGTTGTTTTCAGATAAACTTTTTAACACACCGAGCTGATGAAAGCACCTTCTTCATTATGGCAAACTGGGCCTGTTGTTTTTTAACCTGTCCCTCGATAAGACGCTGCTCGTTGTCCAATCCGAACCCGTGCACACGGTGACAGCGTTAAATGTGCTGCTGCACAGGAAGCTCCGTCTCCTTTGAAGTCTCAACATTACAAAGCAGGGAATCAGTTTGAAAGACGCCCCGCAGGACAAAGACTCTCACCAAGTTAGCGCGCTAAAAATAAAAGCCTTCCTGTGTTAGCATGTGGGGATGTTTTGAGGTGTGGTAGCATTTTAAATGAGGCTCAGGTTTCTTGTATACAGTCACGACATCAGCCAAACCTTTTTCCATGTTCTTGAGCAATCTTTTTTTTAAACACATTAGATAATTTTTTTCAGGAGCATTAAACTCAGGTTGAAATCAATCAAAAAGGGACAGAAAATCTTCCCCAGGCTCACATCGAGTGACTTTAGATACTACTTCCTGTTAAAGCCTGAGGTGCCCATTGTTCAGTCATGTATTTAACTGTCTGATGTCTCCACGTGTCATGAAAAAATGGAGAAAGTGAACTTAATGAACTGTAATCAAACGAAGCAAAGAATAATAAGAGCAAGAATGTGCAATCAAGGAATTCCTGTCAATGATGGTTTCAACAAAAAAAGGAAACAGCGAGTGAAAGCTTTTCTCCCAGTGCTCGACTTAAAATGACAGGATGACGGATGAGTCACCCTCAGCTTTGTTAGACAGCTGAGGGTCTGTCTGAGGATCCCCAAGCTCCGAGAGGTCGCACAGTCAAAGCCAAGCGTTCATCTTTTTCTGTGTTTCTACCCCAAGACATTAAATCCGCTCTTCAAAAAAATGGTCACATTCCCTTCAGCTGCTTCGTCCTTATTCTAGTCGTCGTTTTCGTGCTGATTGTGTTTTCGTTCTCTCATTGGTAGTGACATCAACGACGGCGGATTCTGTAGGAGACAACCTATGAAATCTACACATGAACAGTGAATCGGCTGCTGTTCGGCTTAAAGTGTGTTTTAAACATTTTGGATGGTGATCATCTTTCTGTTTGGAAGCAAGTGTGTCACGGGTGAAAATGTGCTGCAGCACAGCAGCTCTCGAAGTGACGGTGGTCCCTGAATGCAACATCGAAAGGTGATTCACGTGGCGAATGGTCTGCTGGTTTGGAATTGACCCGAACTGTGTCAGCTGGTCCATCAGCGGTTGTATCTAAAACAAATGGCACAATAAAAACACTGTGATGCTGAAATAAAACACATCGGTTTCTGATGAGTCTTTCAACCCTTTGGT
This sequence comes from Macropodus opercularis, assembly GCA_030770545.1. Classification (NCBI taxonomy): domain Eukaryota; kingdom Metazoa; phylum Chordata; class Actinopteri; order Anabantiformes; family Osphronemidae; genus Macropodus; species Macropodus opercularis. The sequence goes on along the minus strand of JAUCMP010000028.1, from coordinate 16,196,045 downwards.
TTTGAGGAGTGAGACCCAGGGTGTGATCTGACCAGCAGTCGCTCTGCTCTGCCCTGACAAGCTGCCTGCCACCACACGCTCTCGCCACCAACTGCTTGTCTTCCAGGCTATTAATAAGCACAATCAAGATGGAGGGTGGGATGAAAATAACCTGCAACTGGCAGCAGGGATCCCATCAGTGTGAGCTGCTCACAGCAGGCGGTAGTTTGAAACCCACTCTACTCCATCAGCTTTATGAAGAGAGGGAACACGCGCACATCAGTGTATGTGTGTGTGAGAAGAAATTCAAATCCCGCAGCAGAATCAAACACAACACCTGTGAATTTAAAGAAGTAGCAACACGCAGCGAACTAAATATTTACCATGCTTAGTTATGCACGAGCGGCTGTTTGCAGCGTGAACCCAAACAGAAGCGTAACCATCCCTGGAACATCGCAACTATTTAAGCTGAAAACCCTGAGACGAGAGTGCTTGACAAAACTACGGCAACATTTTATGTACACACCCATCAATAACCAAGCAAACAAACATAACTGCCTTTAGAACCATGAAGCCTTGAACCCACGCATGTGAGCAAATGACTTTCCACACAGTGTAAGCGTTAGAAGCACCTCCGGGCGTTTTGTAATGAGGAAGCAAGCAGCGACCTACATGCTGGAGACAGTCACCGAGCTGCCAGCAGACGTGCAGGTCATCTGCTGCTGCCACGACGGGAGCTGAAAACTGACAGCGTCTGCTGTTCACTCGACATTTTAATCTCTTGGAAAATGGACATTAACAAAGTCGTGGATGTGGCATGAGTGGATTCACTGACGTTCACAGAACCACTAATCAGTCTCACGGTTACCTCATCCAGCTGCCGGCCTATTTTTACAGCGTTTACCAAGCTGCCAGGTTCCTCATCGCTGAGCTTCACAGGACTGTGACTGCTGTTGCTGAGGAACCAGTGACCAGGCAGCACAGTCATGCAAATGAAGTCTGCCTTGGCCACCGCGAGTGTAAGTGGCCACGGATCAGACCGATACCATCTCAAACAGGGAGGCTCGCAGCAGTGAACACTGTGGGTTCCTTCACATGTTAATAGCTTATTTACATGCATCCTGTCTGGATTTGAATAGAACTGGGTCTGGCACTAGTCTTATTGTCAGCTAAATTTAATTTAGAATAAAATGAAAGTGTGTCTTTCTTTCTTGCTGGATGCGTTAAGTGGCCGTTAATAAAATGAATGACTGTACGCCAGAGTTCAGATGGCGTGAATCGAGCATGTCCGGGATGTCGTGGAGTCAGACAGGAAATAGAAGAACTCATGCAAAGCCTCGTTGTTTGGATATGGATCTATGCCTTCAAGAACAACGTATGAGGTCATAAATGCAGCGTTACAAACAGAAATCAGCCAAGGTTTGAGAGAGTAGGAAGCGACTGGAGAGAAAAGCTCTCTGGCTTCCTGAACACCAGAAAACGCAACCGACTGGTCACGACTCGCTCGTATTCCAGGCTTCTCCTCGGTGGTGAGCAGTTACATCAAAGAGATAAAAGAAAGTCTGGGTGTGAAGACATGAGGGAACATACGGTTTGAATTCATTGTTCCTGCATTAAAGTCCAGGAGAGGTTTTGTGCAACCCAAACTACTAATGCACACACAGAGTCTAATGTGGACTCTAAGTGAAAGGCAGGTCTTTGTGTGTCCAGTCACGCTTTACACCACTAAACCTTACCTGTACAAACATGCAGCTTTACTGGGTCCCTGAGGCTGAATCCTTCTTTATATTCCACCACATTTGTGATGAGCTTTTGAGGATGAATGATGAGAACATTGCTGAGCTTGTACGGTGGGATTTTGGAGAAGATCCTTTGAGTAAGTCTGTTTACACCAGTGTGTGTGTTCTGATGAGAGACAAGGGCGGAGATAAGATCCACTGACGATCTACCACCCAACAGGCCCAAAGGACCCAGGATCCGTGAGCTACTGCCTCATCTGTATGAAACTGCAGCCTGCTCATGCAGCGTCACTGCTTTTCTCCTGCCGCCCCTGTTTTTAGCATCTGCAGCGAACTGAACCTGATGAACTGAACACAGAACCTGACACTGACGTGAAGGTTCGTTGTGTTCGCAGATGAAGGAAGCGGACGCATTATTTTCCAGAAGAGAAAACCACCTAAGGAAGTGATAAATAATGATTAATAATAAGCCTCCCTGCTCGTCGTTCTCGCTTTTAACATTTCACCCAGCGTCTGAGACGTGGTGCTGCTATGTGATCACACAACTGGCAGCCTCGCACGACGTGTCAGCACAGGGAGGATGTTTCCACTTATCTCCCTTCCTCATGCTGGAGTTCCTTTATTTAGGCAGGGATTTTCCATCAGTGATGTGCAGTGAAGGAAAGTATTCCCAGCATTAGCTGGTATAGCCATAAATACTCCATTAAAAACAGTGCCTTCAACTTTGATCCTGTTTCTTCATGGAACTGAAGTCAGTGCGTCAAACACAGACAGAGGGAAACTAAGCAGACGCAGCTCCTTCAATATGCAGAGGCTTTAGTGACACCATCGCTTACTTTAAATATACTACTCACAATACTACACAATACACAGTACTTACTACGCAATTTTACTCTTCTTTTATTTCCCCTTATTCAACGTCTCAAAAAGTATGAAAGGCATCACGAATGCCACATAAAAAGAAATGTGTGAAGGATTCAGCAACTGTTAAGGACAAGCTCCGAGAACGGAGCCGCACCTGAAGGCACGTTCTCCCTGCTCCACCGATGATGAACACAAATAGCATCTGTTTGAAAAGGGCTCGTTTTGTACCGTACCAATTCATCCAAACATATTATCGCTAAAAAGCAAGGATGTCAGCAGAGAAGCCTCCGATGGCGTCAACCGTGGATGAAAGGATCACTAGTGTTTAGTAGCCACGTCATCGAAGTGTCAGTTTCTGCCTACAGAATAGAAAATAACACACATACAGACGTTCGATGCACACCTTTAGGAACAATGTTGTGCATTTTCTTTCTTCAGCTTTCTTTTTATAATTAGATTTTGACATATTAGATGTGAGTCAAATATTATTTGTGACTACTAATATATAAGTAAGTTGTAAGAACTTCTTCCTGCTTCCCTGGAATCGTGTTAGTGAGCTTCTTTCAAAGGGTTTTTTTCTGCGATCTGCTCCTTTGATGTCTGATCATATTTCAAAGCTTCTGCATCTGTGTTCACAGAACGAGGAACATGTTCAACCTCATCTTCTTAAATTTAAAAAGTACTTTACTTTACTCCTAGAGTTGGGTTCAGCGTGTGTCTCTGTCTCTCTACCCTGTAGTTCAGGTCTGGATCGTCCACCTTAAACTGACTCCAGACTGTGATTCTCCTGTTCTCCTCATCTGGTCAATTATCGTCACCATGAATAGTTTTTATTAGAAAACGACGTATTTTTGATTAAATTTCTTTTGTCGGCTAATAAAATCAGAATCATACAAAACCAGGACACTGTGTATCTGACAGCTCTGTGTCCCCTGTGGATGTGGACATTTTCAGCACCTGCTGACTTTTAAACCCTCAAGATCTAAATGGACCTTTGTTCCACTTGTGCAAGAGCAATTCAGCGTGGGTTTAAAAACGCAGAATAAAAGCAGAACCAAGCGAGACAGATGCCTTTCGCAACCTGTTTCACAGCCTCTTTAGTATTTGTAGAGACGCGGAGTTGAGACAGTTCAGTTCCAGTTATCGGCGGGTATTTACTGTCCTGTCCAGAAGCTACAGAAGCTACAGAAGCGAGGCACCGTCAGAGACGGGTGAGCACGGTGGAGCCAGTTGCTCTCAGTGGAGGCTAAAAACTAAAAGTGGATCCGCTGTCACTACTGTAAAACACTTAAGATGCACCTGTCACAAAATCGAATTAAATCAAACAGCGCCTTTGTTAACGTATGTGAACGTGTATGTTTGACCTTCTTTACTCATTTTAAGCAGCTGCAATCAAAACTGGAATTGAGTTAAATAAATGAAAGCGCTGCCAGTTCAGTCAAATCGTTAAATCAGGTTTTAAAGAAACTGATTTCCCAGCTTTCAGTCTCAGGCCTGCAACTCCAGAGTGTGAATAGCACAATGGAAATGTGTTTTAAAAAATGCATGTAATTGGTTATAAAAAATAATTCAAGCCATGAGTAGCACGAAGACTGATGTCACGATGGAAACGCGTGGTTAAGGCTGTCGTCAGTAAACAACGGCCTCACTAGGGAAACCTACCAAACCCGGACTGACAAACTGGTAGTAATGTCAACCAGTGTTTATATGAGCACATGTAACATAACTGAAAAATACGTCGTTTTATTTGTGGAAACCTTTGACAGGACAACTTTCCAACCTACAGCTTGACTTGGTGACTCGTATAAAATTCGTTTTTGGGGCGTTTTCAATCTTTGTAGTTTTATTTTACGGGAGCTGTAGATCCAGATCCTAAAATTAACTGTTGATTAACCTTCTTGAAAAGGAGAAAGCAGATGAATTGCTGTGAGGTTAATGCTTCACGGTGGAATGCGCTAAGCTGCCGCAGCTCACAGGACAAACGTGATCCCTGACCCGATGCAGCGACGCTAGATTCAGTTCTCCATCGACTCCATTTCCTGCTTTAGTTCGTCTTATCAGCATAACGGCCGCGGATTGTAACACGCTGCTTCAACAACTGACCTGTAGGATCCTCGTTTACGGCTGTATCAAAGTCTAGGGCTCCACATGGCGGGGTCAGAGGTCAAGGAGGAGGGAGAGGAAGACGATGCTGGAGATTGACGACACAGATGTGCAAGACAGAGGGGAACTGGGTTCTTAGCAAACAAACACAGGAAGAGTAGAAGTGCAGGAGAAGAGTCGGAGGCAAAGGGAGGGTGTGGGATGAGGACTGGGACTCCCCCGTGGAGCCAGTCACACCGTCTGTATTCAGGACAACAGCGCTCAACTGGTGGAGCAGGCCAGCTGGTTGTTGGGCAGCACGTTGTGGGTGGCTGAGGCTTTGAGACGCGCTTTTGGGATAACAGCTCCATATAAATGCAGCCCATTTACCGCGTGGAGAAGAAAATCACAGCCAAGCTTGAGCGGAACAGGCCCCCGTGCAGCCGATCCATCTGTCTACTGGCTGCCGCTTCCGCGCATGGACATTTTTTCCACGGCGGAACATGTAAACAAAACGGCATCATTAAAATAGTTTCGCCTCTAAGTGTGATAACACAGCCTGTAAATGGGAGATAAGAGGTGTGGATGTGCAGAACGGTGAACTGGCAGAAATAGCAGAAACCTCCTGAGCCCCAGCGGCTCCTCATCACCAAACATAATCAAGCAGCAGGAAAGAAGCAGCACAGTTCAGCTTCCACGCGCTTCTTCAGCTCCAGACATATTTACTTAACATAATTGCCAAAAGCATCCTGCAGCCACTCAAATCACACAAACGAGCTTCACTGGAACATTTCTGTCGAGAAGCTAATAAAGTGGAAGAACATCGTGATCACATCAAGGGAATTCTTAGAAATGAGCTTCTTTTAGAGAGACAGCAAACGACACCAGGAACAGCTGCTACGCTTCTGCCTCTCACATCCCAGCTCGCTGCGAACGGCGCCGTTTCCTCCTCCTTCAGTCCGAATGACAAAATCGCAGCACTTTCCCTTAAACGTCCAAAATAGCAGCAGTAAACGCGGCCCCCTCTGAGTCGCACGGCCCTCACAGACGATCGCTTACCGACTTGTCAGCTTGTTCTGGACGTTATTTCCGCCTCCTGGCACAATCTGCGTGAGTAAACCTCGTTGGCGACAGGCCCAGCCCTCCGGCCGACGTGATAAAATACGGATGGATAGATAAATGGGGGCTGAGGCACCGTCGCCTGTTCAGACTAATCACGCTGCCGTGGTTCCGGTCCAGTGCTGTTTCTCTCGGCCTCTCTCCTGCGTGGCCTGACGCCTGCCGACAAAGCCCAGCTTTGCTATTTGACCCTGAGCTCAGGTGCTTGGTGCTAAGACTGACTATTTCTACCAGCTGCATTGAAAGCGTGTCGTTAACGTTTTCCCTCTCTCTACCTTTTACTGTCGTTCTACTGCTGCTTGTTATTCTGTCAGCCCACCCAGTCGGGGCAGATGACAGCGACGGTCATCTACTACGGCCGATGACAGAATATTGGTGTGTCACAACCCAAGCAGCACCTCCAGCATAAACTAGCACGCAGTGATTCACACTACAGCATTGGACCACTTTCTCGTTTTAATCTCACTCTTATTCACTTTCAGCATCCCGGACACTAAAACCTCAACGTTGTAGAGGCGCATTAATAAAGTGTTGGGACGGGAGCTTTGTTCAGTTACACTAAACCCTAAATGTCCAGATCTGAATGGAAAAAGACGGACGTGTTAATTAAAGGTTCGAGCAGGATGTGGGTGATTACTGCCTAACAGCACACGGGAGGGTGGAGGATTTTCCTCATTAGCTTTCTCCTGCTGGACTCATTTCCACTGAAATATTCCTTTTTGGCTGCATGACTGCAAACATTTAGCCATTACTGAGAGAAATGACTCTGGGTGATTAAACTGGCTCTGGCCGCTGTCGTGAGGAACACCTTTCACTTCCAGCTCACGGCTCACCTTAATAGAGCTCATTAGCTGCTATTCTCCTCTGATTGAAACTGTGACACTGGCCTGTGGCAGAAAACCACCCACCTGTCAGACGACCTTTCCTCTGTGAAACGACAACTAAGCGCCATCCTCCTCCAGCTCTGGCCTCGCGTCGCTCGTTTGAGAAACCGGGACGAGTGTCTAATGGCTCCTGCTCATAATGACAGTGGCTCTGCTGCCGCGCTGCTCCTCCCATCGTTTGAGCTGTTTTATTTGCAGGCTCGTTGCTTTGTTTTTCCTCTGCCTTGAATAAAATGACATACTTGGACAGTTTGTTTGTTTGGTTGATTGTGCAGTATATCGTTAATATTCAACCGTGTCACCTGAACATTTCAGCTCATTTCTATTCACATCAACATTCTATGATGACAATTACATATATATATTAAAGAGATGTACACTGATGATGTTTTTTTGCCAGAATGCTGTTGGGTGATTATTTGGCCTTCTAGTGACTTGCATTCAGTTATTGGATGATAAAATAATTATATTAATACATTTAACAGACAACACGTTGTATCAGAACATGGTAAGTTGGAACAATGCATTATAATGTGTATTTTTAATATATCAAATTTCTTTTATTTTATTACTTTATGATAAATTCAGTCTCTAACTTAGTTCTACGTTCAGCTATAGCTGAAATGTGGTCCGGACTTAAAACGTGCTGCTGACTGGGGCAGCGTCCAGAGTCACTGCCTGCTCCACGCTGTCACTTGAAGTCAGCATTAGACTCTGATAAGAGGAGGAAAGAGACGAAGTTCAAGTCCCTTCTGGCGCATGAATCTTTAAAGGGCCTTTGAAAGATTCATAATTCTCCTTCACATTTTACTGCAGCTGAGCTACAGTGCGTGCGTAAATGAGTAATACAAGCTTCAAATGCTGCTTTTCCATAGTTGGAACGTGATGCTGGTGGATATGCTGAGGAGCAGATACGTCACAGCACAGCGATGCTGTGAAGCATCGTGGTGACGGGCGACTCATTTGCATTAGCGTGTGCTGCGGCATTAACATGACTGATCGTGGCAGCGAACCATGATGCTGCAGTTTCTTCCTGGTACCGGAGCCTGTGCCCTTTGGGCGAGAGGTGAGGTTCAGCCTGGACGCACACGGTTGCAGACAGAGACGTCGACCACCACCTCAGTGCTGTGTCACCCTGGCAGCAAATAATGACGAACTAAATGTTCATTCGTTTTCATTCAGCCCAGGCACAGCATAAAAACGATTGTTGAGGGCGCAGGTGAGAAAAGCTGCGTTATAAACCTAACGAGAAGCTGAGGAGATGCTGACACGCTGAGGTCTCACTACAGCTGTGAAAACGCATTTTACAGAAATAACTTTAACACCCCAGCGTCTAGAGGAACAGCAGAGCCCTGAAGCGTCTCCCCGCTGCGAGAGAATGCGAAGCCATGTTTACTGGGGAAAGCAGATGCTTTGTGGCTCGCGCTGCAGATGAGGACGTCGCATGCAGCGCGTCTCCAACTTTGGGTTCTGGCTGCATCTGGCCTTCACTTTTACTTTCCCTGTGGGAATTTAAATAGAAACTCTTTTAGGATCAGAGCCTTCACAGGAAGCCGCTGCTTTATGTCTTCATAGCCTGGGAATCTAACCCCTCACTGCCTTGATTGCTCCAGGGAAATCCCTCAATTTACCATTTTCTAAGGACATATCAACACGAGTGTGTTTGTCACAACATTTCCATCCAACGTCCATTTTGCGTGACTCTGGGATCAGCTTGTTCAAACTCCAAACCTCTGTCTACTCCACACAGCTCTGGGGCCACAGCTGTCCCCTGGCAGACATCCAGGCAGGCTGCAGATGCGGACCAGGCACATGTCACGTCCTCCCGTCTACTACGCGTTTACATCGTCTCTTTGGATCTACACTCTCGTTACGCATCCACCTGCAGGTTTATCTCGTCCGACGCTTTCTGAAGCCGCAGAGCGTGACATTAAAATTCAGCGTCACCTGGCCCAGGTATGAGGGCAGGCTGAACGTCCAGTCAGCGTCAGGCCACATGGTGTGAAATATGAGCTGAACCACTGCTCTGCTCCAGCCTTTAGCCTAGAGACCCACATCCTGAAAAGGGTCCCAGTGTAGCAGAGAAGCACTAAACTATGAGCGATGAGCACAAGAAGACCAGGCTTAAAATAACTACATTAATACTTACATTAACATCAACACACAGCAGGAGACTATAAACCCACAGTTAACCACGGCATCAGTGAGTCTATTGTATGGGTTCATGACTTAACGCTTGCACCACATGAAACATCATTTCATACATGATTTCATCCTTGTAGGACCAGCTAATGAGCCAGATCCTCAAATTCCCATTGGCCACGATATAGGTCAGGTCTGCGCACTGGGGCATGATGCGGTGGCACCGCACATTCCCCGCTCGGTGATAGGAGACATGCCCGCGATCCAGACAACTTCTTAGCCATCGTCGCTATGTGCGCTCTGGTACCGGGGTTCTGCTCGGTGCGGGAATCCACGCGGAGACGTGCTGCGCAGCCTGCAGCTGTCAATGAGCGCAATTAGCAATAAACGAATAAACAACGATACTCACCAAAAACCCCAACGATAAAAAGTTTCAGCAGTGCGAGCTCACTCGTATCCATCACGCTCAAAGGGTCCGGTCAGGTTCTGAATGAAATCTCAGCTGCAGCTCGCAGGAATTGTGGATTTGAAGCGAACCATAATTAAATTCATCCCACACATGCAGATCCGACTTCGGTCTTTCCGCCCTGAGTCCCGAACTGTCGGCGCAGCAGCAGCTTTGCGGAGAAAACAGCTAGAAACAGACAAAGAAGCCAGCGGAGCTCGACTGTCGCGCCCACTTCTGTGCCGTGTGGAGCCGCAGCTCAGGACCACTGTGAGCGCCCCGCATCCTCTGGAGGAGGAGGAGGGGAGGCGGGGGAGGGAGGAGGGGGGGGCTGCCAATACCTGACAAGGTAAATACACTGAAGACGTTTGAATGTGACAGAGAGGCGTGAGTTACCAATAACAGTCCGGCAGCCAAGCCCGTGTAAGCACAGCAGACTCTCTGTGCCACAGCCTGGAACTAGTGAAGCTGTTCCGTTAGTTCGGGCCCATCGCAGGTCCTGTAACAAACTGGGTCCACGCAGCGTAATATGACGTGAGCCGCGGCTGGACTCAACCGCTGACACAACACCGACCTCGTGTGGCCACGTCCGGAAGCACAGCCGCCCCAGAAAAGCCTCCTTTGCTTCAGGCCAGTGATTCACCTGGACGCTGACGTGCTGCCAAATGGACTTTACGCATTACTCCGACCTGCAGGAAGCAGCGTTTGGGCCTCAGAGCAAAACGCTGCGAAATACCCCAACACACAAAAATCAACTCCACTGCGGCGTAGAGTAGTTGGATTATAGGCAATAATGCAGTAATGGCTCAACCTGTAATTTAAAACCCACTACTTATTATATTAGAAGGGCTTGTGTCGAGGATCTGTGGATTCGACGCCACTTTATTAGGTACAGGAGACCACGTGGCCTTGGCCAACAGGGGGCGCTGCTCTCCAGCAAACAGCGGGAAGCCTCCTGGCAGGTGGCGGAGGGTGTGGGAGCGTGACGGACAAATCACTCCAACGTGTTTGGCCTGTTTAGTGAAGCAAAAGAGAAACAAGGACGCGTGGTTTCGTTCTGAGGAACAAACTGGACCGCGGTTCCCTGGAATTCGGCCTCCAACACGCAGGCAGGATCCGACCAAACGTCCCCGACAAGTCCCAAAGGACAAAGGCCGTCGTCCGCTGGCGATAAGGCCGAGACGCGCTCTGGCCCTTATGAACATCATTATGTCAGCGGCCGCTAATATCTGTCGATAACCATCAAATAAACGTGTCATCCAGCGGCGGAAATGGCGACAGGTGCTGACCTTCAGCCTCCACACTGACTCCGCTCGGGTCACACGGTCAGGTCCGAGCTACACTGTTCGGACGCGGCCGTGTGAGGCTGAGCGGCGGAGGCGTCGGAAAGTAGGATGTCAACAAGTGACGCAGGAGAGTCGGAGCCGGAGGAGGAGGAGGAGGAGGAGGCGCGACGCGTCCGGACGGGACAGCGCGGACGAGCAGCGCAAGGTAGACTCCGTCCGTTTAGCGGCTCCGAGCGCGTCTCGTTGACTCGGTGTCAACTTTGTGCGTCTCCGTTCGCGTCCTGGACACTTTTAGCGGGAGGAGCCGACGCTGAACCCGCGCAGCGAGCGGCTCTGCTCGGGCTCAGGGGGACGTTTAGCGGCTGGAGGTGAGTTGTGGCAGACGAGCTGTTTGTTGGGCTGTAGACTGGAGCTTTTCGCCCATTTCACTTGGTTGTGTGTGTTTGTTTAATGGTCGTGCGTTGTTGTTGTTGTTGCTTCGCGAGCTTTATTAGTTGTGTTTGCAGACGCAGGCTGCGGCTCCATGTGCTGGAGTCTGGTTTGGTTCAGTCTCTACATGCAAACCCAGGCCTGTCAGTCGCTGCTGCCTGTGCACGTCCACCGGCTCTTTATTCCCACATCCTCCTGCTACTCCCTCCACACACACCAGCATCTACAGCCGAAGGTGTGGCAGCACAGGGACAAGCCTCTGCGTCCAGGCCGCCTGGCAGCGGCCACGCAGTCATCGCAAAGTCCTTCAGCGCTGCGAGCGTTGAAGAGTAAATCATTTGCAGTAGTTGGAACGTTTCGCTGGGCTTGTCGGAGTTGAGTGCACACCCACACTGTTCGCTGGATCCTTGTGGTTATGTAAGTGTTAGCTGGCAGATACAGCTCACACACCCACAGCCGGGCTGACCTCCGGGTCACCTGTACGGGAGCATAATGCAGCCACAAGGGCCTTTACGCAGATCAGCCTCACAAGTCGTTCTGGAAAGTGGGATGGTTGATACTTTGCTTCACAGATAACATCATTATTTGTAATTTGACCAAATTTGGCTGATAAATCGTTTGCTCGTAGAATAGCTCAGATGATGCGACGGAGCAGCCGTAGAATAAACTGTGTATCTGATAAAGTCATTGTCAAAACTGGTTCTTGGATATTTGGATGCACTTTTATGAGTCAGTTATCATTTAATCGTCTTTAGGTGATGAAATAATCCAAAGGTTGCTTTGCATAAATTACCTTTGTCGGTACAATAATCAATAACCTTCCAGCAGGTGTCGTGTTGTCTGCTTGGCTGCTCACACTGAGTTATGTATACAAGTATAACTTTTAAATCATTTTCTCTTCCAAGACATTCTAACATCAGAAACCACCAGTTATTAGCAGATAGGAAGGGGACGGTGGATTTGAAAGATCCGATGGTACAGATGTTACTGACTAGTGTCCGGTCACGTCTACGAGTAGCAGACCGAGGTTTGCGGCATCCAGCTCCCGCCTGTTGCAGCGCCACACGCCTCCAGTCATGAGCTGCGAGGCCCGATGCGGTTCGGCGGTGAGCAGGTCCAACGCTGCCCTGGATGAGGTCACGTAGCCGTTTGGGTTTTAGTTTATTGGGTATCTGTGTGTGTGCTGAGAGTAAGTGAAGTAATGTCGTAGGGAGTGGGAGCATTTCACTGTTAGTCTGACTTGAGGAATGAAACTCCTACTAGTCCTGCTTGCTAACAGGCCTGTTTGCTTGAGTTCCTCTATTTGCTTTCATCTGGTTTTGTTTTCAAATATCATCACATATCATGTTAAATATGTGAGCATTGCGCAGAAGTGTCGTTCTAGAGCACACAGATATGAAGAATAGTCTGGCTGGTATTCGCTGGGACATGAACATCGACACGCGTGTGCTCCCGTCCTCTGATGGACGGGGCTGTGTAGTTCGAAAGAACTACACAAAAATGGACACCGTCGAGCGAAAGTGAGCATGTTCTGGTGAACCTTTGTCCGAATCACATCACCAACCGGGAGCAGCTGCGAGATTGAGACACAGGGTAAAAACGAGCGAAACAACAAACAGGAAAACGTTCACAGCGTATTCTTATCAATGCAGACAAGACTGAATTGATGATAAAATGCAGAGCTGTCATTATTACACTTATATTATATCTGTTAGGTAACATTTGTGTTGTGTTGATGACACATTATTAATTCTGCTCTGTGGTTTGTCTAAACATTTATCACAAACACAAAGTGAATAGATGTGTAGTCTTGCATGTTAACTTTGTCTGAACAGTTGCAGAGACTCATTGTGTGTGTGTGTGACAGCAGTATCACAAATTCCCCACAGATATGACTTGTATGGGAGGGTTGCGAGTACAAAGACGCTCCCCAAAAAAAGTCATGACACACGTAGTCATGACTAAGCTGCTTGAAGATGGGCCACATGGAAAAGGGTGGATATGTTGTAATGTTAGACTGAAATCGGATTGTTTGAGCTCAGAACAACATGTCTCCTCTGGTAGAAATAAAAATAAATAAATAGAAATAAAACCATGGAGCAAAATACCAGGAAGAAGGTTTAGTTAAACAGGAAGCACTAAACGACCACACGGTGACTGAAGAGGCAACAGGTTCCAGACAGGTCTTACACAAATGAGTTAACAAGGTCGGATGCAAGCACACGATGATGATTGTTGTTGTTGTTGTCGACAGTATCGTGGTCGTTTGATCGACTCTTCACAAATATTTACAGCTGATTAAACACAAACAGTCCAGAACCTTCATGTTTGTGGTGAACACACCCATTAAACACACAGAGGGACGGAAGGAGTAAAGAGCCAGACATCATGAAAGACCCAGGACCTAGGTGTGGATTAGGTCCAGAGTTGCAGGCTACAGGTGGACGTCTTGTCTGTTAGTGCAGGTGATTTGGTGCCGGCACCTTCGCCCACAGACACGTGGCGTCGGTAAAGGTTCTGTTGTTCAAACACTGCAGTAGTGTACGGCAGCCAAATAAAGCATCACGTGACCTGGGTCTACGGGCTCCAGCGGCTCCTTGACGGGCAGATTCCTGCCATGGCAGATTTCAGACACTCTGTACCTCTGAGCTAAGGTGGAGCCGTAGGTGTAGTCAGTGATTGAAATAGCATTAAAGGGCTGGAAACAGGCCTGAGGTCACGTCACCTCAGCCGTGCAGTTGTAGCTTGTGCATGTGTTGTGTGAGCAGCTGCTGCTCGTGCTGTCATTTGTTGGTTAATTAGTTCAAACGCAGTTACCTGCTGGTTTTAAAAGCACTCGTGTCGCTGGGACGGGTTAAGTTTTCTTCTGTTGCCTCGGGCAGAGGCAGGATCAAACGGCGCTCGGTACCACCCCGCGTGGAAGCTGTGCTGGCATGAACGCCGGCCGCCTCCCTCATCGCAGCGCTCTCCGCCTTCCCTCATGTCCGGTCATGTCGGGCTTTGTAATAGCTACACAGATTATGCTCTAATGAGTCGACCCTGAAGGAGAGAGAGAGAGATGCATCTCTGTGGGATGAGTCCGTGTCGTTAGGGTTGAAATCAAAGCCAAACATTGCTCTGCATGTTCCTCAAAGCCTCTGGATTTAAAAGGTGATCCAGTAATGAATCACCGAAGTGATCCTAGAGGAAATGAGCCCGGGGCGTCCCGGGGCAGGTGTGTGGTTGCACTCAGGCTCTTTGTTTCGGTGTCGGTGGGGTCAGCGCCGACTTGTAAATGTGCACATGCATGTTGGGTGACTGCGCGAGTGGGTGTGTTGCTGTGGCCGTGCGCTCGAGTTGAAAGGGAAAGTGAGGAGTGAGCTGAGCCGAGGCCTTACATAAGCACAGTTTATCCAACCAGCGCCATGGAGCTGATAAGCAGAGGGAAGCGTGGCTCATTTCCCTAGACCGACGACAGCATCCCTCCCTCAGTGCCCTGCACAGCAGGCTCAGAGGTGCAGGTCATACTGGGTAATGGTCTAGTCCAGCGGTCACTAACAGGCGGACCGCGGTCCGGATCCGGACCCAGAAGCTGTCCCATACGGACCCGGAGCTACAGACCAAACGGAACGTTTTGATTCAGAATCTAGCGGAGCACTTTACTTTTAATCGGCGCGGCTATTGTGATCTTTACGGTAGTTATTTGGCGAAGGCCAATTGAATGTGCGTTAACCACGTGACTTCACTTAGCCAATCGACTCTGTGGATCACAGGCGCTAAATTTTGCGACTCAAGAGCACCTGCAGCTAAAAGAAAGTTCGAGGTTGCAAAGGAATTAACAAACACATACGGTGATAACAGTTGCGTGTAGCTAGCGACAACAAAGGGAGAGACAGACGATAGAAGCTACAAAAGCTCAAAAACAGACACCAGGGTTGGATCAAACGGCCGCAGACAGACGCAGTGAGTCCTGTACGTGGGTTAAATATATGAGGGGAAGAAGATGAGCCTCCAAAACTGTTCAGTTGTTAGGATATGTTCCGGTTTTTTACCAGTTAAATTGGTTGAGACTTTTGATTCAAATTGTAAAATATTTTTTTTTATACCTTTCCTTTATTTCCTTTAAGTTAAGCTCTTATTTGAACATCTGTGTTCTTGCTTATTTTGAAAATCAGCCCTGCTTTTATTTCATGAATTAGATTACATTGTAAATATATGTTCAGTTGGAGTTTCAGTTTGTCAAAAGGTTTTTGAATTGTACTGAATTAATTTGTTCTGACAGTGAAGTACTGATTACATGCAGGCTACTTAATATATCACAGTAAATAGTTAGACATTATAATCTTCTGGACCTTTGCTTCCAAAAAATGTGCATAACCGGACCTCTTTAAATTTTAGTTGAATACCCCTGGTCTAGTCAATTCAAAAAGTGTTTCCCCCTGTGGCCAGTGGTTGAATGTTTATCCAGATTCATTTATTCTACTTTTGGTGTCTTAGAGCTCAGCAGGATGAAGCCTTCAAGCGTTTACAGCAGGAGAATCATCATGGTGACATAAGCGCACATGAGCCGGACGGTCGCCTCTCAGCTAGCACACAGGAGGAGCCACGCCGAGGTGAATCACACTGCTCTCCTGATGCCGCGCACGGTGCTGGTGACACCTGCAGCCTTTACCAAGTGAACCGTCTCCTATCTCTGTGCAGTTCCAGTGTCTGGAGCAGACAGACTGACACCAGCACGGGCTCGCTGTGCGGATTCTGGGGTCCAGCCACAGAAGCGTGTTGCGTCCAGATTCACATCTCGCCTCTTCCGAACACCTTCCAATAATCTGGGTGTTGACAAGCAAGAGCAAATACTCAAGAAGTCATCTACATCCAGCCACAGGTGAGAAAGAACTAGAAGCGCTAGAAAAGGTCCTTTATGACGTTTATGATGGAGCTAACGTTTTACTCACTGTCCACCTGTTGTTACATTGTTAGACATTTAGGTTTAAAAGAAGCTGGAGCCCCCTGGTCTTTAGCTTTATAATATGATATGATAGCATCTTTGTAGGGGACGGTTTGAACTGTGCTGCTCGTTCTTCCTCGAGCTTCACGGCTGCAGTGCGAGTCTGTTGTCCTGTGATTTCAGCGTGTCTGTCAGTTAACGTCGCTGGAGGAACTGGCTTTATTGCACCGCCTTTCCTTTTCATCCACCGTCACCATATATAGACACATAACAAGCGTGCGGTGTTGTGTTAATGTGTGGAAAGCATGTGCTGCCATGTCCTGAATGAAAATTGTTTCAGGGGTGTGACAGTGGGAAAATCGCTCAGCACAGAGAGGGACAGAGCGGAGGAATGCTGACGGTCCTGCTGATCAGCATTGTTGAGGCAAATGTTAGACATTTGATCCCTCAGACTTTCAGATCGCAGGAAAACGTACAGTACAAGCATTTAGTGCTGCTTTATTGCTGTCACAGAGCAGAAAGTATCGTAAGCATCTGTCACAACTATAGTATCATGAGCGTAACACAGCCTGTAATCATCATATTGATGCTTATTGTTAGACAGTAAATAGTATAATCCAGCCTAATGTTTTACGCCATCTCTCTCCTGTTTTGCCAGCTTCATAGAACCACTGAGAGTTGAGCGTGGGAACAGCAGCTGTCAGGTCAGAATCATTCACAGTCTCACAGTCGTAACTGCCGTAATGGAAATGCAAAACTGCTCCACGGTGTAGAGATGAATGCTAATTTAAGGCAACATCTTTGAGAACCAAACGCAGCACGTGACGCTGCTTAATCTGTTGTTGGAAGGGTTAGAGACAGGACAGGGTGTGTTTGTGTCCTTGGAATTAGTATGTGTCTGTCAAAAACAAGTTTTTCATGGCCTAAATCTCTAAAAGAGACTCACCATGGGAACTACGGGCTCTTCTTTCCACCTCCAAAGTTAATGTAGAGGCCAGCGAGCATTTTAATTCGCTGTGCATAACATTTGCGTGAGGATGATATGATGAGCCGATGTTGGCGTATGAAAGTAGTTACTGTAGGTATTAATGATAACAACCGTAGAGTCTGCTGGTTACAAACCTACAATCCGCTGATATGTCACCACAACGAGTTCAGTCATTTATAATAAGTGCAATATTTTTAAAAGTTATACCACGTCTGCTTATGTGTAATAATTCTGCTTCTGCGCAGGTTAACAGAGAGACACCATGTGAGGGCATCTCTGTGGAGTCAGCCAGCACCTATCGACTGTCAGAAGCTTCCCAAACCAAGGAGGAAGTTGTTTGCAATGAACTGGTTGCAGCCAAGGACTTAAGGACAAGTCCTTGCTTCTCAAATGACAGTGGATCACCTGAATGTAATGGCCTGCACAGACGTCCATTTGGGAAAAGCCCTGTAGATATAAAGGCTCTTGGAAACAAACTGGATGAACTGTCACACTCTGGAATCATGCTGTCTTCCACTGTGGTTACAGTTCTTGCTCCACACTGGAGCGGTCGGCGACGGAGCAAGAGATTAGAGGACAGCAACACTTCAGAAGCCCAGGGAAATCCACTAGGTGTGGCAAACAGCACACATAGTTTTGCACAACAATACCTTCAGGAGACTCGGAACCAGCATCCTGCTTACAGGGTGTTTACAGAGCGGTCGCAGGATCGCTTACGGGTCCCGTTTCTGGGCAACAGGAGCAATACCGTGGGCTGGTCAAGTAGCAGTGGCCCTGCAAGCCTGAACTATGAATGTAAGAGAAAAATGATCCAGACCATCTCTTTGGACGTGAACCCAGGGCGACTAGGCGACGAGGCTGCAGGTTCTTTAAGTCCCATAAACACAGCTGCATCCCCACTGCCGCCCCTCTCGCGTAGCTCCAGTGAACAGAGAACCTCACAAACGGGTCATCAAGGAGGACCCTCGACGTCAAGCTCGAAACCAACAACCAGCAGTTTGCTCCTGTCTTTGAGGAGATCCAGTGGCCACAGTTCCACTACAGCCTCCAGCCTTCCCAAGCCTTTCTGTCTGAGCAGCTCGTCAAGTGATCGGGATGGAAAACTGTCCACAGCACTCTACGCCCAAACGTTTCTAAGTAAAAGCGAGCAGGCGAAATCAAAACCCCTCCTCTCTCCACCGTCTACTTCCTGTGGGCCATCTGAACCCGGGCAGGTCCTGTCCCCATTATCCTCAAATCACAAAGAGAGGAACATATCTGGAAATGTTTTGTTTTCCTCTATACCCACAAACAAAGACGCAGAAGACACACTAGCTTCCAAACGACCTCAAACAATGAGTAGGCCGCAGTCCGGCCTTACGTGTCCCAAGCATTCGTTAAGTAAATCACCTTCTGAGCGGCAAGACGCAAATACAAGCCTGTTCCCAGCGAAGCCACATTCATCATATGATCGCTCTGCCACACTGAAAGAACCCTTATTTAGCGGAAGAACCATCCTTACGTCCAAATCCTGGTGGAAACCAGATGCACTGGAGGGCAGGTCCCTTCTACGCACCAGCGATGCAACCCAGCTAACTGACAAGCACAACACACCCACGGATCAGCCTTGTAATGATTATAGCGACGTGGCCTCTCCTTTGCCAAATGACAACAAAGGTTTTGCTTCAAGCTTCAGCAGCAGAGTCAACAATAACACAACAGAGTCCGTTTGCAGAAGTAACACGAACTTTGCTACGAAGACACAGGGAGGACTTGTGGCACAAAGAGCTACAGAGGAATCACCTGACCACGCGTCAGACCTGCTCGTCAAACAGCCGTTCGGCTCCAGTTTAAACACCAGAGAACCACAAGAGCCTCACGGTTTGCCCAGCGCATTGTCCTGTTCTAAAATTAGCTCCGCTGCAGCGCAAACAGCACTGAGTCACTCCAACGATCTCAACAAGCAGGATGAGAGTAATAGTTGCATTTCAGAAAGCCTTCCACCCACTTTACTAAATCCCATGAGCTCAGCTTCACCCACTGAGAGAAGCAGTGCATTTCATTTTAATCACCGCTCACCCAGGTCCTACAGCATCCCCGCATCCCCTCACAGAAACGAAGCGGAAAGACAGACTGGCTCTTACGCTGCTGCCTCTGCTGTCCCCACAAACACCAAGTCTAGTTCCGCTTTTCATTCTCGTCCTGTTTTGACTAAGCACAGTTCAGTACACGCTGGCTCTTCTTTCCAAGCACCCAGCACCACCAACCCCACACCTCTTGGCTTTGAGAGAACTTATGCTTCCATTCCTAAGCCTGTCCGCCATAAAACAGGGTCCAGCCTGATTCCCAGCGTCAGTGGCTTCTCTAAAACAAACCCCAGCCCCGTGTCCACTGCATCTATCGCATCCTCCCCCACTGCTACTCACCCCAGTCTATACCTCACAGCTCCTCCCGTCCCCCCTGCCATTAAAACGAGTCCCTCCTCTCTGCTAACACCTCCTGCAACGCCAGTGAGCCACAGCTACTCGGACAGTTCGAGCCCCAAGGATGAGACAAACCCTTTAAGTCCAGAGAAAGGCCCAAAGCAACTGTCAGTGGAGAGGAAGAGAGTCAGGCGAGTAACGTGGGAGGACTCCGTGGATCTGCAGCATTCTGGACCCAAGTCATTAGAGAAACCAGACTCATCTCACGCCCCAACAGACCCTCTGTCTCCTTCTAGGTCCCCCCGGAGTGTTAGTACTCCGTCCATTTTCTCTTTTCTAAGATCCAACAGTCCGAACAAAACGACGTCTCCTCTTAGCTCCCCTGCCCCTAAAACCTCAAGCATTCAGGTGGGGAATGGAAGGAAGCTTCGATCCTTATCATCAGACTCTGCCGATTTAAAATCCAGAGACCGAGAAAGATCTCGGCACAGACCTAATGACACCATGATCTTTAATCAAGAGAGGCGGGACTCGCCTGCACACAGACAGGAGAGGACACGGTCCGTGGAGGCTGACCTGGTTCAGTGCCGGACTTCTGCTGCTCTGTCTCTCCCTCCGGATTTTTCAAGTGATTACAAGCTTCGCTACAGCTCGCCACCGTACACTAGTCTGATGTCTAGCAGATCAATACAAGGCGAAACAAGGGCTAGAACTCTTAGACCGCCCCTCTTCCAAGAAGCCTCTCGGCCCGTTTATACTCCACAGCCTTCCACAAATACGGATCCGACTGAAGTAAAGATCTTACCCACATCCAAAGCCCAAATCAGCCCAACCCAGAGCAGCAGCCTCACTCGCCAAAATGGCCCGGTGGCGCTTGTTAATAACAGAGTCCGTATCATCTCACACTCTCTGGAGAGCGATAATGGGCACGACTCAACATGTGTAACTGAGACACTGGTTTACAGCCTGAAACCTAAGGTGGGTACATCTACACCTGCCCCAGTGAACACATCACCTGCACCTGTACAACCCACGACACACGCGAAGGCTTCTGAGGAAGCCGAGGTAAGTCGGCGGCCACACAGAGCGCAGAGGAAGGAACCGGCGGCCAAGCCGCATAGTCTTTCTGATGAGAGCTCCACCGGGAGCAGCTCAACAGAGAGCCAGCAGTTGGAGGGAGACGGCTGGGGCAAAAAGGTGAAGGCTAGTGTGCTGGGGAAAAGCAGGTTTTTCTCAGTGGAGAGTGAACAAAGTGCAAAGAAAAGCCGCTTTGCACTGAAGAAAAGCATTAGTTCTCCAAACCCCACTTTGTCACGGTCGGACTCGGACAGGACCACCAAGTCCAATAACAAGGTGGACCAGGTCCTCAACAAACTGAGACAAACATTCGGCAACAAACGATCCGATGATGACGCGTCGTTTCCGTGGAAATGGAAGAGAGGCTCCCAGACACCTTCTCTCAGTGGCTCCAGTGATAACACTACAGGAAGTACCAAAACACTGGAGGAGCAGGATCACGAGGGGGAGGCGGTGGACCGGGGGACAGAGGGAACGGCCAGATGGGCCCAAAACAAATACACCATCGTACCACTTTCATCTGATCGGTTCTCCGCTCGTGTGTCCGACCAAGACGGGCAACGTGCTTTGGCAGAATGTACGTCTGACAGTAACCCCCAGGTTCACGTGACGGTTCACAGCCCAGCAGTGCATCAGTTTGACTACTACAATGACAGCAGGACCGATTCTAAGCCCACAACGCACTTCCTCTTTTGTAGAGAGACGCCTCCCGGTTGTTATGCTGCTCAGTCTAGGAAGTCCACCTCCAGCCCCAGGAGCCCTTTCTCCCCCTTCTCCTCTCTTTCGCCCCTCTCTCCGTTTTCCTCACCGGACACAACAGATGACAGTGTGTTTTACAGCCCAAAGCTGCAGCGGCGCAGAGAGTCCTCCTCACCATGTGAACCAGGGGAGGGAATGA
Organism: Macropodus opercularis; assembly: GCA_030770545.1. Lineage (NCBI taxonomy): Eukaryota > Metazoa > Chordata > Actinopteri > Anabantiformes > Osphronemidae > Macropodus > Macropodus opercularis. The sequence continues at coordinate 16,174,787 of JAUCMP010000028.1, read as the reverse complement.
GCTTAGGGGCTTCAAGGAGAAGTCGGGCGTCCACAGGTCCTCCGGGCTCAGGCCAGGGACAGGGCAGTCGGCACTTCACGTCCTCCTATGCTGACTTAAAGTATGGCATCGAGCCTGGGAGGTCGTTTTCCGTGAGTTCGGTGCTGTCTAGTCGGGCCTCAAAGCCCGGACGCATTTCCACTGGGTCCAGATTTATGAGCGTTGGTGACCTTTCTGAATCTGTGTTGACTGGTGCAAGTACTGGCAGGGACATGGATCAGGGGTCACCCAGTTGGACGGCAGGGCACGATTGCAAGCCCGCTGTGAACTCATATTTCCCCAGCGACCCTGGAAAAGCGAGGTCCAGGTCACTTCCTCGGTCACTGACCCTCGCGAATTGGAGCTCAGGGATCTCCATCTGTCACCCTGCCCCTGCTACATCCTCCAGGCCAGCCTGCCTTTGGAGTCCGAGCTTGAACCCGTGTCACTTTGCATGGGATGCGGAGGGTCCTCCGACGCCTCCTCCGACGCCTCCGCTGTCACCCGTGTCCAGGCGTATGTCCCAGCCTTCCAGCCAGCCGTCTCCAGGATCACCGCAGACAGCGGACAGCCAGTCATCCAGGGGGCATTTACCCTCCAGAGGTTATGTCTCCAGTCTTAGCACTTTTGAGGAGTCCTCAGACAGTAGCTCAGACACGACCACAGATGATGAGTATTACTTGGAGACAGGTGAAGAGGAAAAGGAGACTGAGTTGTGAAAGCGCAACGAACAACAGTAACAGCTGCTCAGAATCCTGCTTTCTAGCAGGTTTTTGGTCCTGGACTTACAGTAACAGTTCTGAAAATGAGGCGACACTCACGAGAACACGATGTACAGTGACCTCCTCTGGCTGTTTTGATTTGGGACAGTCTGTGGCTTGCATGATTTAAAAAGTAGTGGTTATATCAAAAAGAATTGAGCAAGCATGATGTAATCGGCTTAGGTTTAAAGTGAGATCGTAAGTATGTACCGCATATACCGCGTAAGAGCAGATTTGCAGTCTGGACGGTTGCATGGCTGTAGTGAGGGCTGTGCGTCTGTGTAGTTATAATCCCACTGCTGTTTGAACCAGGCTCAGGTTTCTACTTAGGTTTGCATTTCATCCTGCTTCCTAACAGTAAGTGCTGACATAATGTGGCCTAATGTGTAGTCATAGAATTTACCGTGTGCTCTACTGCTTGCAGACTTATGCAGAGAATAATTGGGGCGGAAGGTGTCAGCGAGAATCCAGACACAGTACGATTTCATTTCTTTCACGTTTTGTTTGATTCAAAATGTACTTTGGGATGAAGCACATTTGATGGTGACATCATACCGAGCTCTACGCTGTGCCTGCTCTCCTTTGCTATATTTGCACAATGACAATAAAAAATCCTAATATATCTTTTTTATAAATAAATGTAATGCATTTGCTGTTGTTACCGCGTGATTTGTTCGTGTGTAATTTCATTGCAGTGTTTTCCCATCGCAGTATTTACAGGCCATAATGAGTGTAAAGGTATGTGGGCTATTGGCAGGACAAACTAGATTCGCTGCCTGAGGCCACCCTCCATTCGGGGAGGTATGCGCTGGTCATATTCAGCGGCGTTATCTGCTTTAAATAGTGTGTGGTGTAGGTGGAGCAGTAAAACAGCTTCACATAATTCAAGTGGGCGTTTCCTTTTGTTCTGTTGTTCACTCAGTGTTATGATTAGATAAAACATCTATTAGGCTGAGTGTAAAACTGTCCCTTTGTCTCCACGCTTGCTGAAAACGTGTGATTTACGTAACTGACTGACTTTCATTATTTCCCAGAGAGGCCTGAACAGTGACGTGTCACAGTGTGCGTCCTATTAGCCATGACATCATCTGGGAAAGGCACGAGGGCTTCGCATCATTCTCATCATGTCTCATAGTCCTCACAGCACCAAGTGTTTGTATTTCCATCCTATGTCATCATGATGAAATTGCATCAATATTCACACCTTGGTGTTTTATGACCCACCTCAAGAGGCATGAACGAAATGCCTCACAGGCCTGAGAGAAGCAGAAACAATGAGCACGAGCAACAAATGAACCAAACCAGGCTGAGGTAAACGTTTTCATCAGTGTTACCCCTGAACCGGAGCGAGGTGACGGTGCCGTGGTGCCGCGCTGCTGGTTGTGGTGGACTGACGAGCCGCTCAGGGTGAACCCTTAAGGAGAATGTGCTTCAGATGATGAACCAGGCTCCAAATGAATGGGAGAGGAAATCAGAGCTGCTCTGTGCAGCCTAGCAGGTTGCCTACAGAGCGGAGCGCTTGCCAGCAACACCATTTGTCATTTAATTTGCACTGTTATACCAAAGTGTGAGAAACGCTAACACACTCTGGCTGTTATTGTAAAAGCGTTTCTGCATCACTACAGCGCTATGAGGGACACGTCCCTGAAAGATTCTCATTTCTGTATCAGTTCATCACATTTTAAAATCTTTACTTTCATTGTTTTGGTTGTTTCTTTGTGAACACTGTGGGGTTTTTGATGCTACAGAGATCTTATACACAGAAAACCCACAAGGTGGGAATCAGCTTTTTAAATACGAAGTAAATCACACAGAAAAACAATCGTTTTCGTGATGAATCTTTGTTGTTATATAATATTTATTTCTTTATGATTTAGTTTGCCAAGAACTAAACCTTGAACTAAATGTGGTGAAATCTACAGTGAGCACCGTGATCCAAAGGAAACAATTCTGTAAAGGCTTCCCACCAATAGTATATTTAGCATAATAATAGTGCAGTAGCTCAGCTGAAGGCCAGACCAACTGCCTGATGATGGAGGCCACGTCCAGGTCTGACGTTTGTAGAGAAAGCATCTACACAGAACGGAAGTGAAGGTGGGAATAGCTTGTTTATCTGATACATTTGTATATTGTATGACATCACCTCTGTGACAGCCCTTAATAAGGTTCTGGTGATTTTCAGGCTGACGTTATAAAGGTTCTGTCTGTGCTGTTGCTGTTCTTCATCTGTACTTTGGAGGCTTCCACAGGTTACTCACTGGCCAACGTAACTGTCTGTGTGTGACCTTTTAACCACTGCCCAGCATGTTAGTGTGACATTCTAAGCGTCGTGTAGTCAGTGATTGATGTCCGGTATCCATGGTGACGCATAAATACTCAAACTAAACTGTCCTGCTGCCTCCAGTAGCTGTACTGCGTGACAGCGTCGCGTCGAGAAGTTCTGATGCTCCACGGAGAAGTAAAGGTGCGAGTGGCGCTCTTTGGCCATCTAATGGTGGATGAGTGTAGTTCAGTGTGAGAAGCAACACAACCCAAGAGCTGCAGTGTCCTCGCGATGGTGAGACATAGCAACCACTTCACTGCCTAGTTAGACTTTTCCACGAAACGTGAGTCATTGTCACACGTTTGCTCACTGGTCTGGAACTTGACCTTTGCTTTTACGGTCTCACTTTCAGCCGCGCCTGAGCAGGAAAACAAGGAGCAAAGGTCGAAGTCGCTTCTCTCTCTTGGATACCGTTGTCAGGAGGTGGCTCCGAGCTGCAGCGCTGCTTCGCTACTTAGGCTTCACAAAACCTTCAGCTACACCAACCATTCGGGTATGAAACAGTCCATCTGGACCAGAACAGGGCTCCTTCCATTACACCTTTTCGTTTCATATTTCTTCTCATTTTTGTCATTATTGCACACACGACAGGAAACAGGGAAGTGCATTTAAAACTCATTTACTCTTCATTTCAGTGAAGTGACAGGCCTCACTCGTCACCGTGGATGAAAGACAAAAACATGATTAAAAACCCCTTAGTCAACAAATCGTCGCCTCCTTCATTACTGACCTTCGCACCGGACTGACGGCCCAGGTTCGTTTTGGATCGTTCCTCCTAATGACCAGGGCGTATAAACGTCTGAATAAGTGTGTATTCGCTTAGCGTGGCAGGTTTTTGGCTTACTGCCTCCTGTGCAGCCGGTTTATGGGCTTTGACTTTGAGCTGAAATTTATTATCAAGGCCTACAGGCGGCTCAGAGTCTTCTTGTCTTTATCTGCCTGTGAAATAAATTTCAATGCATTTGCTCATTAAAGCAGCACATTTATTATCATTTCCTGGTGTCAAAGTGAAAGCACAAACCTGATAAGTGAGCTGTCTTCTCATACTTGCGGATCAGTTTAACTGATGAGACTTTGAGATGTGTTATTTGTTTAATTCAGTCCTGGTTTCTTCTGGTAGAAGATGTGCTAGTCTCTCTCAGCCTTCAGCTGATAGGTGACACGAGATTTCTCCAGAAGATCTGAAATAATGTGACAGTCACATCAGGTGTTGTGGTTTACGTTACCTGTTGGTTTTACAGAGTCCACTTACATGTCTCAACGTCAGCAGAAGACAACTTTCCACTCACACCAAAACGGATTCGAGTGAATTTTCAGTCATTTGAACACAGTCTGAGCAACAATACGATCAACATGCCTGAACCTACAAATCCGGAGGAGTTGTCATCTGATGGTCTTGGGTCATAGGCGTTTCCAAAAGCTTCTGATCCTCCAGGGGGCCCTGCGGCCTCGCTCCGCTCCCTCCCTCTGTAGGCGGCGACCACTGACTGACCGCACGCTGGCAGCCACTTGTAGCGGTGGACAGTCACACAGAACAAGCCAGAATAGGTCTGCGCACCAAACGGCACCAAGGAACAAAGGACTGAAGGTTTCAGACAGAGGAGAGAGTTTCTGGCCATGACTCACGATGCTGCCTGAGCCGCTTTGAGGTTAAACAGCACAGCAGGTTCGTGGAGGAAGGTGAACATCGCCATGTCCTCGATTTGGTCAAACTTTGGCTGGTTGAGGGAGGACGTCCGCCTCCTTCAGAGATACAGTCTGGAAGCAGTTCAACACAAACCGCCCGATGATCATTTAATTACCGTGTCTGTGACGTGCTTACGACACTAATCAAATAAGGGAGCATCTGTATTTTGGAGCGACCGAACCGTCCTGTAGCATTAGCTGGCGTCAGATGCCTTAAGGGACAGAAAATCCTGACGTGGCGTTTTCGTTCACGGTTACAGAATTCGACTGATCTGTCTGCCTGACAGTGAGCGTCGTCCGTCATCTGCTTGTGAATTTCTTCTTGAGGCCTCCCAGTGGACCTCAGCTGACCCGGCTATGTGACAGCTGCCTGCTCCATCATGTGGCTCACATGTACGATCACGTCCTCCACCTACACACCATCCGTGGTTAACTGAAGAGCTGCTGTGGCCGTGGCCACCTGAAGGCCTCCTTAAGAAGCACACGAGCCCTTTGGACTTGATCAGCTTCACGCTTCAGGGTTCACCTTTGACGCCAGCTGGTCATTCCCAGCTGTCTTATGCCTCCTGCAGTCAACGCTTCATGACCCTTCCTATATGCAGCAGGGGCCCTGGTTGTCTGACTTGCACGAACACGTGGTGTTTCCAGCTTCTGGCGAGAACCAAACGATACATTTATTGATTGACAAAACTCCACAGTCTGATAAACAGGTTCCCAACAAAAAATCAACCCCACGTTATCAACCAGCTGAATGCTTGGATCTAACATTTAGACCTCAAAAGATGCCCCCACATTAATTATCATAACATGTATTCAACTTCAACCGCATTGAACTGAGTGAATTACACTGAAACATACACATTGAAAGCTTCGTACACAATTCAAAATTCATAGAGCAACAAACATTTGTTTGTTCCAACGGTTTTATTGGACAGAGGGCTACAGAGTTAACATACTCATCAACGAACGGATCAGAGTTGTCAGACATAATAATACTCAGGCTGAGTTAATCATAGTGATAATAATAGTCAGTGTATACTTTCTAGGACTGGTTGAGTGCAACATACAGAGAACATAAAAACTAGAAAGGCTGACAAACGAGGGCGGTTATCAGCAACTCTTCAGTGTCCATCATAATTCCTTTAAAAACATCTCCTTCACATCAGAGTCCAGTTAAAAATCAGCCACCAAACCAGAGAGAAAGTCTGACCTCACCACACGGGAGCATTTCTCAAGACTTGCTTTGGTCATTTATCACGTCATCAGCCAAACACACTCAAGAAACACTTGATGTGTGGATGGACTAGTTGGGGGTTTCCAACAGGCTGGAGCTCTGGGGCCCTCCTCAGCTCTCCTCAGCTCTCCTCAGCCCTCCTCAGCTCTCCTCAGCTCTCCTCAACCCTCCTCAGCCCTCCTCAGCCCTCCTCAGCTCTCCTCAGCTCTCCTCAACCCTCCTCAACCCTCCTCAGCCCTCCTCAGCCCTCCTCAGCCCTCCTCAGCTCTCCTCAGCTCTCCTCAACCCTCCTCAACCCTCCTCAGCCCTCCTCAGCTCTCCTCAACCCTCCTCAGCCCTCCTCAGCTCTCCTCAACCCTCCTCAGCTCTCCTCAACCCTCCTCAGCCCTCCTCAGCTCTCCTCAACCCTCCTCAGCTCTCCTCAACCCTCCTCAGCCCTCCTCAGCTCTCCTCAACCCTCCTCAGCTCTCCTCAGCCCTCCTCAGCTCTCCTCAGCCCTCCTCAGCCCTCCTCAGCCCTCCTCAGCTCTCCTCAGCCCTCCTCAGCTCTCCTCAGCCCTCCTCAGCTCTCCTCAACCCTCCTCAACCCTCCTCAACCCTCCTCAGCCCTCCTCAGCCCTCCTCAGCTCTCCTCAGCCCTCCTCAGCTCTCCTCAACCCTCCTCAGCCCTCCTCAACCCTCCTCAGCCCTCCTCAACCCTCCTCAGCCCTCCTCAGCTCTCCTCAGCCCTCCTCAGCTCTCCTCAACCCTCCTCAGCTCTCCTCAGCCCTCCTCAGCTCTCCTCAACCCTCCTCAGCCCTCCTCAACCCTCCTCAGCCCTCCTCAACCCTCCTCAGCTCTCCTCAACCCTCCTCAGCCCTCCTCAGCTCTCCTCAACCCTCCTCAGCTCTCCTCAACCCTCCTCAGCCCTCCTCAGCTCTCCTCAACCCTCCTCAGCTCTCCTCAACCCTCCTCAGCCCTCCTCAGCTCTCCTCAGCCCTCCTCAGCCCTCCTCAGCCCTCCTCAGCCCTCCTCAGCCCTCCTCAGCTCTCCTCAGCCCTCCTCAGCTCTCCTCAACCCTCCTCAGCTCTCCTCAACCCTCCTCAGCCCTCCTCAGCCGTCCAGGCCATTGGGCCCTTACTGCAGCTGCAATGAACATTGGGATAAACCACATCCTATGGGAATCCTGCCCTCCTGGTTTCCACTGCTCCTTGGGATCAGGGTTGAGAACCCTGAGCTAAAATTAGACTTCAAACTATAAAAGCCTGACAAAAAATCTAAGGAATGGTCGCCCAAGTCAACCATTTCAACTTCTGTTTGTTCTTACCCGTCTATTTTCTACAGAGAGACTGAAAAACTAGGATCTTCTGAGGAAAGAGAGAAAAGAACAAGCCCTTCAAGATTCTCCAAACATGCACATAGGAATGTTGACCAGAGAGAAGAGAAGCTTGACTCCATGCCAGCAATTCAACCATACACAGCCTAAGAATTAAAAGTGGCCTCTGGATACTTCACCGATTATGCACACGAACACCATAAATAAGCTATAAATAGCTGGCTCCAGGCCAGATTCAGTAGCAGGATTCATTCAAACATTAACACCTTCATCTGTTTTTGTTCTGATTTTGACTCATTTAGCTTAGCCGACTCATTCAGAAAGTTCGCTTTCTTGATTCCAACTGCAGGGTCAGACGCCCCAAGAAGTTAAAGAAACTAAGTCTAGAGTATTTACAGCAGCTTACCCACGAGCTCTGCAGTCCGAGAACCGTGCCTCCTCCCGGTCGCAGTGAAGACGTGGCCTGTTACAGCAGGCATCACACACAAGTAAAGAAACATCTACCTCTGTGTACCTTTCGTCGTGAGGTCGTACACGGCAAACTCAATACAAACTAAGAATAACTCCAGGCGACTGTCGTCGAGAGCAGCTAACATCTCCCCGTCTACGTCAGGGTGCAGCGGTGCTGGTGTGTGACGTCGTCTGGTCAGAAGGAAATGGCACAAAGGATGAAGGTGTGTGTGTGACTGGCCACTGGCCACAGCGATGACAGGCAGCCTGTGCTTGGAATGACTACAGCATGATATGTTGACACTCGGCTGTGCAGCGCTTAATGAAAGTCCGTGCTGCTCTGTCCATATTCTGCTGCGTGAGCATGTTAGGTGATGTTCAGCGTTGTGGCTGCACGCTGTTCAAGCACTGTCTGTCTCTAGGTCTCTGGGTTGGGCGTGGCGAGCAGCGGAACATTGTCCCTTCTCCTTCGGCCCAGCGGGGGGCGCTTGTACTGCTCCCCGTCGGCCAGCGTCTGGGGCAGCGGCTTCCTCTTGCTCTCCGGCAGCAGCAGGATGGACAGCACAGCCAGCAGGGCCAGAGACGAGTAGACCACGTGGTGCAGAAAGTAGCCGTAGTGATTCCTCAGGTCCATGAGAGGGGAGCTGAGTCGGCCCACGCAGCCCAGGGCGAGTACCACGCCCACACCGGTGCCCCTGTGCAAGCACACAGTGTCAGGTTCACCGCTTTGTGCAGAGTTAGCTGTTAGCTCAGCTTTGACATACTGTGGTATTCACAGATTGTGTGTGTGTGTGGCCATACCTGATGATGGTGGGCATGACCTCTGCAGTGAAGAGGATGCAGAGGGATGCGGTGGCCTGAGAGGAGAACAGACCCAGCACGGAGAAAACTGTGATGGCTGCCTCGCTGAGATCTGGAGAGGAGCAGAGCTTCAGTAATGACGGCGCACAGGAAGTAGTGACGCCCTGAGGTCACCTGTCCAGTGAACTTGACCCTCAACCTGTGGCGCATGATCAAGGCTCTGACATTGCTGCCACTGCAGTGTCCTACATAAACTCTACGTTGTTCTCATGTTCAGCCACTTGGGGGAGACTAAGACTCAGACGAAGGCTGTGGGTCATATTTTCACATAAGGAGCTGAGATTGATGTTAAGCTTAACAATTCCTCTTTACGTTTGTTCCACGAGGACTGAATACGCAGCACATGTCTTTATGTGACAAAAGGACTAAAACCAGCTTACACTCCATGAGCCCCAGGAGGATCAAGGAGGCCAGCCCCGTCATCGTCATGGAGAGGAGCAGGATGCCGCGGCGACCGCACCTGTCTACGGTGGCCCAGAGCAACAGCCAAGCGCCACCGCCCGCACACACGGACAGCAGGTACGTCCAGTAGAAGCTGGGGGCGGTGCCTCTCACATCACCTCGAAAAGAGCTGTAACAGTGACTAATGCCGTGAGAGATGAACCTGAGGGAGGACAAAGACACACAGAGAAGACAAACTGACTGTCATCCTTGAATATGAGACTGTAAAGCGATGTCAGAGTATGTGATGACTTACGAGGTGAAGCCCAGCACACAGATGTTCTTCCAGATGTTTCTGCTGTGAAAGAGCTCAGGGAAGGAGAGACGGGGACGTGAGGAGGGGGCTGGCTCTGAATCCAGCTCTGCAAAAAACAAAGAGCCGTCAGGAACTGACCTGGATTTTCTTTTAATCAATAAGTTGCTGCTGATTGTCTCTAACGCGGATGACAAAGACAAGCTAACACCAGCAGCTTATATCACTTTACTCGAACTTTAGGCAAAAACAGACGTGAGGGAAGATCTCTCTGCTTTCCTCTGTGGGTTAAAGTTGGTTCACTCCTGAACACAAACCTGCCTCCACTTAACAAACAGACGTCACCATTTTTGGACCAACGATCTTTCTGCCGACGCCTATCGGTCGCTGACTGTTGTTCATCAGCTGTCTAAACTCATCACACACACCTGTGAAGCTCTCATCATCCCTCAGTTCTCTGCTGGAGTGTCTCCTGTCGCTGAACGAGTTGACGTCTGCAGATCGCTCCAATAACAGAAGCCAGCGTGGAGACTCTGGAAACACTCCAGGAATCCTGCAGAGACAACAATGTCTGGCTTTAGACGTAATACCGTTTTGTTGCTGTGACCCAGATTTGCTGCCGTGGAAAATAATCACCATGGGTCATGCAGTAGTGGAACTTTTATTTCTTAATCCAGCCTTTATCCCATTTATACTAAAACCTGCAATTGATTGTCGGTAATCTTTCTTAAATCTCTGTTAATTTGATTCTGAATCTGACATGAAGGCTTATCGCGTAAAAGTTCTTAAAGCAAATGAGGGCGTTAAACAAAGTGGCCCTAATGTGTTCTGACATCTAAAAGAGTGATGAGGGGACTGGGATCGATATGATCCTGTCCCACCCTTACAACCAAAGAGTGTCTGAACATAACAAGACGGTGAATTCAGTGGGGGAGAACAAAGACCTGCATCAAAACCTAAATCGCCAAACACAAATTGTAAACGTGCAGAAATCCTCTTACCCGTAGCTGAGAAACAGCATTAGCGGCGCTGCCCCGGCTCCCAGCAGACCCCTCCAGGACTGGCAGCCCAGGGCCACGGCCAGCAGCAGCAGTTCTCCGGCTACAGTCACGAGCCCCCCCAGCATGGTCGCCACCAGGCGCAGAGACGGCTCGCACAGCTCCAGACCTGACACGTGAACACAAGCATCCTCACGTTCTGCTCCTGGTTCCGTTTACGGTACTTCCCTCCGTCTGTTTTTGTTAATACTCACGGGTGATGTACAAAGTGAGGTACACGCCCGCACTAGTGGCCGCCAGGCAGAAACGCATGACGATGAAGATGGAGGGGTAAGGAGAGACACACACCAGCACCCCAAACACCACCGACAGGGTCAGAGAGGTCAGCAGAGTCTTGGACCTGCCCAGCCTGCAGACACACAGCAGAGAGTTACACTGGAGCAAAAACCCTGACACGCAAACACAGGAGCCACGCAGCACAACACTGACGTGCAACAACAAACACTTCAGTGACACTACAATGGCACCATGGAGCCATTCACAGCGCTCCGCTGCCATGTTTCATGACAGGTCATCGCCCCGTTTTATCAGCTCAGACAAAGTGTTGATATTCGTGACTTTGATGAACATCAGATCATCTTTCATGACCAATTTATGCAGAATGTTATCGCACAACAGAGCAGCTTTGTGTGAATTACAGCCTCTAACGTTGTGGCCACAGTCTTGGTTTACTTTATGTGACATAATTAAGAGTGGAATTAAAAGCTCGATGCTTCTCATGAATCTGATCGCTACATATGAGGATCAGTCAACGTCAGCAGGCTCAGCACTTTTGTTTCCAAGCTGTAGATTTGCACTGCTCTCCTTTGCTTCTAGGTTCCCAGCAGGGAGCACGAATCCCCTGCTCTTCACTAACAGATGCTGGACTTATTACTCAGCACATTAACGGAGGCTGTTAGCTGATTAAACTGGCATCAGACTCCACCGTGCTGTGACCGTGCGTTCGGCACACCCAGCCCTGTCTGGGACACGTGGTGTGTTTACTGTCCTGAGATGCAGCAACACCAGCCGTCTTTCTTCGTCGTTCTTGTGTGGTGTGTAGCACATTGGTTGGTTTTCACATTAACTGAAGCTTTTCTCCAGCGGTGAAAAGCCATTTGGCCCAGTTGAAGCTAAATGTCTTTTTCTGTCGTCTAGTGGCCACAAGCTGCAGACTGACAGTAAATCTGCTCTCACTAACTACATTCACTTGAACGTTTACAGCTCAGCTATTTCTTTTCCTTTGTGTGTGTGTGTGAGTCAAGGACAAAGAACGAAGGCGTATCAGATGCGTGTGTGTATAAAGCACAAACGTGCATGCGTGCGTTCATGCTTTACCTGTCTGCAGCAAAGCCCAGGCCCAGGCAGCCAGTCAGGATTCCAAGAATGAAACACACCTCCTCCACTGGGACCAGCCAGTAGCGACCACACACCAGATCCCACTGGACAACACAGACACAAGAGGTGGGGGGTCTGTTCATTATCTTCTGCTCTGCATGTTGGAGACCAAGTTTTATCAGGTCCACAACAAGGACACGTCACAAAGAAAACAGGGACACATGAAGGACACATGAAGGACGTGTCACGAAAACAGCTACGAGAGACGTGGACACACGAGGCAGAGAACACGCACACGAGGAAGCAATCAGGACACGTCGAGGGCATAACTGGGACATAACGGGAAAAAGAAGGACAACAAGTCATCAACTCATGCACAGGCAGAAAACAAGGAGCCCAAGACAGCAGAGGTTCACACCCGACATGTAGGGAAGTCATATGCTTTTACGCAGAACTTAGATTTGCATTTGTGTATGAAATGTGTTAAGTAAAAGTGACTTGATTTGACAATAAGGAATCAGGGAGACAAAAAGACGACTGCAAGGAAATAAAGGAACTAACTAGGACAAATCAGACTTTAGGTTCTACATTGATCCTGTGTGACCTGTCTATGGACAGTACACAACCACGTACACATCATTTCATAGTCATTTTCAGATTAAAAGTGTTTCTATTGTTGTGATTTTACTGCGTGTTTAGTCACATAGTAGCAGTAATAGTAACTATATTATCTGACCAAAATGCTGTAGTCACAGCTGAACAAACAAACATCTGTCAGATGTAAGTTTTAACGGCATTAACCACTGATCTGCACTAACAGCTGAGCTCTTAGCGAAGCCTAAACGACTTGAACGAGGTAGAGAGAGAACTATTAGCCCGGCCTTGCATAACCGGAGGCCTTGTCCACGGAGACAAAAAGCCTGTCACGTAACATCAGCCGCTCTCCTCATATGTATGCACACTGGGGAAGGAGCAGCGTAGCGGAGCTGTTAGTGCCGGGGAGGGCAACGCTGTACACGGCACAAAACACGCACACAAACAGGTTCGCAAACTCTACGGACCAGTTTCGACAAAAGCCAGGCTCGTACTCGGGCAAGACTGAAACCTGACGCTGTAAATCAACCCGTGACGCGGTATTGAGGGAGCGTTGGCTCATCATGACTGGGCTAAACCGGACTTATGAGCCAGAACTGTGAGCTGCTCCTCTAGTCTACCCAGAGGCCTCTGCTCCCCCCTGGCTGAGCGTGTGCGTGGACAACCAGCCAACTGCCCTCGACCGGGGCCTGGACACCTGACAAAGACCCGTAGCCATGGATCCACCAGGGAGGAAACCTCTGAAGACGTCGTTTGGGAACTTAGAGGAAGAAGCTGCCTGTGCAGCTTCTAACAGACCGATATCACATTTACAGACAGTTCCCTCTGCACCTCACACAACAGTTAAAGTTGTGGCCTGGAGCGTCGGTGAGGTGGATCATTCAAACATTTGTACCATGACAAGGTCAGTCCACACAGAGGAACCACTGTGGCGGTGAAAGCTGTACCTCAGTAACGATGTTGTTCCTCAGCCCCTCTGTGACGTTGTAGTCCCATCCGGCCTCGCAGGCCACCACAGCTGTCTGGCTGCTGTTGACATACTGCTTACACTGAGACAGGCCTCCACTGTCGCCGGGCCTCCTCCCCTTCTCCCAGGGCAAGGAGGCGTTCAGTACCTCCGGCGACGGCAGGGGCCCCGGGAGGTGGCAGCGATGCGGTGGGGAGAGGGTAATAAGAGGGTCCGAAGAGAGAAGGAAAGCCAGGAAGAGGTTGGGCAGAATGGAGAGAGCAATCAGGACTCTCTGCTTCTTCCTGCCCAGAGCCAGGACCATCACCTCTCCCGTGGGGGGCAGCGAGGGAGGTGCTGGCAGGGAGGAAGAGGACGGAGCCGGGGAGGACGGCACCGGCGAGGAGGGAAGAGAGGGAGGGGGAGCGGGGCATGGGGAAGGGGAGACCAGCGGGGGAGAATCTGGAGACGTCATTGTCCAGGAGGTAAGGGTGGAGGCTGTAATGGCGGCTGTTCCCCCGGCAGAAGAGGGGGCGAGGCAGGAAGTGCTCTGTGGAAGAGAAAGGTTGAGAGACGGCGTTAGCTACGACCATGTTGTTCACAGAAGAGAAGGTGACACGTGACAGGGAAGCTGAGAGGGAGTCCACATAGCCGCTCCGCTTTCAGGGCCATCACAGTGTCGGGTAAAGTCCAGTCACCTGTCACGTCCACAGGCACGAAGCTCACTGTCACCCAGATGTGCACAACCCCTGGCGTCTCCCCACTTCCACCCTGAAAGAATCTCTACCTTCCAGCAGTTCACATTCCACAGAGTGTCACAGTTTACTAGTTGTCAAAGTCAGGTGGTTAATAATAAACGCGTCTGTTCCACTATACAGCTCACATCTAACCGTGAACTCGCAGCTTTCTGGAGGTTTCCAACAGAACCACTGAGCAAAACGAGCAGCTCATGAAACGTTCAGGGGATAATCAATAAATAATCCGCCCCCACAGACGTGTGGCCCGTTTGGGGGTGAACTGCTGGGACGCTCCGCTCCCTCCCTGACAGACGCGGGTCGGCGCACATGGAGCTGGTCCAGCAGCGTCTGTTCTCCCCTCAGGAAGCCGGACAGAACGGCCTCCCACGGGGTTGCATAACACTCCACAGAGGGGGACAGGGCGCACGCCGGGGAGGCCTCTGTACCAGGACGCAGCGGCGTGGGCGCGATGGAGGAGCCGCTCCGCTGGGCCAGGCCGCGACGGCCGCGACGGCCGCTCCATTCGGCTTTACAGCCCGGAGACACTCACCCTTTGAACGCGGCTGAACGCCGTGTGCTCCCACTGGTCGGTGGCTCCAGACGGTCACCGCGCCGCTGTCTCCTCGGCGCCTCGGGGCCGCGCTGCTCGTTCTGCTCCACGGCCGCACATCTCTGCCCCGGGGAAGTGTCGCTGCCTGGGAGAGACTCCCAGCTGCTGGTGGCTGGTGCCCAGCGCCGGTGACGCCCGCCGGGATGCTGCGCTCCGCTCCTACCGCCGCTGCTTCAAAACGTCACCGCTGAGTCCAGGTTTGCGCCCGTCGACATTACATAAAACACCGAAGCAGCGCAGAGCAGTGACCGACATCATCTTAAAGGGAAACGCGTCGTCGGTCTGGCGCTGGCGGACAAAGAGCAGCTGGAAAACGCGTCGGGAGAAGCCTGTTTAAAGGGTCGGGAGGCTTCGACCAAAGTCGGTTGAACTCGTCCGAGCTACGTCTCCTTGGCTCTGCTGTCAAAGATCGTTTATAAGAAGCGACCCACCCGTACACCCTGCCTTAAAACGAGCCACAGTACGGGCATTGCTATTAGATGATGTCATTTCTCTGGCTAGTCTCATATTTTAGCGATTACCCAAATTACATCAAATTTCAAAAAACTGTAACAAGCAGTTGTTTCTAATATGTTGGACATTTTGTTCTCAGGGTACCATTACACAGAGTAACTTCAGCAAACTGAATGTTCGGCGCTTTAAAAGTTTACATGCAAAATAATGATGCTAATAGTCAGTAAACGTTTGCAGAGTGAACAAAAATATAAAACAGAGACACTTAAGCTAACGTATATGACAACTATGCCATATAGCACAGTAATAATGTATGGATGTCACTGTAAATATATGTTTCATATGTGATTTGTTCACGTCTTTTCCTGTGTGAGTGCGAACACGTGGCTCAGATGGTTTACACACGTCAAGAACAGACAGAGTGGGACATCTGTCGTTGGTCTAGTCTCTGGTTTGTCGTGGTGATTCTCGGAGGACCGCTACGACAAACGACGAGTCGAGCCGAACAGTGTCGAAGTGTCTTTAAAGTGGGAACGTGTACAAAGATCCATGTCCAGACAGTTTGGTGACGTTTAAGACCTTGTTTTGTCAAAGTACCACCATAGAATTCTGTAGAAACAAGTCCCTCGACCTAACAAACGTTCGCCGTCGGTCACGGGACATAAACCCTTGCACGTCGTCATGGTCCGCCCAGAGCCGGCTGCGCGTGTCCGTCTCTCCGCCTGGTGGAGCCGTAGATCAGGCTGCGTCGCACCGACCTCTGTGGTCCAGGCTGTCACGGCCCGTTTCTCCTGCGTCTCTCTGGGGAATGAGTAACATGAGCATAGACGGCCTGTGTTGGGCTCGTTTATCTCTGGCATCGCCATATGGAACCAACTTCTTTCCTCCTCTGCACAGCGGCAGTGAGTCCAGCAGCAGTTGAGATGCTATGTCACTGATGGAAGAGGAGGCAGCGCTCGGTCTGTTTGTGATGTAGTAGAACAGCCCGATGGCGCCTGAGTCTGTAACGACCCTGAGCTTCACCGGATGGGCCCCTGGGACGGGCGGCTCCACGGAGCCTGTAGTGGAGCCACATCCTCGGCTCCTTCGTGTTCACCCTCCCACAGCAGAAGTTTCTTCTCATTGTCTTCCCTCATGATGACTGTGTTCATGTAACCGACTCATCACGTCAACAGTTGCCACTTCCCCTCTAAACACAGAGATATCGCTGTATTGTTGTGTAGAATTCGGAGTCTGACTAAAGACTGGAGCGTTGTGTAGGTGCACCTGGACTATATGGAAAGTAAAAACCAGTAACTACCTACAGAGCACCGTCCACGGGAACATTAGGAGACGGTGGCTGGCCTGGGGCCCAGCAGCCACCGTGTGACATGAAGGCTTTCTTCCTTCCTTTTTGTCTCTCGTCCATTCCGAGCCTCTTTTGAAGGTTTTACGTGTGTTCGCAGTTATTCTGCTTCTTTCTGTGCTACCAGCTTGTTGGTTTCTCTCTGTTTGGTTTGTTTTGCTTATCTCGGGTCGCTGTCGTCATTTTTCCTCTGTTGTAACTTCTTCAGACCCCGTGGACGACGGAGGCCTGCAGGCTCGTGGCCAGTGGCTTTCTTCCCTAAGTCCTCCATTGTGTCGCTGCGTGTAGCTGTAAACACGTAACTGCTCTTGTGGAGGGTGGAAGTGTTGAAATAGACGTTAAAACGCGTCGTTTCCTATGTTTGGACTCGATGTTGTGCGTCTGTAGAACGAGCCTGACGGCTCCGTGCTGGCTGCGCTCTCTGAGCAGCTCTCATTCAGGGTGGTGCTGGGGTTCGCTTGGTCCGATGTTGAGTAACCCGGTAGGGATTCGGCGAAACGCGCTCTTTCTTCACTCTGTGGAGATGTTGCAGTCCTGGGACCACAGATTGCCCCACATGACGCTGCAGGACATTTCAACAGACACGGTCACACAAACAGGCCTTGATCTGCAGGCTGTAAGCAACGCGCTTTCACTCTCCGTGTAACTGATGCACCGCATTCGTTTGAGAACCGCTCAAAAGGTGTTTTTGTGTTTTGTTCTTGAGCGTTTTAAGGTTATGACCAAATTCAGTTCTATCTGTGTGCATGTCACGTCCTGTTGAGTTGATGTCCTAATAAAGACAGGGTATGGTTCTCATTCTTACTGGTTTGCTAGGTAGTACTGCTGGCTCGCTGCCCCTACCCCCCTTTTCTGTCTTCTATCTCTGTGTCCCTTCGCTGCCATCACAGCCACAGGAAGGCCCTGGCAGCTCGAGACACTGATACTATCTCTGCGCTCCGCATCTCCGTCCTCCGCTGTGTCGAAATCTTGCCCATCCCACAAAGGGAAACCACTGGTGCACAACGGCCCATGGCATGACGTCCGTTTCTGTGGCTAGGCAGCTTATGGTAAATAACGTGGCAGGTGGACGCACGGGTTGAACAGTGAGGGCAACAACAGTGACATTCTGAAGGCGTGTGTGGAAGCAATGAAGCTGAATTCTATGTCATGTTCACACTTTAATGTTAAAAATGTCCATATATATATATATATAAAACATACGGTTTCATATGAGCAGTCATCTACTGATCTTATTTCACATGGTAACGCCGTGACAACGCATCACTTCATAAAACACACGGCGTCAAATCCTTTCAAGTAAACCCACACTCGCTTAGCGTTTTAAAAAAGAAAGAGAGACTTAGATTTCATTGAATCCTCCACAAACCACAGCTTGTTGTGTAACCACGTTAGGCAACAACACTTACAATCAACTCTGACCGTGACATGAATTATCAGGTAGATGATTAGGCAACGCCTGTAAAATCAGATCACGGGACAACCAGCAGTGCTCCCCTATTAGCGCGAGCATCCGTACGCAGGGATGCCTGAAGGCGGCATCTTCGCTCTGCTACGTGATCTCAGCTCGAACTCGCAATTTGTTATTTACGACGATTAACGTTCACACGTCCTACAAAAAAGTAGCTACGGTCCATTAGTGACAGTACTTTAAAAAGCTCAGACCTCTGGGCTGCGGCTGCACTTTCAGAAAAACCAAGGTCACGCGGAAGTCGTAAAAGACTAGAATTTTATTTCTTCTGTTACATTCTGTAAATGTCCCAACACAAAACACCACCTGCACCAGCTGAGCATCAGGACCTGGACCTCTGCACTGAATCTAAACAGTGTGAAGGATGGTGTCTTGTGTTCTGTGAGTGTGTGTGTGTGTGTGTGTGTGTGAGTGAGTGTGTGTGCGGGCGTGTGATTTGTGAAGACACTAGTGCTTCAGATCCTGGACTCTCCGACTGCTCCGTCCTCTCCTCCCTGCAGGTGCCGCTGCGACAGGATGTGTTTGAGAGTGTCCAGCTCCTGCGTCAGCTGTCCTATCCTCAGCTGCAGCTTCTGGTTCTCGTCCTGCAGCTGCACGGCTCTCTGCTGGGTCAGCAGAATCCTCCTGCGGGCCTTGTCCCGGCTCTTCCTCACAGCTATGTTGTTCCTCTCTCGTCTCATGCGGTACTCCGCACTGTCCTTGCTGATGCTCCTCTTGGACACGGGGCTCCTCATGCTTGGCAGGAGGAAGGGGGAGAAGTCCTGGAGGGTTTCAGACACAGAGAAATTCAAGAGCTGCGTCGGTAGAACAGGCGTGATGACAATTAGGTGCATTATCACGACGGAAGTATCACCTGCTGGGAGCCGGTGTGGCTCGGGTGGTGGTTTGTGCCTCCCACACCTGAGCTGTTGCCGACACAGGACGTGGAGTAAGGCAAGTACGGCAGTCCCATCATCTGCCCTGCCATCCTGTCTTCAGCGCCCACCCTCATCATGCCCTGAGACTGGCTGTATGGCATCATGTCCATCTGAGCCAGCTGGCTGGTGGATCCAGCCTGGTTGGAGGAGACCGGGTTCAGGGAGTGGGCCTGACCCGGGTACGAGCTGGCCCATTCCTGGATGACAGAGGACACCCTAGAATCAGACATCTGGAAGGGGTGAGAGGTTTCAATTAGGCCTTCACAGATAATCCACGTTGGCTGAAAGCAAGTTATAGAAAACTGAAGACGACCAGAGACGGAGCTGAGTAGTTCCCGCTGGCGTTGTTCTACGTACAAACTACGCTGGAGAGGTCTGTATTATACTTATTGGTCTGTTACCTTTACCTCTGAGTCGACTTTACTCATCACAACATACAGTAAAAAACTGAAATACAAAGTCATTCATGTAGTAAAGTATAAAATGCTGCATTAGGTACATGTTAAAAAAACGATCAGAATCATCATAATTCATCTGCTTGAGCTACTGTATTTTGTGTATTATGACGCTTAATTAACACATCAATCTTACTTTAATATGTCTGTCTTATTACTCAGTTAAATGCAGAATTTTCATTCATAAAACAATAATTTTCCAGAGTGACGTCCGTAAATAAAACTTGCTTCACTCTGCAATTTCTTGAGGTGACATCTTACAAGGAATATGATTTGGTAATTAGCAAATTAGATTTAAACTCATCTGTGTTGGACCATGTAGTCTGTGGATGGACATGTCAGACTCAAGCAGTTATGGATCTGCTTCTCAAGTCACTTAAATTAATAAGTAATTATGAAAACTGAATGATTTAAACTGAATTTGTTCATTTCCTTTAAAACACACATTAATTTATTTTAGGCACATGTGACACTCCTCCAGAAAACCTTTTTATTTTTTATTTATCTCGCTGGCTCAAAAAGTTATAAACAAAATAATTGTTTGTTATGGAAAACAGTAACTCGAATTCATGAGGAAAGACGGAGAGAAAATGATCAACTTAAACCTAAACACTAACATTTACCACAGCTCTGATTAATGTAGTGAGTCTAAATGTAGTTCGTAATTCCATTATTAGCTTTCAACTTAATTTGTTTCCTTCACACCCACAACAAAATGCAACAAACCTTCTCTTAGATACTTCGTTATGAATTGAATTATTCCAAGGAGAGCGTGTGTAAATATTAGAACATATTTTCTAGAGCTAATGAGATCATCTGACTTACCATGACTGCTCTGCACCAACTGTTTATTCTGAGGTTGCTCTGAAATTCTAAAGGCAGAGACAGGTGCTGCTGATGTTCACTCCATCACTTCCTCTCTGTCGCTCTCCCATGGTCTCTCTCTCTCTCTCTATTACGAGCGCACACGCACACGCACATGCGCGCGCAGTAAAACACTTAAGCAAAACCCCTTTTCTCAAAGCAATTCATACAAATTTCATTCCAATCGACCATTTTACTTGTATGTAAGTCACTATTTAGTTATTTAAACCTTAAATGCTGGTTTTAAAGTTAACGTCAGTCGGGACGTAGACGATCGTTTCGTTTCGAGTCGTTTCGTCCCCCTGCGGCTTCCGTAGGTGCGTTTGAAATCAAAATGGCTGCTCCTGTGGACAACGTGAGTAGAACTCGGCTAACACTTACTGTAGAGAAACATAGATTTGTCTCTGATCTTTGTTTTTGACGTGAACTTGTGAAGTTGTTCTAACGTGTGCGGTGAAACCGATTACGTACGTATCGTGTGATTCGTTTTAACGCCGGCTAACCAGCTGCCTACCAGCTAACCTACTAAGTGCTGCTAACGTTGCTGCTAGCGTGCGCACTGTTGAACTGTTTGTGATTGTACTTTACGTTGCTCATAGGATTTGATTGAGAGTGATGTCCCCAAAGCGGTGCAGCTGCTGAATAATCTCACAGAACAGGTGAGAGATTAGTGTGTGTGTGTGTGTGTGTGTGTGTGTGTGTGTGTGTGTGTGTGTGTGTGTGTGTGTGTGTGTGTGTGTGTGTGTGTGTTGACGTGTCTGACTCTGGAGATGTAGATGTAGATTCGCGGCTCTGTTGCAGCTGATTTGAGATCTGTAGATATTAGTGTTCACGACTGTAGCTTCTCTTGCTTCTCCACAGGTGGTCTCCGTCACAGGACACGTCCGCGACCTGCTCACTAAGGTCAAACATGGGACATTTAACACCTCAAAGGTGAGCAGGGCCTGTCACAACCCTGAGAAACCGTGTGCAGACACTACACGAATGTGATTGAAGTTGCTCTAAAGTGCTTATGCAGGAAATAGGATGAGAAACATGTAGCGTGATGGCATAGTAACTGTAAAGGCCCATTTTATTGTAATAACAGTTCAAACTCCATGTTATCTACTTTAATACTAGTTCTGTATATTCAATTCAGCTCAGTTTTATTACTATAGCACCAATTCACAACAAATGTCAGCTCAAGGCACTTTTCAGAAGGAATGTCTACGACCTTACCCAACGTTATGGAAAACCAGTCCTCACACAGAGCAAGCTTAATTGAAAACCAGTCAATAAATTGCAGTTAAATATTTCAATATTTCAATTAAAAACAAACTTCTATAAAATTTTGGATGATGTGTAAATTGTATATAACTCAAAACAAATTTCATCAGCCCAACATATCACATTTTACATCTCAGAAACTATTGGTTAGCTCATTTAGAATTATATGACGGCGACACATCTCAGAGTTTTATGCCTTCCTCAAAAGGGGAGTAGTGGCAACAAAAGCCTGGAAAAGTTTGCTGTCAAAAACAAGTGGAGGAGCATTTGTCAACTAATGAGGTTAACTGGCAACAGGACAGTAACATGGCGGCTGAAGAAAACAGGGACAGGGGGCTTGTCATCCGTGGACAGTTGAAAACCTGCATCTCTGATGGTGAACAGCTTACATGTGTGGAAAGGCTCCATCAATACAGAAAAGTACATAAAGGCTTTAGAGCAACATGTGCTCCCACCCCTCGGTTTCTTTCAGAGAAGGTGTTAAACCACATGCAACACTCATCAAAGCAACATGGTTTCGCAGGAGGAGGGTCTGGGTGCTGCGCTGACCCTGTGAAATCCAGATCTTTCACCAGTAGCAAACATTTGGTGCTTCATAAAACCACATTGCTTTCCTCGCCTTTGAGATGTGTTGCTGCCATGAGTTTCAAAATGAGCTACATTTCTCCATGAAATGTTAAATGTGTTTCAAAGTCTGACATGTTGCAATTCATTGGATTTAGTTTACTTTTACACATGCTTTTGGTTTTTGGATTGTAGACAGATTCTCTGTTCATTGTCTGACTATCTAACTTCTCTGCAGGGTTTGTCTTTCTTGGACCTTCGCTATCACCTGCTGCTCTTCTACCTGCAGGACCTCACTCACCTGATCAGCATCAAGACACAGGGGGCCAAAATTAAAGACAGTGAAGCCTTGACCAGGGTGGTCACAATCAGAACAGTGAGATGTTCAGTAATAAATTGAAATTCTCCTCTGTCCAGATGGCGCAGCAGCTCAAACCAGCCTCCCACTGTGTTTTTTTTTCTTCTCTTTTTACTAGGTCTTGGAAAAGATGCGACCCCTAGACTATAAACTGAAATACCAGATTGACAAACTGGTGCGCACAGCTGTTACTGGCCGTTTAGGTAAGACTGAAAGAAAGCACGATGACGCTTTTAAGTCACCAGACGTCTGATGTCAGATATGTGCTTTTGTTGATCTTCAGCTGAAAATGACCCGCTGCACCTGCGTCCTAATCCCCACAATCTCATCAGCAAAGTAAGTCACAGTAATCGGATTGTCTTCCAGAAATCCTATTCTTTGATTCCTGTACATGTAGGTATTGACCATAGTTCAGCATAACATTATTCTTTTTTTTTTTATATTTACTTAAACAGCTGAGCGAATCTGAACAGTCTGATGATGAAGAACAGCCAAAGGCAGCATCAGATAAGCAGGCAGCCCACTATAGTGGCAAGAAATACATACCACCAAAGATTGCCCCAGTGCATTATGGTAAAGTTGGTCCTTTGATAGTTTGTTTTTAGGGATGGCCGCATCTTTTTAATTCAGTTGTTCTTTTTGTCCTTCAGATGGTGACATGACAGAAGCAGACAGGAAGAAGGCCCAGATGGAACGTCAGCGACGGGCAGCTCTGAGAAGCTCAGTGATTCAGGAGCTGAGACAGCAGTACAGCGATGCCCCGGAGGAGATCAGGGAAAGGCGGGACTTCCAGAGCGAACGGCAGAGCCGCGAGGAGATACACAGGTACGCGAGCGAACCGGAGAAGGACGGGACAACGGTCACGCCTCCTCGCATTTGCTTTATCCATTGTAGTTTAAAAGGTGATAATGAACATATCTACAGTATATGTAAACAGATACACTGGTACATACACAATATTTGAGTGAAATATGTGTAATTTTCATAAACACAGCTCAGAAAATGAACAAATTAAGTCTTTATTTTGTATTATTTGTAAAACAAAGGTCAGTGGAAAGCAACGTCGTCTTTGCATACGGGCTCCAGGTTACTGAAGAGGCAGATTCCTGTGCATAGTATACATATGACCCGGTTTGTTGTCAGACGGATTCTTTGTCATGTCATTCCTTTAATTTTTGCAGGAAAAACTTTGAGGAGTCGATGATGGTGCGCCTAAACGTACCAAAGGCGCAGAAAAGTGCCAGGAAGAGGGGAATGGGAATGTCCAGACAGCTGGGTGGCATCACACACTTTGGTGACATCACGGCACTGACGGGCGGTGAGGGTGATGAGGTGAGCTCTCTCTGGTAGACTCCTTCACTAACGGCATCTGGTTTTCAGCTGGAGTCAGGAAGTATATGTGCTCTCCAACAGGACAAGCCCCAGTGATTGTTTTTCTGTTCAGATCACATTGTTTGCGTTGTTGCTTGAGCTAACACTGACTTTATTGGTACAGAATGGAGAGAGGAGTCGTCCCAAGAAAAAGAGGAAACTCATGAAGAAGACAACCAAGCGAAAAGGTGAGGACTTAAAGTTTAGGATCATTCATGTACATTTTTTTCTGCAGCATTTGCTGTGCAGTCAGTAATTAGTACTTTTTCTGCCACGTGGTATTTTTTTTAGTTCATGTTTGTGAAACCCAGTGTTAACGTATGTCACGTAGCTTTCTTTCAGTAAACTTAAGCAAAACCTTTAATGGAGTTAATCTTCATGACTTTAAATGCACCACAATGTTGCAGATTGTAATCAGACTTCTCTTCCTCACAGCTTTCAGAAAGCACAGAAGAACTTGACACATGATGTCCACCGAAGAGCAAGTTCTACAGATTTACTTAACTGTAAAAGTGAAAATAAACTTGACCATTTGTGTGGAATCAACTTTTGCTGTCACGTTGTTTTTGTCCATTAGAGGGCAGCTGTGTTAGACGTAGCAGGCCAGTCCCGGGTCATGATCGCTGCCGGTTTTGGTTTCCCTTATCTAGGGTGAGCGCAACCATAAATGATGGTGGACCTTAAATCTGTGTTACAGCACAGGCAGCAAGTAATTGAGCCCTGTATAATAAACTCCAGGACTATACTATAAACTAGTTTTATGGTAGCTCTACTTAAGTACTACTCGCTTTTTGCCATTTGTAGTGAAATGCATGTGCTGTGGGTGTTTTATAAACCTAAATCACCACTCGGGACAAAGTCACACCAAAAGTCTTATTTTTACACAATGTCTTTATTTTTTTTTTCTCTAATTACAGACTCATGGGTTAAAAATAAAAATAAAAAAGCAAAACATTTCTTCAACCCCACTCCCTCCCTTTTTTTTCCAAAAACAAACCAAAACAGAGGGAAAAAAAAGTTTCCCCACAGTCCCCACCCCTGTCTGTCCCCACCCTAAAGCAACAGCTTCTGCCCTCTTAATAATTAATCAATACCATTAGCTCCTCAGCCCTTCTCAGACAAGCCGTGACTGCACTGCGCCAAGTCAGAGAAAGGGGGCGCCCTAATGTCTGCACTACACCCAACGTCCCCCTGCTCTCTGGTCCTGCCACCCTCACTCAGCTATGCTGGCTCCAACTCTCTGGATAGAAATTCATGTGGTATGTCGGCTGCCGGTTAAGTGCCGTCTGTACTGCGATGTGCTGTGTTCAACAGGTGAATGTATATGTGTGTGTTTGTTTGAGAGACATAGTGTATAAAGAAGTAAAAGCATCATCAGCGCTTGCTGTTGTAGTAAATGCCCCCTGCTGTGGGCCTGTGGTCGCCCTGCCCCCCGCCCCCGCCCCCCCACACGGACAGGATGGGGTGAGTGTGCATAGTGGGAGCAGAGAGAGAGATAGACGCTGCGGAGACAGTGGGGGGGGCCGGCGCAACCTGGGGAGGGGTCGTCAGCCTCCACTGGTCCTGAAACCTGAAACGACAAGAAGTGGTCTAATATACAGAGAGAGGAGGGGGAGGAGGGAGGGGGAGGAGAAAGATGAGAGATGGGAGATAAAGAGGACGGAGGGTGGGCTGGAATGTGGGGGGAGCTGCATGACGACAAACCCCATCCATGAGTTAAAAATAATGTTATGCATTTATAGTCCAAATGAATACTGAAGTATGGATCCATGGTGGGCAGGGGGAGTCAGCATGGGAGGGAAGAGAACAGCAGGCAAAGAAAGGTATGGGATAGGAGAGGGAGGGGTGGGTGATACATTCTCAACCACAAACTTCAAACAGTGGCTACTGGAAGTTTCACACACGAACGGTACATTGACAACAAAGAAATGAACACGGCATCTTTTCTCGTTACCCCCTTACTGGCGGTAGAGGGTGAGTGGGTGGGCTGTTGATGGTGTGAAAGCAGGAGGTCACAGCCAGACCAAGGACACACATCTGCAGCCTGAGATACCATACCATTCTGTTTCCCCCTGCCCCAGCCTCCCCAAATAACAAAAAAACATCAGCTACTGTGTTGCCCCCCCAGTGGCCAACTGATACCTTACCAGGGCTGACTGCATCAACCTCGGCACACGCACGCTCACACACAATCTCACACTGCGGCAGTCAGTCTGTGTCCACGATAGGGAGTTTTTCTTTTTTTGTCTTTTTTCTCTCTTCTGGGGTTCTCTTCTTTTATTGTTGGGGAGGGGTGGGGGCCTTTTGTCATTGTGTGTATGTTTTCTAAATAGAAACAGAAAGGACTGATAGTAAGGGGAGGGGGGATGGGAGGGGTGTTTAGTAAGGGGAATACCACGATGTTGTTCGCCCTCGGCCCCTGGAAAAGAGAGAGAAAAAGAGGGTGAGTTTTTTTTCCTGATGGCACCAATTTCCTGGTGTGACGTCATAGAATAGTTGTGTATGTGTGCGGCCATGGGCAGAAAGGGTCTGCTGAAATTTCAGGTCTGAAGGTAAAGTAGAAGAGGGGAGGGGGACAGATGCTACGCTAATAGATAAGCAGAATAAATAACAGTGTCACAGGTCAGTAAACAGACATGTGCTGAAAGTACTGTGTCTCGGATCAGTCTGGGAGAACGGGACTGAAAGAAGCTTTGTGAATGAAGAGAGCAAGTTTTTGATTTCCACATGTTAGGAGGAAATGATCAATGTGTGGGTGTGAGGGGGGACAGCAAGGCTCCCTCTCCCTCTTTCTCTCTCTCTGAGTCTCTCTGGATGAGAGCTGCCTCTGGGGTCACTGCGGGGGAAGACTGAGGACAAACAGCACCACACATATAACCCCCCCAAAGCAGGACATACATACGTGAACACGCACACAGACACACCAACATCACCCTCTCGCACCTCAGTGGCAACAAACAGGTTACACTGGGACTGAAACCAGTGGTCAGGCTGCAGTAATGAACCCTCGTATCTGGGAGTGAACGCTGTAAAAGGCGAATCAGACGATGCGTGTGTACATGCAAGAACACTAGAAGCATGGGGACAACAGAAAGCTTCTGCCACATCGTGGGTTCAGTATTTGTGTGTCCTGGCTCGCATCCACAGCGACATTAGTGTAATGCTGTTACACTCTGACAAATGATTGGACTCCAGTCTCTTATGAGAAAAAACGCCCATAATAACCTTGATCGTTTAACAAAACTCAGAGAGGCAGGCACTGTGAAATTCCACGTTTCCAGCAGGCCGTGCAGTTCACACACTACTGACGTTCCCACAAAACAAGGCACCAGTGAATTGTGCTACCAGGTTAGACTGGACACCACAATAAATCTTTTAGCCATTACTGTCAGTACGCTGAGCTTGATTTAATATCAGATCTCTGTCTTTGTGCCTTGTTCTGTGGCCGAAGCTAAATCGAAGTGCGCCAAGGGGCAGGGTTAGGGTTTCTTGGTATGTGTGGGAGTACACAAAGTGTTTAAAGAGATTCTGACCTTGAGCTGCAAACATGTCTTACACAGAGCAGTGAATAGGGATGAAGTCTTCCTTGCGCTTACTTCAAGTTACTGAAGTGGGATTTCACTGCACATGAAATACCAGATTGACAAAGTCGAGAGCCAAGTTAAAAATGAAGCAAGAGAAATAGCCCAGATAAAATGGCCTGCCAGGAAACTTGGCAAACTGTTCCTCCCATTTCTCCGAGATAAAGGGGCTCTACACGAGGGAGTTTAGGCTCTGCTGCAGCGTCGTCTCCTGGGAAATTTTAATTATTAAGCAAAAACACATGGCTGAAAGATCCAGATGACCATCAAATCAGAATCTCTGCTCAGTGCATGTGTGCAGCTAAGCATGCTAATTTTGTGAACCCCACTCCCTGTTGCATTCTTAACATTAAACCAAATGGAATGGGGCTTTGTGTGTGGAGATTTGTTACAACTCAGTGTCTGCATTTCTAGCCTATAGTGCTAGTCGCTATATACACAAAGGAGGAAGAGCTTGTGATGCAACCTATTTTTTGTATAATGTCATTTATAAAGAACCTGTGCAGCTCCAATTACTCATATGCTTTAAACATTTTGGACTCACAGGGACCCACAACAGGGCTCTGACATAAAGGTCATCACCTGGACAGATCCAGGCTCATTACAAATACTGCATGAGGAAGCACCACCAGGTCTCAATGCACAGCAGTGACCAACACCAGGTCCAGGTCTGTGGTTCGGTTCAGTTTGGATCACAGTAACAGCTGACAAAACCCCAGGCAGAAAATTTAACAACACCCACACACAAAACTCAATTACACACCACTATGGGTTGGTTGATCACATTAGACTCTTCAGTTCCAGCAATAAAAACACTTCATTTTGAACCTGGGATGTGAGACTAAAAAATTGAAGATGACATTTTCAGTACAGGGAGCTGAGCAATATTTTTAAATGTCCAGTTCTTACACACAGCTGTTTAGCTTCATCCCAGACTCAGCAGCTTACAGAAGAATAAGCACTGATTTTCATAAAGCAATGAAACAACCAGACTGCAGCACACATCAACTTCGCCATGTTGAATTGCAGTGTGGCAGCTGTGTCGAAGAGGACTTTTAAACAACTCGCACACAGGTTCACCAAGTCAGAGATGAAGTTTGTTTTTTTAAAGCAGTTTTCTGGAACAGGCCCTGGTAGAACCGACTGATGTGCATCGAGCCTGTCGGCCTCCAATGACATGGTTGTACGATGTGGCATGCAGTGAGCCCCTCACTCCCACCGCTGTGTGTGATGAGATCTCTATCCCAGCTGTTCAGCACATCTGTACGCCTTCTCTGCGACACCAATACAATCAGTCTCTTATATTAAAAATTCCCATAGCTGTTCTCCAAGTACGTGCTCATTTAGATTAGTGTCAATTATAATAGAAATAAACTCTTTTGCCTTATAATTGGACGGTGTTTAAAACAATATGCAAAAAAGATCTAGTACTTTCAATATAAAGGAGGACAGGTTCAGGGCGTATGAAAAGCAGTTGTTGGAATTTGTGGGAACTACACGTTTTGATTGACGCCCGCCAGCACAGAACGACATATACCATGTTAAAGTATATTAGTATTTTAGGTGTAAGTGCTAGACTATTACACCTATGTAAGGAACTAGATCATGATTACAGGCGTGTAATGAACTGATGAGTAAAATTATAGTGGTAGTTGGTTCAGCAGTTAACTATTAGCATTCACGGCATGAAATAATGTCCTCATTATGCAATATGTGGCTCTGAAAGAATGATTTTAAAATGCATCACAGTAACAAAACGTGACATGAAGCTGCGTTCGTCTGAGCGTCTTCCGTCACATGTCAGCCATGAAATGTTTGGCATCGAAAGCTTCGGGAAAAATATTTGGAGCTTTTTGGCAGACGTTACTGTGTGGATAGAGAACTCCAAGGCACACAGAGTGATGAAGTTGTGTACGCACAGATTTTTGCAAAAACACTATCACTCTGGATAGGCAGGCAGAACTCTCAAACAATATGCTGCAATCTACCCCCTCAGATTAATTAATCCCACACTTGACAGTTTTTCATTGAAGCAGTCTAGATTCAAAAGGCTCATCCACAATAATTGACAAACAAAAATCAAAGACTAGACAACCCACTTGTTGAGAACTGGTAAACTGTCCAAATCGATTTCTGCCTAGCCTCATCCCCGTTCCTAAGAGTAACCATCTAGGTGCGGTGCTGTCCCAGGTGGGAGGAGTCTTTGCGTCGGCTCACCTGAAGGCCCGTCCTCTGCCTCTGGGCGGTGTGTAGCCACTGTAGTAGCGTGCACGTGAGGAGAAGCTGCCTCCCCGTGAACGAAAGCGAGCCCGTGGAAACCCGCGGTCTGTGGTGCTGATACCTGGTCTGTTTGTTCTTTTAGCGCCCACCTGTGGACAAAGCATCAGACCAGTCAACAGTTGCAGAGCAGGCAAAGCAGTATCCAGCATCATCTCTACTATTCTAAAAGTTACTCAATCCAGGCACTTTTTGTAACCACACGAGGTCTGAACAAGTAATCATCAATTTCCTTTCCATTCAGTCCTGCAACTGCTATGATCTGAAGAGGATTTATTAAAAAAAACAAACCCACTACATACCTTTATCTGTCTTCCTCTGAAAAGGGACTCGTCCAAAGCCATGGCCGTCCTGACAGACTCTTTGTCTGCAAACTCAATATAGGCAAACCTGCAAAGAAAAAACTGTTCACTACATGGATAAACTGAAAAAAATAACCTGAGCTGAAGTTGGGAAAGTACCACTAGTGATCATCCTGAATCTTCTAAAAAAACTGAAGAAAACCCAAGTGGTTCCCTCCCACAACTAATTTGTAGTTCTAGTGAAAGTGGAAAAACCCTGAACCACCGATAGATTGAGGCCAGATAGAGCCAAAAACATGGACACACCAGGAGACTGGTACTATATTAGTAGTTTACACTGTGATGCACTGACAGATTACAAGCAAACAGCTGATATTCAAACAGACTCGGTTGGTACCATGATGAAAAGGAATGTGTTATTTATTTTGTTAGCCTAATAATTGTCTTGCTCTTACTAAACATGTTCCATTATTTGTAGCGCTGCATCTAAAATCCCACATTGAGTCTGACTTCTATTTGCCTGATTAGGTGATGTCATTACCCTTTGGGATGCCCCGTGTACTTGTCACATAGGATGGTGACTCTGTTTACTGAACCGCAGCCATGAAAATGAGCCTCAAGCTCTTCTGCTGTGGCACCATAGTCCACCTGAAGACAAAAAGGATAAGAAGATTACACCTTGGAAAATAAAGATAGACATAAATGAAAAGAAATGTACATACATAACAGTTTTAACCCTTGTGCAGCCTTCGAGGGGTCAAAATGAAAATGGTGGGCGTTCTAAGCTCAAAAACCACACAAGTGTTGGATAAAACAGCTGCAGACAGACGATAAATCACAACACGCTTCATCTAGATGAACGGTTGGATGAACTTGTTCATCATAGACCCACACGTGTTCATTGCTTGGATGTAACATCCACCAAGGCTGTTTGATCCAACCCTGGTGTGTGTTTTGGAGCTTTGATGCCCCCTAGTTTACAGTGGTTTGACCCCTCGAAGGCTGCAGAGGGTTAAGGCTTATAGTAAAACTGAAAATAAACTCAAACGCATTGCAAATACCCCTCCCCCCCAACTATCGTTCTCACTTTCTCTTTACTGAATGGACACTGGTTTCAAAGGTTAGCTACTGCAGAAGAGGGTGCTTTAATTAGGTGATTGCACATAGCTGATTTCACAAATGCGCAGACTTGCGTAGGATGCATCGCAGCATTACAATCTTAACATGCGAACAAAAAGATATAGAATCACTGCTGCACCATTACAAACTGAATGCACAACCAAGTTCTGACTAGTGTCACGCAACAATAACCAATTATTTGGATCTTTGAACAATACACAAGTTTAATCTGCATATTCCTTGTCAAGTAAGCACATGAACTGACTTTATTATAGGACAACAGCAACACTGTCTACAACAACAGGATTTTCACACCTGTACCTCAAAGCTCAAACTACTAGGTCAATTTCTCACCAAACATTTAGACAACATAATTAAAATGTGACCAATATTGAAAATGTACATCTTTATATAATGAGCCTGAAATTACCATCAATTACAGTAAGGCTGTTTGTACAGTACACATAGTATTTGATGACTGACACTGAGGGGGAAAACTGATATGTTCCTATATAACGCAATCCAACGAATAAAGCCACTCTACAATCAACAATATCAATATCCTGGAGTCACTAAAACTCTTCAGTGTGCAACCTTTCCTGCAGTCACTGTGTTAGCTCCACAAACCATGGGTGGTTTGGTAAAGGAGGAGAATAAAGCTGACACCAACCCGCAGACAACGAACAGAATAAATCTACTCTAAAAGGTCTTTAAATGGGCTTTGCAATTCTTAAATATACAATATAGAAAACTATATTTTGTTGGACGCCCTCAACACTTAAAAGATGACAAAATAGTTACTCACATTTCCGACATAAATAGATCTGCCATCTGCCTCCATCTTTTCCTCGATTGACATGATGACAGGGCCGACTGCACATAGGAGATGGAGGAAAAGCACAAATACCCAAACAATTAAATATTTCAGATAAATCCCAAATATTCAAAACTGCAGTTCTGTGTGACAACAGTCAAGGCCATTGTAGTACAAGCGTGCATGTCTGAAGAAAAACATATGGTTGAAATAAGGTTATCTGCTGAAGCTAGCTGTGGAAACCGTTACAGTGTAAAAATATTCGCTCACAACAATATCACATGTGCAGATTATTTCATACCAGCAGCATCACTAGTGTTGCAGCTGGTATCAGCGAATCGAAACTCAATCAGATTGGTGTAGACAGCATTACTGCCTGCCAAAGAACAAATATATCAAATTGTCTGTGGGGGTGTACTCCCTCAGGAAGTCTTGTGGTCTCCACCCACATCCAAACACACCTGGTGGGGGGCTGAGATTCATCTGTTTCTCCACCTCGTTCTGTAGCTCCTTCAGCTTCTCTGCCTCTTCCTCCATCTCTCTGACCCGAGCTTTGATTGCCTCCAGCTCCTACAAAACAAAGGGGAAAGTCACACGGTTACAATCTGAACGACCAAAACACACAGTGGGGAGGTTGGCACACCTAGGGGATGCTAGACCAGAGCAAGTCATATTGCTGTGAGATGTGTGGTAATAAAGCAAGTTTGTTCATCGATTCTACCAAAGTCCAGAAAGAAAATGCCCTGTGTGGCTAGTTAAGACCATCACTACGGTTACATGCATGCATTAAAAACCCAAAACATGGTAGAAGATGCCCTGCACAGCAAAAGCAAACCTGCCACCATGAAGTTATCAAATATGCTCATCTAGCTTGATGATTTATATTAACACACAGCTTTCCTGTCACCTTTACATGAGCAATGAGAAAGCAGACAATGAATGTAAGTGACACTGGTTGCCTCACAGCACGGAAGGCTTGGGTTAGATTCCTGGGTCACTCGGGTGCCTTTGTGTGTAGAGTTAGCATGTTCTCCTCCCGGCACTATACTCTCCGCACACCGAGGACATTCAGTTAGGTTATATGGAGACTAGACCGTAGGTCAGAGCGTGAATGGTTGTCTGTCCACGTGTGGGTCTATGATGGCGTGAAGACCTGTCCAGACTGTACTACCTCTCACCCAAACGACAGAACGGGCTCCAGCATACCTGCAACCCTTTTAGATAAGGCGAATGACAAGGACTAATACATAAAACACAGCTAACTGAGCCAAGCAGTTTAGCCTAAACATGTGGAATCCGATGTCAACAAGTCTGTGGTCAAAAGAAAGCGTAACACCCACAAAACACCGAGCGCCAACAAATTAAATATTCCTGTGGTGACCACAGTGATGCGAGGTCCCACCTATCTGACTGGTGCACTGCAGCACAGCGGGGGCCCCTCCAGCCCCAGCAGGGCTGCAGCCTGTGCCAACACGACTGGGGACGTAAACGCTCGTTGTGTCAAATGGCTGCGGTGACACAGATGCGCCACATCGAATTCCGGTCTCACCAGACAGGGGTGACACGCGAAGGACCGCGCGTGATGGCGGAGTGGGAGTCGTAGCCCAGCACCTAGCACGTGTCTGGGTGTCTACGCGCACCGTGCGCGCACTAGCATGAGAACGAGGATAGTGGCAAGTCGGCGTTGTCGCACATTCGCTGCAAGCTCTTCCTCCCTCCCCGCTGCGAAACCGCGGAGGATGCAAACCCAGCCCCTGAAATACCGCAACCCGCTGCGCTGGACGCCGCTAACGGACTCAACGCTGCGCGGGCAGTCCCGAGACATAAAACACGGTCGACGGCGGCTGGCTCTCATCTCGAAGCGTTACAGAAAACGCCGTGGTCCAAAACGAAGAGCCGACACGGGCAGGTGCACGTCTGCCGTCTTGCTAAACCCCAGCGCGGGTGACACTGCCCCGCTGCCTGCTCAGTCACGTCAGCGCATGGTAGTACATCCAGCCAACACACGGTTCATGGTGCGGATGCACATTTTCCCCGTGACTAGCGACACGGCCCCGCGTCTGGCTGCAGCACTTGGCGCTCGTCCGCGCCAGCAGCCAGCGTTAGCCTACCTTCACTCGCTCATTTGCATGAGCACACGCCGGCGGTTGAAAGGCGGCAGCATAATGGCGACATTCAACTAAATAAAATGAAATTACCGTAAGCACGTCGCCTTCTCAAGCAGGGAGACTCGCAGATCTGCGGCTAATAGCGGCGACCTGTCCTACCCTCGCCCCTGACTTGTTCTTGCATCTCCGTATCGCATTTTTTTTTTAGGGACAAGGATTTTCTCCCCAACAGCACGAGCTGCTCCCTGGCGCAGAGAAACTGGCGCCGCTCTTGCGCCAAGATGGCGACCGAAACCACGCATGTCACCACCCATTTATACTGCACTGCGTGACCCACAATGGCGCTTATATCGACCTGGTGGTAAGCGTAAGGCACACGGCATGTGACCCGAGATTTGTACAAAATCTGTTCACTTTCATTCGCCAACTGTTCCGACTTGGCCACATCTACCCACATCACGTCCGTGCGAATCCATGTGGGACTTGGCAGCTGAAACAATGCCCTTCACTTACCGGGTCTTCAATCGCGGCCTCTCCCTCTTCTAACCCCGGTTCTTCATCGCCGACACCCGGGTCTTCCAGCTCGGGATGTCCTGGGTCTGAATCTAATAAGGATTCCTCCGCTAGTCCGTTACCGAACTCCGCCATCGTCCTGTTTCAACGGTATCAACGGTCCTCGTGGCCAAACCAGCGCTGCGGGCCCTTACTCACACACGGGGGTAACGTTAGAGTGAGCGGGCGGCGGAAAGCGCCGCTTAGTAAAGTTAAAATGGGGAATAAAACGCTAGCTACAGATCCGGCCAAGGCTCGAACGCGTACCGCGACGCCGAGGAACTGCTCTTTCGCTCGCTGCCCTTGGACAATGCTTCTAAGTCGAAGGGGAGTCTAGCGTATTTACTAAAATGTATACATAAAAAAGGCGACGACTCGGCGGCGCCGTCCCTTCACATCAGAGATGGAAGCCGGGGGCGGAGCCACGCGGCACTGCAGCCGCAACAACTCTCAACCTGATTCGTCAGTGAAGGACTCAACGCAAACCTCGTCGGTGTTAAACACGTTTCTATTGGCTAATCCAAGACGACGTTCCGCTTTCACAGATAGCATTGCGTGTTAATAATTGGTTTACATTCTAGTCAATCAAATATCTCCGACCAGAAACGATTGTTGAACAAATTAATTCTGAGCACACGTTTCAGTGAGACATATGTTTAATCATCACTCAGGTAAAACCTCTGGCTGAGTTTCAAACATTAAACCCAGACAAAAGCAAAACTACCCCAGAAGCTTTGTTGTTCAAAACTGATTTTATTTCTTTTTCTGTATATCAAAGAAAGCATAATGGAGACCAAACACAAAAAGGCAGGTACAAGTGAGGAGGAAAAAATAAGCTTAATCAAAACTCTAACAATTCATAACAACACTGCCACTATTATTGTTCAATATTCAACGAAATACCATTCTCCTCTGAGCCGAGAGCTGGCATTCAAAACCATTATGAATCAATAATAATCAAAAACAGTGATGAATAGTAGTAATGATAAATCGTATAAGTAGTAGTACAGTTATAACAATAGTGATAATCAAAGTGACAATGAAACATAAGAGAATAAAAAGCAGATCTCCATAAAAACCTATCTAGTTTGGACAGTGCAACACCATGTGTGTGTGCGCGCGTGAGTGATCCCAGTCATGAGGTTCAAGCACTCCAGTCCCTGCTTCACACAAGATACAGTTTCCAACAGGTATAGAAATTATTACTCGTGAAAGCACATGGTTACCCCTTTGTGTTTCAAAACCCACAACTTGTGACTTGTTATGTTAATGGCTATGTTTGCTTGAAATATCTGTAGCTTGTGCAAATGAATTGTGGACTAGTGCCAAGTGTCAAGTCATGGGATGTCCTTTACAGTTTGCATTTATGAACACCTCTCCTGCCGTCTGTCAACCTCAAGATTGCTTTTTGGTTTTTGAATGACAGAAAGCAAAGGGAGGATTACTTTGGAATATCAGTTATTTTTTTTAATATATTTCTTTACAAAAGCTCGTTTTAGTTTTGCATTTTTGTTAAAACTATCAATAGTAACATTAATGTACAAATTAAATTGAAGGAAAACACCTTTAGCATGTTATATGTCCTTCAACACAGCACCATCTCGTTAGCTCTCAGTCGACATGTAAGATCCCCCCCCCCCCAATTTGCTTCCTAGATTTTAAGTATCCTTTCTTTCCTAGGACACGAGTAATACCCAACTTTATCCCTTGTAATGGTTGCCAGATATTAAATATCATTGCACAGCACGTACATTATTAGAATTAGTAACTGAAAAAGAATGAACAAAAACGGACAAACGTATCTTGGAAACAGTCTCTCTCAAGCCCTGTCTTTCAATATTTGCACAGGTTTGGCTTTGACCTATACAGAAATTTGTTATACAGTTTATAATTGCTTCTATTGTAATTAGTATAAAAATCAAAATGAAATTATATTTTTTAATTTCTTAAATACTCTGAGTGGCAAACAAAACCATAAAAACAGGAAATAATCTGTCTGAACATCTGTGCCAAATGTCTATAATCTTAAGCTTTGCAACTATTACAGGGCTCGCCTTTATACATCTGATGTTGGAGGGGCATTTTCTTTCGATTATAAATATTTTACATACAACAAGTGAAAACTGTTTTCTTCCCACTGATTTGAAGAGCAGCATCCCAAAATGAGACGCACACATTTGGACAGAAACTCTAATCCATAGGATAAAAGGAAACTGCTGGGGGGGAAAAAAGGCTGCAATTATACTCCGTGGCCAACAGAATGCTGTCAACTATAAAGTCAGGATTGTCTATGTTCTAGATAGAGAAGGTGACATTTGGTCATTTCGCAAAAAATGAATAAAAACATTGTGGAACAGAGCTCTTCGTCGTCCAGGTCTAGCACAATTTTACTTTTATATCAGTCTAAAACATGTTTCATAAGAGTAGCTGAAAAAGAATTACATGATTTATATTAAGGCATCCCCCATGCATTACTGTATCTTTCCATAAAAAGACACTTGCATTAGAATGCGTTAAAAACCTTTCAAACAATCTAAAAATGTATCAAAGTGCGGTAACGCCAGGATTCTATGTTCCTCAGCCTCTTTTTGCCCTGTTTATTTGGATTGTCAGGAAAATTATGAACATGTAAATGGGGAAACTAAACAGCCTTGTTCTCTCTAAAGTACCTCTTGTTATATCCCAGATGAGTAGACAACACTCATTAGATCGCACTCTTGTAGCAAATTAAACAGTGACAGTCAACATCAGTTCTTCTCCCAATGGTTCAGTCCAGACACGGTGTAGCCAAGAAATCTTTGTAGTAGAAGTGAAAGGAAGCGTAAGAAAAAACAATTCCACAGGAGCAAACGGGGAGTTATTAATGGGAGTATTTCATGTTATTATCCCAAAAAGTCTTGTTTTGCCTTGGCGTCACCGTCAAATGGCCACTTCCAAAGAGAGAAACGTTTGCATCAGTCTTTAGGGGAAAAACAGTTCAAGCACGGCAAGCGCCTTTACAAATGATAGGAAGGTCATTGAAGTAAAGTGTTACATAACCACAGGTTTACGACCAGAAACATGTGGAAAACGCGTGTGAGGATGGAGGGAGGCCTGGTATGTGTCCATCACTTATCGGACAGCCACTGAGTGAGAAGCAGCTTGGAAGTTAGCCTGTGTGTACTGGATCCGAAGTGAATGGTTTTCGAGTCAGTGAAGGTCGGGTAGGGTAGTGGGTGCAGGGCAGGGTGGGCAGCCAACTTCAAAACCTAATATTAGTTTTTGAGGATTAGTGCTCAAATTTGTCTGTTAAAATCGGAGGAATTGAACGGGTCCAGAAATTGTCAGTTCGTAGACCAAACCTGATCTGGAGTTTAGCTGTTGCTGGTGGCCGTTGGTGGAGGCGACTCAATAACTCTCTCTGATCCAGAACCAGCACTGGAAGCGTTTCCCAGAGAGACCTGCGAGCCTGACATAGTGCCACCAGGTCCATCATTACTGGTGCCATTCTTGTTCACTAGTGTTGACGGCTGGCCAAAATTAGTGGTTCGCAGAGTTTCCAGATGATGTGGAGAGAAGACGTGGGCCCTCGCTGCGGCTCGGGACTCAAAGGAGACATTGCAGGCATCACAGCGGCCTGTCAGGGTTTCCTTCACCACTGGCTGGCCAGCCACTGTGGAAGCTGGGGATTCAGTAACCGTCAGCTGAACGGGTTTGGGCAGAATGGGACGATTGGCTTTAAAAGCGCTGTACTGCAAGTAGCTTGACGAGCTCATGTCCACCTTCCCACCTGAGAGGGGAGACTGAGAACGGGACAGAGGAAGCAAGGAAAAAAGGGTTTAATGTGGTCCAATGAATATGAAGCCTTTACATAATTTTACAGTTTACAAAAGGCAGGGCCTTTTCACAGTAATATAACGTCCACACAAATTTAATCACTGCAAAAATTTACCACCATAAAGAGAGGCAGACTGCCAAATTCTGAGATAGATATTAAGCAGTCTATAAAACAAACTTACCCTGCCAATGTTTCCCTACACTGCTTGTTTGCTATATTTCATTATAAAAACGGTTCTTACCATTTTTTCTTGCTGCGACCTCCAGCGCTTCTCCTTGGCTCTGGTGTTTTGGAACCAAATCTGTACCACCTTCAGTGGCAGATTGAGCTCAGTGCCAATTGCCTCGCACTCCATAGCGTTAGGGTGCGCACAGGTCTCATAACACGACTGCAGGATGGACAGCTGCAGGCAGGACAAGTGCGTGCGTGGCCTACGGCTGGATGAGTGGGGCAGAAAGCTGCTTTCGGTTGGAATCGTCTTGGTTGACATTGGCGTGGTGGGACTGGCCACTTTGGCAGCACTGGGTGTGTTCGGACTCACTGGTGCAATGCTGGGCGTCGGAGGGGGGTGGATGGTGCGTGGAGGTGTGTGCGTGGGAAGAGCCAGCTGTTCTCTCGACAGAGTGTTGATCTTAATGGGGACTTTGGGAGTCCAATAGTTGAGCCCGTTCTGTTTTTGTGGTACCACTCCTATGGCAGTAGGCCTGTTGTTGATTGGAGTCGTGGGTAGCTTGGGCACCATGCGATTAGTGGTCCCCGGTCCAGGACCCGTCTCATTTTCATTGTCTCTCTCTTCGTCAGTCTTTTCGTCTTCACTCTCCTCTTCTAGTTTTCGTTTTTGAGCTGGTCTTGGGGCAATAGGGACCGGATCCTTTGGCGGCACTAAAAGGACAGGTGCGTTGACTTTTGGTGCAACTTTGACCATAGTGATATTGCTGGTGGTTTCGATTTTTGTCTTTGGCACTGCAGAGGCACTGCTGCTCACAGGAGAGACTACTGTGGAGGAAACCACCTCCTTGGGCTTGATGGGAACCGGCGTTATTTTTTTCACCAGGTTTGGCTTCCCCAGCTCCTTTACAGGCTCCCTTTCTGTCTTCACAAGTGTGCGAACAATTGGAGTCGCTGTAATGCACCCAGTATTGTTTGGAGCAGGTTTGTTAGAGAAAATAGGTTTGGAAAGAGGCCAGGTAAATTTGATTAAAGGTTTGCCAACTGCCGCCAAGGTGCCATCACTGATGAACCTGACCTCACCCTTTCGTTCTCTGGCCCTCATGTTCTGGAACCAAATCTGAACAACCTTCTTTGGAAGATGAACCCACTCAGAAATCTGTTCAAACTCGTGTTTTCCCGGATTTGGATCTTTGAAATAGCAGCCGTACAGAATGTCAAGTTGTTCAGCTTGTATTATGGTTCTTGAGCGTCGCATATCTCGATACCTTTTTCCTTTCGACTTCCTCTGCTGCTGTTCTTGCTCCCTCTCCTTCTCTCTTTCATGTTGTCGTTCCCTTTCTAAGCCTACCTTCACTCGGTCTCTCATGTACATGCTAGATTTTGCCATGTTATTACAGTTAACCAGGTTCGTGTTGCTGTTGGAGGGCATGGCAGTAACGGGTTCAGATTTAACTTGAACCACCACCAGACCTTTGGATGTGGGCCTCAGGCCCAGCCCATCCAGCAACTGGCCCTTCTGTGCTGCTATTTTATCAGTAAGCGATGAGGAAGAAGCACATTTTGAGTTGTTCTTTCCCATGCTGAGGTCGAGAGCAGACTCGCAGTCACCACCATTTGACAGGTAGTGAGATGCCTGGTTGCGCAAGGAGTGAGACTGTGACAGTAGAGAACTGGAGAAACTGGTGGTGGTTATCGGGTTAGGAAAGACAGGTACTTTGTTCCCGTCTCCAACCCCTGAAGGACTAACGGAAAGAACATAGGGGCTAAAGAACCTAGAGGAAAAGGAAGTTAGGGGTAAGGGAAGGGGACGCAGACTGCTGGCTGAAATTTCAGGATGGTCCATTGATAAAGACTGGGAGCTTGGAGGATCCCCCTGGGCCTCTAGCTCTAGATCTACGTCTGAATCCTGTCTCTGTGTCAGCTCATCACGCTCGAACTCGCCCTCTCTTTTTTTCCTTTTCGCCCTCTGACCCCCTCCGCTGTCCTCATCGTCATACTCGTCCTCTGCATCCGAGAGAAACACAGTAGTGGAGCGCAAGACCTTTCCTCCCACTGAACCCTTTTCGCTATGGGCCTCTCGCTGTGGTTCACTTTTAGCGGGGCTCTCAGGACCATCCCTCAAGGACTCGTTCTGACTTTCCTCATCAGTCATAATGACTGAAGTGTAAACCTCATTTTCTGAGTCAGAAGTTAGACAAGCATCTCCCTGACCCTCTCTCCCAAAGCCTCTCTGTCTGCGCTTCCCTCTTGTGCTAGACAAATCTATTGCCTGACTCCTCATAGCGTCAACGTCATCTTCACCTTCTGCTATAATCAGCGAGCTTTCCTCGTCATCATAGTCGGAGCTTTGGGCTTGGCTTGTAAAGCCCGACGAGCCTTGGAGATGTTCTAACTCCGTTGCTCTCTGC
This sequence comes from Macropodus opercularis, assembly GCA_030770545.1. Taxonomy (NCBI): domain Eukaryota; kingdom Metazoa; phylum Chordata; class Actinopteri; order Anabantiformes; family Osphronemidae; genus Macropodus; species Macropodus opercularis. The sequence continues at coordinate 16,133,971 of JAUCMP010000028.1, read as the reverse complement.
CTCTGCTTGGTGTGTCGTGCCTGGCTCAACCACTGCCGAACCTCTTCCTCAGAGAGCCCCACCTCTCTACCCAGTGCCTCACAATCCTCACGGGGAGGGCTTGCAGCATCAGCCTCGCTGCGAGACTCCAAGAACGCCCAGAGAACCTCTGACTGGAACTCCGACAGCACTGGAAGGGCTGGATAAATAGAACCCACTGTGCTACAATGGGACTGTGTTTGGTTGCAAGTTAAGGCGTGTGCATTCGAGCTAGATTTTGGGGTGCCTGGACAACCACAAGGGCTAGTGCCCGATTTCTGAGGAGTAGAATCAGGGCTGAGGGTAAGGTTTAAATTTAAAGGACTGAGGCTCGAGTTGCTGGGCACGGATGCAGAAGGCGAGACATTATTGCGGAGGCTCTTCTCCGTGCCCACTGGGGAGAGATTCAGTCTAGCTTCTTTATCACCTTCCAGGTCCAACTGATCAGTCGCACCATCTCCATCTGTTGTGCCATCTCTGTGCGCCTTCCCATTGTCTTCGTTAATCTCAACCTTCACTTTGCTTTCTATATTAGGACGTTGTGAAAATTCTTTACTGTCCTCTTCCTTAATTTTGTCTGTTTTATCCGCGGCCTCCATCTGAGCCAAGGCCTTCTCTTTAAATGTTTCTTCACTGCCCTGTTTCTCCTCTTCTTTCTCACGCTTTATAGTGTGTTTTTGCTCTTCTGGGGAGGGCTGCATGTTTGTTGGAACTCCTGCAGAGGGCCACTGGTTTTGTAAGCTGTTAAGTCTTTGGGTTAGGACGGCTTGCTGGGGTGTGCCGAGGCCTACTAATGGCACACACTGGGTGAGAAGCTGGCCTTGCTGGTTCTCTTGCTGCTGGGTTTGGGCTTGCAGTCCATTCAGGATCAAGGGCATGACCATCTGAGGCTGAGGCACGAGCTGCGGTGTAGCGGCACCTGTAGCGGTACTAGTCGCAAAGAGGGAGGGGATGAGGGGGTGCGAGAGCGTGTTGGGACTCGATGTGAGGAGCGTGAGGAAGGCTGAGACCGCCTGAGCTGAGGCCACAGGGGAGGTGAGGAGAGAAGGAGCCACTTGCGAGGTTTGAATCTGCTCTCCGTCTTTTGTAGGATTCAACACCACAGTTCCTGCAGCGGCACAGTTGGTGGTGGCTAACTGACCGGTTCCGCCCCCAGATGTGCTCGCTACAGTGTTTGGAGTGCTGCTTGCGCTGGCTCCTAAGCTGGCGGTGGCCACTGCACTGTTTGGAGAATGTGCAACAATTCCAGCATTTCTGCTCCGGGTCTGGTGCAAAACAGACTTCATATGGCTCTCCAGGGTGATGGCATGATTGTAAGAGACTCGACATATAGCACACTGGTAGGGTTTGTTAGTTATATATGGCCGAGACAGCACAGGAACTGAAGGAGGCTGTGCGTCACTTACCACAGCTTGTTTTGCAGAGCCTGTTGTCATTCTCTGAATGTGGGATGTCGAGTTGTAATGAACACTCAACGCAGATCTGCTAGGAAAACTTTCCAGGCAGGCATTGCATTTGAATGGGTTATTTTCAGCTGGCAAACCATTGTTACCCAGTTCACTGCTGTCTGGAGTTTCTGTGTTTTTAGTTGCATTTTGCCGCTTGGTTCCTGTGAGCTGCTTTTCTGCCTCTTCTGACCCTGGCTCAGCTTCACCTCCCTCTTCATTCCTTCTCTCCTCCTCCATCTCTGTGTCTATAAGAGGCTGGGTAGAGTCTGAAGTCTCACTAGACTGACATGGATCTGACATGATGTCCTCAGTGTGCTCAGGCTGTGGAGACTCAGCATCTGATGAAAAAAGATTATATACATGCTTAACCGTTCCAGTAAAAGCCATGCTAACTGAACAGACGTACACATTTGCATACCAAATGTAATTCTTAACAGTTCCCACACAAACACGTTTTCATAAGCATTGGCACCCAACTTAGGATAATTTCCACTGCAACTTAGTTTATTCACCAAAACTTTAAGAATGTGTATTTTCTACTCTCACCTGACAACTTGTGTGCACCTTTGTCCTCTTCTCCTCTATTGGCACCCTGTTTTAGAACAGCCTTTTAAAAAGAAAATGAAAGAAGGAGAGTCGGTGCGACGCAAGTTTTGAGGAGCACAGCATTTGGGCGTGAGTCATCGATGCCTTACTAGTCTTTAATTTGCAAATTACCCTGCAGGCACAAACTAAGTGGCCTATGATCAACTCATCCGACTAAAAATTCCTCTCTTTCTTACACTTTTCACTAAACCCCGGTGAATTCAGTTGAAATCAGAGATTCATCCAGGTCCCACTTTTATCACAAAAAGTGTCTGTGGTAAAACAAGTCTATTCTCTGGGACTGTACAGTTAAAGCCTTATAAAATGTTCTCTCTGAGTAACAATAAAAAAAGACTTGTATATTTTTCAAATGAGACCAAGGATTAAAAAAATTATACGGTACATACCTAAGGTATAGCAATTATGTACGGTATTGGAATTAATTAAATATTATCGCTCATGCAATAAACTATGCAGCCATAATTTACCCTTAAAGGCGTGCACCCTGTGTAGAGGGAAAACATGAACACACAGACAGATTATCACACTTTGGAGATACTTTGGGCAAACTGCGCAAACAATACGTACAATGTCCAGCAGTCGCTCCACACAAGATGGAAGTACGCTGTGTTGCTCAGTGAGATGTAGAGACAGCAAGGTTCTGTCAGTTTGCCCTTGTTGGCACAGAGGGCACAGCCAATCTGCCACCCCATTGCTTTCACTGCTCACCTTCTCTCCAGGCTCCTCCTAGGACATAAAAGTGGACGTCAGCGAATCCTACTCTTCATTGGCCTGCTTATTACTGACCATGAACGTTGTATAAAGTATCCCTCGACTAACAGAAACGCAGCTTAGTTTATGTGACCACGCTCAAGGTAAAGTATGTGGTTACTTGATGGACAGAGCAACACAGACATTCTTTGTGCACCGCTGCCCTTCAAAAAACAATTTAAAGCAAAACTAATCTCAGATGAGCATGTCAGATTCTCGAAGTTTCATTTGTGACTTCTTTTGAACATTAACCATGCTTTGAAGGGAGGTTCCCGGCATTTTGTCTGCAATAGGAGTGTCACGTTACACAATAACACAATTGTTTAAATGACACTTTTGTAATTTTCTAACGCTTTCAAGCAGGTTTTACTTTGCACTGCCGCAAACTCCAAGTGGGATCTAGATAAAAGGTCCATTATTTCAGCCCTTTTTGGAGTCAATCTGACGCTCAGCACACTGATCTGGTTTCACACGTGCACATAAAACGCTTTAAACGCACAATATCAGCACGGACACAACAATAACAGACTCTCCGCGAATTGAACCCGCAACAAGCAGCCTTTTAGGGACTTCCACTGCAGAGCTTTGACATGTTATTGCAAGCGCTAATAATCAGAAACGCAACCTAGACTGCGATTTATAACCATACGGAGAGATCCCAACACACACAGGCACAATCCCGACTTCCTCCTCATGCCAATTAGCAAGCTAGCAGGCTTATTTAAGCACATAATATTTCTGCAAGGCTACGTCTGCACAAATAATCTGGTTTAAACGCTTCCCAACACGTCTTACATATTTCATAGCCGAGCTATAACCACACTGACGTATCATCGCTCATAGTTGGCTAATTAATGAGCAGACTAATTAGCTATGCCGAGCAGAGAATCAATTAGCTAGCAGGCTAGGCTGAGAAGCCCCCTCTAAACGTCGCATTACAGCGGTGCGTCGGGCAAAGCTGGTTAGCTCGTTAGTTGAAAATAATCCTGCGATAGATGGGCACATACTGTAACGTGAAACTGCCAGAGACGAGATCGGCATCAACACAGACGGCGGCTGGTTCGCAGTGAAAGCTGGACTGTCAGTAAATTCAGAAACACGCAGAGGTTGAGCAAATAACAGTCGTGTCACTTTGCTAGCTAGCCTGTTAGCACAGAGATAATTAACGCTCCTCAAACTGTCTGCACTCACAGCACAAACTCTTCCTGCTCCAGGTGGGAACTGCGGCTTCAACACACACACGGACTTGCCCCGAATTAAAAAAATGCCCCGAGTCAGCTCAGAACCACCTCGGCCTCGAGTTATTTCCTTACCCTGCTGATTGCGGGCTGCCAATCGGGCATGTAGTGTTGCACCACCCGCCGCCTGCTGCTCAACAGCGCAAATTGAGGCCTAGCCGGACTAAAGCCATTTAATTAATGAACGTGGCTCCGCTTACAGATGTGTTAGAAAACACTCGCACCCCTCCTCCTCGCCGCCCAGCAGAGCAGCTTTCGACGCGTCCTAGCGCTCAAATCCATACCTTAAACACTTACGGTGCAACACATGGCCATTTAAAGTATCATTTTAAGAGCCCCGCGCCGTAATTGGCGAAAGAATTAGAGGCTAAAAAGCTAGTTGAAGCGCAGTACGTGCGCCGCGGACGGCTCGACGATGGGGGTGGTGTAGGGAGAGCAGGCGAAACAGAGACGAGGCAGAAAAGTTTGGGATTTAATGTTGGATTTCTACAAGGGATCGGATTAGTATGAAGCACAATCCGTCGTTTGCTCGATCCTCTAGCAGTCGCAGGTCACTCTACCCGCTCATATCAGCACAATTAACCGATCGCGATGACGTTTAATTAAGTTGAGAGCAATTAGCTAATGCGTTTTTTACCTGCATGGTCTCCGTCCAGCACGCACGCACGCACACGCTTCCTCTGTGGCTCCTCAGAAGTGAAAAGTTTTCTTTCCTGCCCTCCCTCTCTCTCCCGTTCTCCCCCTCCCTCCCTTCAGTCGCCCTATCCCTCTCTCCTTCCCCACTCCCCTGTAGTAAACACACCACAGCTCCCCCCGAGGCTGACTGCTGACATTCAGACGGACACGCCGATAGGAAGCCTTACATAACCTGCTTGTTAATCAGCGTCAAGCGCCGATCACTTGTGGGGCATGATAGAAAGATGCGGAACGTGCTTAGACACATTTCCATAAGAGCTCGCCGGCGCCTAGAGGACGACGGCCCCCGTCATGTCCACATTACATGTGAATAACAAATGAGCCCTCGTTCTGCCAACTCGGAGCGTCATAGTGTGACGAGTTAATTAACGCCGGGCAATAAGGAGATTGCGGCAGTGGCTGCACCCGGCGCCGCCCGCAATCATTCTGACACGGCTTCACCCCGACGATAGGTGTGGTGAGTATGAGGAATAAATATTTATGACGCTGAGCGGATTAAAACGGCACCATCTGCGAGTCCCTGCGTTACTGGGACAGGAAGTGATGTTCCCCAATACTCTGATAGGTGTCTCTTCGCTCGCCTGCGCAAAATAAACTTCCCCGGCGCGTCGGGCCTGCTCGGATTCGCGTGTCGCCCCGGTTCTGGTGCCTGAATGACGGAGCGGAGCTGCGAAGGTGTGTGACCGCGTCTCGCTTCGCGATCCGCCGACTTGATGTTGACTTGCGGTTCGTGCGTGGCTCTGCGGACGCTGCGTCGTGGGCTGAATGGGTCGAGTCTGATTCATGAGCGACTGCTACACAGTCTGCGTTATTTAGCTGATTTTGAGGATTTGTATTTTTCAATTTTAAACAGAACAAGACATTAAAAAAAAAAAAAAAAGCAAAGCTAACCTGGAAAATGCAATGGCCGAATAGATGGAGGACATTAATAAGCCCGGTTGTATATGTGCTTTACCTTGTAAAGGGTCGTTTAATTGGTATTAAACGACCCTTTACAAATAAATGTGCCGTAATTTCCCGTGAAACACAGAGCATGAAAACAGTGATTAGGGATAAATGTTTAAGAATATTCCTGTACATATAACCTGTACAGCACGAGGAGTTGAGTAAACTCTCCAAACTGGCCATGAAAAAGCAACGTGGTCCTCCCCAAAAGTCGTTTGAATCAACAAAGACAATGCTGATTTGATCAAATGCAGTCAGTGTAACATACCCAGTGGTGGTGGGAAAAGTTAATAAAACAGCATTTTGACAAATGGTTCAACCATCTTAGCAAATGCTTCCTGTAACTAGGTCAAACGCTGGGCAGGAACGGCTCTGGGTGGTAGATGCAAAAAAACACTATCCTAAGGTGGAAGGGGCATCATGAACTGGGGCTAGTTTGCTTCCTCTGCACCAGAAGGATTTCCCAAGCTCTTCAGGGAGGCTGTCCTGGGGTTTGGAGGACGCAGAGTGGTACGGCAGGACAATGGCCCTGAGCATCTAAGTAAATCTTCTGTGGACTTTTAAGACACAGCCTGCCTTTTGGAGAGTTCTGTTCTGACTGAGTGAGTCAAGAGCACCAAGAAGTCCAAAGCCAGGGGTTAGAGGGTACCGTTACCAAGAGTGCTTCAACAACTTAGAAACAGCTAATGTGTTTGCTTTTTCTTTGTCTGTCTAGTGGTAGTAGACTTGAAAACCTTTACTAGATTGTTGCTTCCTGTCCTGGTGCATTTGTATCGCGTTTGAAAAGCGACAGCCCTAATACCCAGGTGTATAATAACATTTACTGAGATTTAGGTATATTTGTCTTGTACTCTCATAATACTGTTGATGCAACTGTCATTGCAGATGAGTGTGGAAGTGGAGAGAAAGTTTTTATTCAGCTCTGACACTCTGAAAAAGCTTGAGCAGATCGGAGGTACGTGTTCAAATTCTCATCACACATTTAGACTTGGTATATTTAGAGCGGAGGCATTTAGATGATCCACGTCGACTTAAAAATGGACAGGGAAGGCGTTTAACGACACTAATAGCTGTGGTTCTTCTCTAACTGCAGACACCGGCCATCTGTCTCCAGTTAATAATGCAGCTTAATTATCTGTCAGCCTTGTTTGTGTTTTTGGTTTATCTTTTCACATTTAAATTCATTTCAATTCTTCCCTCTTTTCATCAGCGCTGTGTATTGGCCAGAGTCAGTTTCACGACCGGTACTTTGACACCCCTCAGTTCGACCTGACTCTGAGCGACATGTGGCTGCGTAGACGTGAAGGATGCTGGGAGCTCAAGTGTCGCGCGGCGCCTCTCGACGCGGACAAACAGATGAGCGAGGAGCAACGTAAAGCAGCAGCACTGTGCACTCGCTACGAGGAAATAACCAACCTGCCTGACATCCAGCTCAGGGTTGAAGAGGTCGTCAAAGACCGAAGCACAGAGACGTGTTCCTCGCCCCAGGATGAATGTTGGCTCGGCAACATGAATCTGGTTTGCTTTGCAGAGTTTACAACAGTGCGGCGGTCGTATAGGTTACAGCAGGAAGGGGTGAAGATAGATCTGGACCAAGCTGACTTTGACTACAACGTGGGAGAGGTGGAGGTGGTCGTACCTGAGGGAGGGGATGTGCAGTCCGCTCTGGAAAAGATTGAACAAGCGTCTCGAAAGCTGGGTGAGCTCAGACATATAACACGATAAACACACAGATCGCACTGAGACACACTGATCCAGATCCAGACTGCAGATCCTTACGTGCATCCATTTTTCCTGATCAGCTTGCTGCCTAAGCTATGCCACCAACTAACAGGAGCCGTGATGAGGAGATAATCAGAGTTATTCACGTCACCTCTCAGGGGCTCTGTCTGATTACCGTGTCTACTGTATATTACATATGTAATAGTACAGTTATTAATTATTTCCTCTCCTTCACAGGTCTGACTGGTGACAAGCGAGTTGAGGGAAAAATGACTGTTTATCTAAAAAAACATCACCCAGAGCACTACACAAAACTACTAAGTGAGCACATTTTGTAAGGAAATGTGTATCACTTCGACATGTGCACGGTGAAATCTGTAAACTGATGTAATATTTATCAGAAAACTGTAAAACCTTCATACACTGTCTGTATTTTACGAGACAAAGGCCTAAACAGCTCTTTTTACACTCCCTGATACACTCAGTTTCACTTCTGTAAGCAACTGACAGCTAAAACCGTCATCTGTTGGTCCGAGGCACAATAATTAATTGTACCAAAGAACAGAGCAATATAAAACACAAGAAGAGGTTTACATTCATAATTGAGCTTTGTAGGCTTTATTACTGAATGTGTGTTCAGTGCGCGCACACAGAGCAAGTCAACAAGTTGAACGATAACAAGTCAAAAAGTCAACAAGGACCATTTGACACGATCACAGGCCACTTTCCACCCTGAAGTCAGATCTCGATCTTCAAATGTACAACAAGGATTTTTGTTCTCTACATAATAAATAACTATGAATTAATTTCCAGAGTGTTACTTCCTTTGTCCAGTTACTAATGGAAGGTGTAACCTGACTTTGTGGCTTTCAGGGCCAGCTGGAAGTCACAAGAGCTTTTAGCCCTTTAACAAAAAAATGATTACTAGTTTTCCATATTTTGTAAAAATTTGGCACAAATCGGGTTTGTTTGTCAGAGTCCTTTGACTCTAGGAAAACACAGATGTAAAGGCGTCTGTGTAAGAGGTCATAACTCCATAAAGCAGGAGGCTGCAACACAAAGCAAACCAGCGCTTACTCACAAAATACAATCTAGATCAGTTTCATCCATTGCAGGGCAGGCGGAGCAAAAGTGCTCACGCCATCAGAATATCACATAGTCAACAACTCCTTCCAAAACACAGGACTGGTTAAGCAAGAAAAAAACTCCTAACAACAAAGGTACAGATAAAAGAAGAAGGTCGAGGAGCTGTCTCAAAGGCCTACTTAGAAACTAAGAATGAACGGAGCAGAGGATAGTCTGGTTTACTAATTAAACCAAGTTTGAGATTTATGGCTGTAACAGAAAGGTGTACATAACGTGAGAAACACTGAACACAAGGTAAAACATGGTTACGGGACTATTCCAAATCTAGTGGTGTGGTCCACTGACTCGACTCTGTTGAAGCGCAAAGCTTTGCAAGATCTCCCACTAAGACCAAGGAACCCACAACTTCATGTACATTTTAATACCCAAGAAATATTTAAGCCCACTGCCACAACTCTGTCCACTTTGGTTAGCAAACTGCCAATAAAAGAAAAGGATCCTATCAGGTTTTATGCTCATAAATATAACAGCTTTTTATAATTAAACTCCAGGATAAACTTTTGGATGTCACCAAATCACTCCATATGAAAGAAGACTTGATTCTCAGCTCATCCTGCAGCATTGTAGTAATAACAAACGCATGTGAATTCTTTATGAGAGGGATTTGTAATAAAAGATGAGGCTCCTCGTTCCCTTCGGCTTTGGACTGTGATAAGTCATGTGGAGGTGATTTGTCAGTGTACAGGATAAACTCCCAAAAACAAAACTAGCTCAACGTGACAATAAGAAGTGTGTATCCATACTATCAGTATACGAGGAGGCTGCATCCTGAGTGTGAAAGGCATAAGCGTTGACAACCCTTTCTCAAGGACATCCACGAAGAGTTATTAGACAGGGCCGCGTCTCGCTCATCTTTTATGCTTCATGCCTTTGTTGTCCAGAAATGAATGCTGAGTAAAAATATGCATTTTATTAAACTTGAATCTTACAAGGATTTCTGCAATCTAATGTAAGTGATCTTCAGTAGCTGTAAGTAAATACGTGTTCAATGTTATATACAGTCAATGACAAAGAACATTTGTTTTTTGCTGTACACCGAAGACAACATTCTATTATGGATATGACACAAAAGGTCCAGCTGTCACTTGACGCCTTCACCTTGATAAGTTGTACATCGAAACGTATAATATGTTATTTGCAAAACGGTATGATTGTAAGATATAATCGGTGTCCAGTTGCCCGTCGTGTTATTTGTGTAGTGTTCATGTTCCCAGTGTATACAAAAGGTAAACCCTGGACCCTGTTTCTACGGTGGGATCATTTCGTAGAAACTGAATAAAGGTTTCATGTAGTAGGACACATGTAGCCATATGTTGTTGTAACGTTGTATTGAGCAAACTGTCGTATTCTGGAGCTCTGTTGTATTTGTCCTCCGTTCACTTAAAATTGCATTTTGTATTCGTTTGTTGTATTCAATTGTAAAAACAACATATTTAACACAGCGTGTTTTCAACGCAAGGCTCAGTCCAGCGAGCAGAAGTCTGGATCACGTGACAGTGAGGGGCACGCGCAGTTTTTTTTCCTGACTTTTGTAAACAACATGGCGACTGACGGAGTAGTTTTCTTAGCTGACTGATCAGACGCTGAGCTGTCAAACCGTCAGTTTCCAGTGTCACGGTCGCGTCTGTTTGTCCGTGTGGAATTTAAGCGCATAAAAAACTAACTGGGTCGGGCCGATACGACAGATATCTGGGGTCGGGGAGCTGTCGAGAAGACTGTTTGGCAGCCAAACGGTAACGTTTGCATAGCGTTAGCGTTGTTAGCTAACGTTAGCTCAACAATGCCAGCTTCTGCATAGAGCGACGCGCTGGTCGGGGACGTTGGGAATTAACCGGTCGATGTCTTGTCACAGTTTATCAGTTGGCAGAACATAACGTGGCTCAAATTCGTAACTTGCAGTGAGGCCGATCTGGCTGTTGCAGCCATTGAAAGCTAACTTGTTTTGCCTGTGAGCGCACACTTGCTTCTCCACAGGTAACCCCGAAACGCCTCTAACCACACTGTCCTCCCCGTTAGGCCATCAGCAGTCTATGGGCTCTCAGTCCAGTTCTGGGATGTCTGGTGGAAGGAGCTCTTCCAGTGACAACCCAGCTGAGCGCTCTGAAGCAGAAGAACCGAACCGGGCCAGCAGCAGGAACCGCAGGACGGCGGACAGGCAGCCAACATCAGAGGAGGACGTCGACTTAGCTGAAGTGCTGGCTTACCTACTGAGGAGGTGAACGGTCTGCCCCCACAAATAGCAACTCAAATGCCACCAGTCACCGTGTGAATTAAAGCAGATGGCACGTTATTTTATCACGATACTAACACGCTGGAGTGCAGGGTATAGATTTAACATCATCATCACGGTTCTGTACAGTAGTGAGCTAATAGTCCAAATGACTCTGTGGTTTTAAGCCATAGCAGCTTTAGGAGCTGAAACAAAGACAGCGATCAAAAACACTAAACTACTAAAATGATACAAAACAAATACAGTAGTAAAAAAGTCATTAGGCACCTTTACTTTAAATACAGCTACATACCTTGAAAGTGTTACTGTTGCTTTTTCTTCTCACTCAGGCCCTGAATTTAGGTATTTCCACCATTTGTTGATTGAGATGTTACATCAGAATTATCACTGATGGAATTCTGAACAATACAAAATGATTTCATCTTGGTCTTCCAATGTTTTGTCTGTAAGCTCATTTCAGTTTGGGAAAGTTTTGTCCCAAGCTGAAGCATATATGCAATCACATCGTGTAGCATCATGTAACAATATGACACATTTTCACAAGGTATGACAATATTTACGTTTCTGGTGACATGGCCCATGACAGATATTCTAGTGAAAAACAGGAAATGGTTTATAGAAGTAGAATCACTCAGTGGCGAGAAACCTGAAATGCTGGTATGATTCAGTGCAGGATCAGACAACACCTGTGCAACATGCATGTAACATGATATCCTACACAAATGTAGCTTTTCTGTTTATTTGACATATATGATTAACTTGTGTGATACAGAAAACATTAATAATGCATAATGTGAAAAGAGATTATTTAAAAGGAACATCTGCAACACCTGTCATCGCTAAACTATCAGAGCTAGGGTTGAAACCATTCCTTGTTTAAACCAAATATTTATAGGCAGTCCGCTGTTTGTTGCAGATGTCATACATATCATACCAAGCAAAGCTAACACAGCAGTATTTGTAAATTATTTTCATGAATAACTTTCCTTATATGTCTTTAAAAAGGCCGGAATGTGACATGAATGTTAGTTACTGGCAACGTGATGCAAGACGTTGCCTAGCAAATGTTTTGAGCCTGTAGCCTTATAGTCTTAGTCTTTTTTTCTGTTGTATATTTACGGGTGCTCTTTATTAAATTAAAATTCTTTCTTATGTTAATCATTGATGGAATAATCAAGACAATACCTGATTATACTGAAATTGATCTGGAGGTGACTTCAGATAGCACGAGGCAGAAGGAGTATATTTTGTTTTACTGCCAAACGAGCGCATCGACCACATTGCATTCCACTGTTGCTCAAGCTAATTCAGGCTTTGTAATCCTTTTCCAGGTTTTAACGTAATTAAAGAGGCTGGGAAATTTCTCAGTCTTGGTGAGGTGATCGATGACAGCTGCAGGCTGTGTTTGCTGGAAGAATTGTTTGCTGAATGCTGTGACTGTTAGTCTGCAATAATGCAGGAGCAGTACCAGAAGTAGAATTAATAAGTACCTTCAGCTAATATTTTCAATGGCTCTACCCTGGAGCAGCTCACTGTTCCTCCGTCTGCTACAGTGGAGCTGCTCTGGGTAAACAGCTTCACTCTCTTCCATTGACATTATTCTAGAGACTAGAATTTTTGCGTTTGAAAAATTAGTTAAGGCATTTATTTTGATACACAGACACTACGTCTTTTTGAGCAACACAAATTCTGTTTCTAGTTGTTGAACTGTGGATTTCTGTCTATACAGGGGTCAGGTCAGACTGGTCCATGGTAGTGGAGCCACAGGGCTGCAGCTGGTCCAGTCTTACTCTGACTCTGATGAAGACAGCGATGGCGCCTGGGAGGGTCGGCTGGGGGACCGCTACAACCCACCGGGTAAACTACAAATATGTTCCATTGTGCAGGCATTAATGTTCTGAGTAATGTTGTTGTAAAGCATGCTGTTTCAACAGACAAATGGAAAATGAACTGAATAAAAATGTCTTGCAGTGTTAAAAGAGCAATGGTTTGGGACAGTGTTTTGCTGCACAGTTTGCTTTCTGCTTTCAGTTTACTTGGAATTCAACCAGTACGTGTTAGCAGAAACGAGTCAAATGCCGGACACTTGCATTTGAGATTTAACGTGCAGTTAGTGTTTGAGTAATGCTTTACCCTGGTTTGCATAACATCCAAAAAGTAATGTGTATATACAAGAGAACATTAAGTAAATGTTGGCAAAATCACACTTTCATTGAAACCAAGAAACAAACCGTGTTTACCTGAGCTAGTTTTTTTAATTATGAGTCCTGCATTTTTAATCACTCAGCACAGTGTTTGTTGGTACATAGCACATTCAAGTGTATTAGCTGTTGAAAGCTTCAGCGCTTTGCTCTATTGATTCACTTGTTGAACGAACACCACTTGTTTGTGTTGTTTTGCTAGTTGACACCCAGCCTGACACACATGAACTGGATCGAAGTGAGATTCGAACTCAGATCCTGCTAGCGACCGCCTCCTCTACCCTGAAAGGCCGACACAGTTTCACCCACATGTTAACAGAGGTCAGCCCACAGACACTCAAACTGCAAATCAGTGGTATCAGCGTTCAGACTACCACCGGTCCAAAAAGATGATTAGTTTTCATGTGACTAATTTGATGTTTTTTTTGCTTTGTGACGGCTGTTTAGAGAGAGCAAGGCCGATGCAGAGGCTCCAGTTTTTCTCATGGGGAATGCAGTCGGATCCGCACGCAGTAAGCTGTTCACACTCCAGTATTTCTCAACAAATTGCAAGATTTGGACTAGCCGTTAGAATCAGTTCAGTCCATTCAAACATGCTGCTGGTTAAGCAATAGCTTGTGTTCGGTTTTAGTCTGATTTTCAGACGTAGCTGTCTTGCTACAGGCAGACTGTTATAACTCTTTATTGCATATTCATTCTTAATTCACACACATCGTGGTTGCACATCATGTATAATAGCTGTTGACAGTTTGACTGACCTCTGTATGTACATATGTTATGGGTGAGTAGAGAGGGACTGTAATTCTTTAGCTGTCTCTTGTGTGGTAGCGTGTTCAGTGTTTTGTGTAAAAGCTACTGCTACTTTGGAAATTCCCCTTTTGTATTAACAAAAACCATCAGACTCGTTTACAAGGAGACTCAGGCTGCTAACTGTGCTGAGATTGGCCCATGTGTTTCTCCACAGTTTCTTGCCAAACTATGTGTCCCACAAGGATACGTACCAGCAGAAAGCTTTCTGTGGAGTGTACAGTGAGGATGGCAACATGTTCCTCTCTGCTTGCCAAGGTAAATAAGTCCAGATCCAGCATGAAGACCCTCAGGACTTTACTCTAAGCTGATTGTGCTAGCTTAAAATTGCTTAGAAATCACTGGCACTATTCACATAGTGTACCAAATGTGGTAAAAGTAGTAGTACTTGAGTTGACACCTGATCTGAGTAGCCGACAGAGGGATGCTAGTTGCACCCGAATACTGGAGCAGGATCATCCACACGGCCATTTGAACTTGCATGTTAGTAATGATGAACATTTTAGATTTGCTTTAGTAGTTGAACTGTGAGCTTTGTAACGTTTGCGTTGACTGTTGTGCACTGCAGACCAGAACATCCGCTTGTACGATACCACCAGAGGGCGCTTTAATTTACGCCAAACGGTGAAGGCTCGAGATGTGGGCTGGAGCGTACTGGACGTCTGCTTCACCCCTGATGCTCAACATTTGCTCTACTCCAGCTGGTCTGACTACAGTAAGGCCAGGAGCCCTGTCACTGTTTAATGCCATCAGCTACTTGTTACCGTGTTAACAGTTATGACTTAGTTAGTTTTCATTCCAATATCTATGAAATACAATAAAAGAGGTAATTCATGTTGGAAATTGAAAATATTTACTTACAAGAAAAATAAGGAAGCAAGGTTTCATATGTAAGAAGCAAAATAATCTAATAGGCAGCATAATAATGTTTTTTCTGTGTTTCCCCCACAGTTCATATGTGCAGTATAGAAGGAGACAAGGAAAACCACACCGCCTTGGACCTCAAGTTAGTGTTTCCCTCATAGTAACTTATAATATTGCAGAGCAGGTAATCTTTCATTCCCCCATTCATTACCACCTGGTTGAATGATGCTGCCCCATCTCATCACATGCATCCTGTCACAGAGTGCGTGTTCCTTCATAGTTTCCTAACAGCAGCATTGTTTGACAGCTGGTGTGCGCCTTTGTCAAGGTTCTGGTGTGGGATGTACACTAAACACTGTAGGTGTCAGTAATCGTGCTACTGGTGTGTGTGATGCGTGTGTGTGCTGTTTTTAGTCCTGAAGAGAGGAGGTTCTGCGTGTTCTCACTGGCTGCATCTACAGATGGCAAAGAGATTCTGGGAGGGTGAGTGAAGTATAGTTCGCCATGTTTCACTGTTTTCTTTGAGCTCAGTTGTCGTTTTGAGCAGCTCTTCCCACCTTGTCTGCTAAAGGTGGAAGTAAAACAGCTGTTTGCTGGGAAACAGCAAGCAGTCGGTCTTTTTAAGCTGCTTTGAATAATTCTCTCTCTCTCTTCATTCCAGAGCTAACGATGGCTGCCTTTATGTTTTTGACCTTGAGCAGAATAAACGAACGTTGAAGGTCAGTGTCTGTACACATTCGCTGTCTGTGTTACACTATGTCTGTGCGTGTCTGTCTCTGTGTCAGGTCCACCTCCTGTCTACATGTGTTTCATCCTCTGGTCAAGGTCAGCAGAACAGTAGCCGCTTTACACCGTCTGCAGTCTCTAATGAAGTATCTCCTCCTTGCAAAGTGATGGGGTTAAACTCCCTTTGACCCCCTTCCCATGACCACCCTCTGTGTAGACTACTATCTGCTCCAACGACATCTTACACAGCTGACTGGATATAGGTTCTTCCTCTGTGCCAGCTATTTAAAAAGGCTCGGATAAAGTGTCTTGGCCTTGTAATCAGATCACACTTCTACACTTCTAGTCTCTTACACTGCAGATTAGACTTTCCAAGTTCTTGGAAATATGTCTGTAATAGAAACACATCATTTTGTTACCAGCCACAAATACTCACTATCAGTGGGAATGTACAGTGATAACACTGACCGAGCGGTTATAATTCACCACAAGGGGAACATCAATGCCCAGAGAAAAACTGCATCACATTTCATTGTGTTCACCAGACTGGTTTAAATGTCAGCATCACCATCCATACCCACGTCTCTGATGCAGCATGCTGTACTGATCTCTCCTCCGCACTGAACGTCAGATGCGATTGTCAGCTTCGGTCTTACATAGCTGAAGGTCTGTTTTCCACTACTGAAACACCACCACAAACCTAAATCTCACAGTTTCTTTGTCTCTCCTCACCAGATTGATGCCCATGAAGACGACGTGAATGCGGTGGCATTCGCTGACTTCTCGTCTCAGCTGCTTTTCTCTGGCAGCGACGATGCTCTGTGCAAGGTGTGGGACAGACGGACGCTGAGGGAGGACAGACCGCAGCCTGTCGGACAGCTGGCCGGCCACAGAGATGGCATCACGTTCATCCACAGTAAGGTGGGGGAAGTCTCCAGCTCCTATTTCCCAAACCCTCGCAAGTGGTTTAAATTTGATTCATGATTGGTTGGAAATGGATTCATTTCAGTATTAACTCTGTCCAGTCCAATACTCCAACCTAAACTATTGAGTTTTGTGTTTTCAGTCCGGTCTCATCCGCTTATATTGTGACTTTCTCAGGGTGATGCCCGCTATCTGATCAGCAACTCAAAGGATCAGTCTATTAAGCTCTGGGATATCAGGAAGTTCTCACCCAAAGAGGGGCTAGCAGCTTCCCGTCTGGCTGTCACCCAACAAAACTGGGATTACCGCTGGCAGCAGGTTCCCCAGAGAGGTGAGCAGAGTACAGTAATCCACTCAAACCATTAACTTTTTCCATTTCACAGTAATTTGTTTACCGCGGGACCTCTCTCTGTCTTACAGCTCTGAAGAAACACAAGCTAACAGGCGACACATCAGTGATGACGTACCGTGGTCACGGTGTTCTGCACACCCTCATTCGCTGCCGTTTCTCCCCAGAGTTCAGCACTGGCCAGAGGTTCATCTACTCTGGCTGCTCTACCGGAAAAGTCATCAGTGAGTCTCATCGTGTGCGGTAGCAGAATATGTCTGTATGCTTCGACATGTTTCAGAACCCGCTGCATCTGTGAATTTTTCCTGTGTGTGCAGTTTATGACGTGCTGACGGGCACCGTGGTCTCCAGGCTGTCCGGCCACGACGCCTGCGTGAGGGACGTCAGTTGGCATCCATATGAGGACAACATCATCAGCATCTCTGTGAGTTGTGTTGGTGCTGGTGTAAAGGTTGCATTGATGATCATACTGTATTGAATTTGCAGAACGAACACCACACCTTAAACAAGCAGTGTTTGACTTGAGTCTGATCCTCAAGAACCATAGTCCTGCCGGACTGAGACTCAAAACTAATAGAGATATAGAGAAAACCTAACAAGCCCACAATTTTCGAGCATCACTTTGATTCTGTTGTCTGTCCACAGTGGGATGGAGCAGTACGGATGTGGGAGCACAGACAGACCCATCCTCTGGAGGAGGAGCGAGAGCGGGACAGAGACTGACGGCAAATGAGACGTCAGAGGAAGAGGGGCTGAAATGAGCCATTAAGAAATAAGCTCTGGGGCACTGGCATAGACTTAACTATCTTTTAAATTCAATGCTGGATTGAATGATTTCAATTATATGGAGTGATTGCGAAGTGTTCGTGTGGAAGGCATCATAGCCGTAATGTTATCGCGGTCAGAATGGACGCTGGGGCTTCGTTTCTTTTTGTTTTTCCATTTTTGCTCACTTGTCCGCTCACAGTAAGCAGGCCTGAAACGCTTCACAAGGTTCAAATCGCTAAGCACTTATTTAAAGAGCTTTTGACATGAGATTCATGAGAATTTAATTCTAATGGATGATAAATTGTGTATAAAAAAAAAGTAAAAAGTATTTTAATGGTATGTGCATTCAGGGAGTGTATTTAGTTGACTGATTTTGGCTGTCATGAATAACACGAGCTGTTTCAGGGGATTGTGAAACATTTGAGAAATAATCCAGTACTTAATTTGCCAAACTTGTCACCATATCACTTCCCACACACTGGTTGGTTTACTCGGAGCTTGTCAGCACTTCAAACACAAACCTTGAGTCAATTCAGAAAGAAATGTTGTTGGATAATGTAAACCTATGATCTGCTCAGAAAATGTGATTATATGTGACACTGTTAGTCGGCATTCGGTGGAATATTTGGTGTGAGTGTGTGCGTTTGTGTGTGTGGATCAAGACTTACACACTGAGCTGTATATGCAATTTTCAGGTGTTTATATCGAACCCGTCTTTCCCCGTTTTACAGTAAGAATAAATTAAATTTTGTTTAAATGTATCACAAAGAAACAGCTTTGTAGTACATTTGCAACCCTCGAAAATATTAAAAACAATCACATAAAACTTTGTGGCAGTATTTTGTGTCTGTGTCCTCAGATCTTTACTAGATCGCGTAACGGACAACCGGCCAATTAGCTGATGAGGAACCAAACAGAGCTGCAGAGGTCATTGTTAGGACAGCGGAGCAGTAAAAGCCCTAAAATTAGACTGGAATCTTCTGGCATGTTCGCCCTCGTGCTGTAGCTGGATCCATGGAGGACAATAGTGAAATATGCCACGGTGCAGATGTTATGGTATAAATTTAATAAATAAACAAGATCAGAAAAAATTAAACGAGCCATCGTCCAGCTGGATGTCTGCAGTATGGATTGTTAAAAAAAAGCATGAGTGTGTTTTATTGAGCATGTACAGATGAGATTTACTGAGTTTGGCTCTGATCTGGGGCCTGGAAATGAATAAATGCTGTGAGAATCGCAGCTGTTCACGGTGCCAAATGTAGACTGGCAACAGTTTATAACTTCAATTAGTTCTGGCTCCAGCAGCTGATGCTAAGAATGGAGGAGTTGTGGAGAACCAAAGAAGGAGCCGCTGATCCATTTTTATGTCGGAAGCAGGAGGAAACAAATTGCTCTTGTTGCTGAAGGATCCGTTTACGTGAAGCTGCATTCGGTTCTGTATCTAAACTGGTGTTTTATCATTGCTGGGAGGAATGGGGTCGGTCCCGGCAGCAGCCATCACTGTCTCTGCTTTCAGACGCGCTGTGGAGGGGGAGGGCTGTGCAGAGGACAGACGCGTTGTATTTTTGTAAACCACGTGCTCTCCTGCATGTCTGACAGTGATAAAGTAGCAGGTCATGGAGGGAGTGGTGGACGTTTCATAGACAAAAGAAGGAGAAGCACAGTGCACGAAAAGACACAGAGTCCGAGCTCTAACTTTCCTCGCTTTCAAGAAGGAAGCCATGGACGTGAAGACTGAAAACTTCTCGAACGGCTTCACTGCAGACGTCAACATGGAGATGTTATACAAGGTGTCTGTCAGGCTGATCCAGCCAGGAAAGTCCATCCTCTGGCTTCTGGAAGCTGCTCTGGACTCGGTCACCGATCTGCTGGCCAGACTGATAGGAAGCCGCCTGGTCAGACTGCATTTCCACCTGGTGCTGTCTGCTTTGGTTCTGTTTGGACCGCTGCTCAGTTTCTGGGTGTCAAAGTATAACATCTTTGCAAACAGCAACCACTACATGTACAGGTGAGAGTTATTCTACACCGAACGGTAACTAACAGTGGGATGAAGTGACCTGTACGTTCAGTTCCCACTTCAGTTGATCAAACAGCCAAACATTGTTCTTTTACTCCTGCGCATTTCCTTGTGTTCAGTTAATATTGTATATCTAATAATATGAGCTTAACCATCAGTTTTTACAGCAGAGCATTTCTAGATTTTCACAGCTGAGCTGATCTGCCAGACGAGCAGGGTTTTCACTCAGTCATCTTGTTTACCACAAATTTCCTTCATAAAAAGCACATTAAGTGCTATTATAATTCATCACACTGTAAGATTGGTAAAGGATAATGTAACTGTTGTATCGTCTGCCCAATGATCATTCTTAGGATTTAATAAGCTGCAGCTTATGATGCTAGCTAGAGTTTCCATTTGATTGTTTGAAGGGTCTACTCTTTCTTATAGGTTTATTTTGAAGGAATGATAGGCCCTTCATTTGTAAACAAACCTCCAAAGCATTTCACAGTCTCCGTCTTTGTACCATCAAATGTTCTGCAAATACTTCTGCAGTGTTAGTGTTGGTAGTATTATTAGTATTAGTAAAGCAGTCGTTGGTGCTTTGGCCTGTTCAACCGTCCCCTCAACCATCAGTAGCTTATAAAGTTGTGCTTTGCAGTCTGTGTTTTCTGTGTTTAACTCTTCATGCAGCTTCTTACTGAATGACCCAGTCAGTGACTCGGTCGCTCTTCACAATAACGGCCTGAGTCTACTTCTTATATTCTCTCACAGGAAGTTCCTGAAGTCCACTTGGGGCTGGACGTGTGTCTTCTCGGGTTCCTTCATCCTCCTCCGCTCCCTCGCGGCTCGTCACTCCCCATCTCTTACGCTCCGGCATCTGTCTCGTATAGCGGTGGTGGGTGTGCTGTGGCAGGGGTGTCGGCGCCTCCTGACCCTGCTGGAGGACGCGGCGGGCGCCTGTTACGAACCCATGAGCCCAGCGCAGGACGCTGAGGGCTCTGCTGGACAGCTGCCACTCCTCCTGCACGAGGACCGGACCAAGGCCGCGTGCCTCAAAGCCAACCTGGTGTGGAGAGGTTACGAAGTGTCCCAGGACGTCCTCGTCCTCTGCTTGTGTTGTCTGCTGCTGGTTGAGGAGCTTTCTGTGTTTCACCCTCACCTCGTCCGGGTGAGGCCACGGCTCAGAGCCCAAGGATCCCCGTTGCGATTCGTCTTTCTGCTGTGCGTGGCTCTCCTGGCTTTATGGATGTTCCTGCTGCTGTGTTTGCTGGCACACTTTCCTAGGTTCCCCGCCCAGCAGCTGGGGGGAGCTCTAGGCTACCTGGGGTGGAGAGGACTCTACCAGGGCTGGTACAGATTCAAATGGAGCTGGGGCTGCCCAGGTTTGCCAGGTGATGGACCTTTTACCCCAACAGACACGTACAAAGAGCCCAGATAAGATTCTGAGTAAATTACATCGTCCTGAAGATGCGAGAAAGGTTTGGCAAAGTAATTGTAGGTATTGTCTGAAGACGCCTGATAGAGCCACACACAAGGTCACACGGGAGGTCATTTAGGGTTCACAACCACCTGGAAGCAAAACAGCCAAGCCCAGGGTTCTAGAATCATGTTGCTTTATTTTGTCATCTGAAACCAAACTGCCTGCACAGTAAGAAGAAGAAGAAGCCATTTCTACCAGAGTGGGTGTTCTGTTACTTTAAGACAGTGTCATACAACACTTGCTGTATCCTGGAAAGCCTGCGACTGCGAGTTTGCTGGTGTCAGTCTCAGTAGATGAGAGCCTTCCCGTCTCCTCTGGGCCTCTTAATCTTGTCGTAGTTCTTGTTAATGATGTCAAACAGCACAGCCTGCACGGGGAAGAGAGGCAGTGAGCGGACACACACAGATGAAAGCTAAGGAAGACGGACAGTGATCGATAGACTAATCACAGCAATTCCCTCGGTTCCATTTCACCAGCGTCACCAGGTCTATTAATATACTATGTATTAGTTGACAGCAGACATACATGAAGTCATAATCCTGCAAAATAAAATCAGATACCAACTTTGAAATGCGTTCATTGTGTCTGTAGACGTTTTTGATGACCGTAGACATGGTGGCTGTTAACTTACGTATGTGTTGCGGACGTCCAGAACCACCAGGCGGAGCTCACAGTACTGATACTGGTCCAGCTCATGGACCAGCTGTCTGTAGTCTCCCTGCAGCACAAAGCAGACGCGACGCAGTCAGTCGACACATGCGCATGCGTCCGACCTGAACCGTGTCCTCGCGCCGTTAAAACTCACCACGTGGGGCTGCTTGGAGGCTTTGGCCACAGCGTCGCCTCTCTCACTGTAGTATCTGACGGAGCAAAGAGGAAAGACGTGTTTATCATCCTTTCAACACTTCTGTCCATTGCATGTCACGCGAACGCTCACTGCTTCAGGACCGTGTTCACCACAACAGCTCGGACTCGTTCAGATACTTTGCTACGTGTCAGACCCAAACAGCTTAAGACTGAGTAAAGCGTATTTGGTGGGCTCTTACTTTGAAATCTGAGTCTGGAATCCCTCGATCTTGGTGCGCGTGTTGGTCAGCAGCTCGAACACTTTCTCCTGGTGGACAATTGCATCAGGTCAGGACGTAACCGCAGCATCGCTGTATCGCATCATCACAGTAACGTACCTGCACAGCCACTCCGAAGTTGTTTCCATCCTCAATTCTAGGAATTTGGAGCTGCACCCACATCGACACCTTCCAGATGAATTACAACAAACTATGAGCTCAGATATTGATTAAAAACATGAAAATGATTATATTGTAATTCCTAAACTGAACCCAGTGGCTAAGAGGCAGCGTGGCTGACGGACCGTGTTGAGCTTCTCCTTCAGCGTCTGGATCTGAGGCTTGACTTCCTGGAGGAGACTCTCTACTCGCTCATTGGTGCAGATGGGACCACAGGGAGGCCCTGGAAGACCAAAGGACGGGTGAGTATGGCTGCGCCTGCCGCTCTACAGCCTCCCTTCTGTCCTCATCAGCTGAGACGTAATCGCACTTTGGATTGCGTGAAAAGACCCCGAACCAAGTGAGAACTATTCTACAGGTTTACAAACTTATCAAGTGATTCGATCAAACCAACCCCAAATCCCGTGAGTGACATAATTTACATTTAGGTTTGGATAAATAGTTTAAGGGACATATTCACACTGGAGCATCACAGCTTCTTCGTGTACCTGACTCTTCCTCCTCCTTGTCCTTGTCCTTGTCTTTGTCTTTGTCTTTCTTCCCCTCCTTGGCCTCCTTCTGCAAACAAACAAAGGACACCAGGTAAACGCCGCTTCCACCTCATTCTAAACTAGTTTTCCCCTCGTACACGTCTGCACACAAGGTCAAACTAAACGTCAGCTGATGACTTAATTTCTTAATTCCCAGATCTATGTTATCACCGACACAGCCCATCATTAGAGCTCCAGAGCGTGTGGTCGCTACCTCCTCCTTCTTCTTGCGTTTGGCCTCCTCCTTCGCCGGGTCAGGAATGGGGATGTCCAGCGGGGCCTTCAAAGATGCCAGGTCCTCGCAGCTGAAAGACGTCTGACAGGAATACGCCGTCAGAAAAGAAGGCAGACATTTCACAAGCCACCCTCCGTGTACGTGGGCCTGTCGCCCGCTGACCCTCCAGCCACACTCACCTTCAGCAGCATGTGGAGCTCCTCAATCTTCTGAGGGAAAAATTTGGAAACCAGCTCTTCTGCCTGTGGTTAAAACAGAAGATCACGCGACACATTCTGATGAACGTGAAACCAAAGACCAACCTGACATGGCTACGTTACCTCCTTGGTGAGCTTCTGGCAGAAGTCGTCCACCTGTAAACACAGAGCAGATGAGCATGTGCAGTCGTACTGGCTGCAGGCGGCTGAGCGCAGACGGGCCAGCAGACGAACCCGCAGACGGGCCAGCAGACGAGCCCGCAGACGGGCCAGCAGGCCGTGGGGCCGCTGATCCCCGGAGACGCTCCGTCCGTCCGCCTGTCCAATCACACACCGGACGCAAACTCACCTGGCAACGTCACAACGCACCGTCCAGGTGCGTGTGACGGACCCTGCCACAGTACAGAACACGGGGAGGTCGCTAGCACCAGCTCACCTGCTTCTTCGAGTCGAGGCGAATGTCCATAGAAGCCATGTCGTCTCTGCGGGACAGAAGTTGTCTGTGGGAGTTTGCTCGAGTCGTTTCCACCTCCACAGAGCAGCGAGACAACGCGGAGCTCGGGTTCGGAGCAACTACAAGCTGTGGCGACGCGGAAAAATACTCACAGTTACTCAGCATAAAAAGCGAAAATGAAAGTAAAGCGCATTTCAGACAGTTCCGTACTTTCCCCGTCTAAAGGCTCATGACGCTGTTGCATTATGGGACTTGTAGTTTTCACGTGTTCCGGGAGTTTCTAGTGCGCAAGTCTCCATTCGCTCAATCAAATGATTATTATTACGCGATACAGATTTTATATCAACTGTAATATGTAGGTTAGTAAAAGGCATGAAAAGGACTAATCGAAGAAAAAGACTAAATCTCTTAGTTATTCAGTCTTGCAAAAACACAAACTAGAAAAAAAAGAAAAAACAAACTGCAATGAGATAAAACGTGGTGAATTTTTTGAAAAAAAACGGTCTTCAAATTATGAAGAAACACAGTAATGAGCTTTCTGCATTGTAGAATATGAGGCTATGACCAGATGAGCCCGGCCATACATAATGTAAATGTATATAAGCGTAAAATGTATTAATTGAATTAATTGTATTAGTCATTTACTTTCACTTGAACCGGACACAGGGACAGAAAATTAATTTTTACCTTTTTTCAGGTAAAACCTAAGTTAGAGCTCTGCCATTCTTAGCTTAGTTACATTTTGAATTTCTGTGTTAATTGGGGAATAGCATCAGAATCAGTCCAAGCGTTGCCTCAAAGAATAGCACGTCTTCCCATATACAGGCTGCAGGATGTGAGATCTATGTATCTGAGCTGGGATGGAGACATAGAGGCTTGAACTGCACCGAGCCATCTGAGTAGAAGAAACCAATCCCTGTACGTCTGGTCAGCTAGTATCTACAGAGAACTAAAGCTTTTGTTAAAGCTCTTTGTGTTTTATAATGAGCAGTCTGAAGACATTTCTCTTTTATTGTTTAGAAATACGTTGTTTTCTCTATCTTCAATTCAGTTCAACTTTATTTATATAATTCACAACAGGAGTTATCTCAAGGCACTTTACAGGTAAGGTCTAACACCTGACAACTAAACCCAGTAAACCCCACAGAGAGCAGCTTTTAAACTGAATACTGGTGGTGGAGTACTACTTACGCTTAACCTTGTCCCGTCACTAGTGAACCCGTGAATGTCACTAGTTATTCCATGGCATCAAATGTG
The DNA here is from genome assembly GCA_030770545.1 of Macropodus opercularis. Lineage (NCBI taxonomy): Eukaryota > Metazoa > Chordata > Actinopteri > Anabantiformes > Osphronemidae > Macropodus > Macropodus opercularis. The sequence continues at coordinate 16,109,137 of JAUCMP010000028.1, read as the reverse complement.
GATGTAAACTAATTACAATGACATAAAAGTTACGATCTCGATATTCTAACTTCTTCTAAGTGTGACCACTAGATGCTGCTGCAGCAGAAGACTGGAGGCAAATAATGATTAACAACAGAAACAAGCAGGTTGCCCCGATGTCACAGGCAAGTGAACCAAGCTTGAAGGCAACACGTAACATTCGCCGTTAAAAAGGACACAAACAAGGCTCTTGGTGACGGGTTGTAACGACGGAGGACCCGGTCACCAGCCTCGAGCAAATAAAAGGTCCAGAGAGGACAGCAAAGACGTCAGAGCACCTCCCCACTGCAAACACGGCCCTGTGCTGTGTTCCAGCAGACAGTCGGGCCTGATGGCAACGGAACATGAACAGAACCCACATCAACCATCGCTGGCTGATACATGTGGCTCGTACTCGCTGATAAAGTCTGTGTTTGGTCGAATAATAGTTGTTTTGCTTACACCGCTTCAAACCACCAGCCAGGCATGAGGTCTTATTCAAGGCGGGATCCAAAGGGCAAAGGCAGCACGTGTTTACTGTGTAAGCACCATTACTTATTGATTGTGTGAGTGATTAATACTCTGTGTGTTATTCATTTCACAGAGGCAGTTGAGAAATAATGGGGACAAAGGTCACGTATGAGAGGAAGCTCAGGGAGGAGAGATGGAGGAGGCGGGACACCTGGTGAAGAAAGGATCTGATTGGACAGTGTTCCCGTGTCACAGGGTTTGAACACACCCACCTTACTGACTGGAATCAGAGCTAATGAATATGTGGCACATTTCCATATTCATGCGTTTCCTAGAAGATTTCTTGACTTTTTCCTGTTTCTATTCAGTTCATGGTTCAATACATTTCAGGAGGAAATGTGTTTTTCTCTGTGTCTTTAATGTAGACATAGTGATAACAGAGGTGAGAACCTTCACAGACACATAGTGATAACGTGTGTTTCATTTTGTTACATTTTCACAAATGGAATCTTTCTAGAACGTCTTTAGGGAAATTTCAGAGTGTAGGCACATCTGCTCTGTTCCTGTAAAGGCGATGTCTAAGCATAAACTGAGCAGGTTTATTGATCGACGGTCAAAGATCAAGGTCACTGCCTAAAGAGAACATTATTCCATCTGGAATAACCTGATTGGAATGTGAGTCATGGAAACTGTGATGAGACTGGTTGGCAGAGGAATTCAACAGGGGAACTGTAACTCGTTATTTCCTGGATACTGAGACTGTGAACACAGCGATGCTCCAGTCTCCTTACCTGACTCGATCGTCTTTGTCATCAGGGAGGAGTTGAAGAGCCTGTCTCAGACAATGGGACTGATTACGAGTCCTCACACAGACGTCTGCTATTCAGTCCTGCTTTCAATACGAGCATTTGAGCAGAAGAACTCACACAAAAATAATCATTTGGGATTTTTTTTCTCCACACGTATATATGTTTCACAGATTCCTCATGGCTTAGTTTCTGACCGTTACGCTGTCAGAGTCAGCCCTGCAGCCATGGATGTGTATGAATCCATTCACAGTGTGTGCAGCCTATTCATGCTGACAGCCTGCTGACTATGCAGGGCCTCAGAGTCCGGGAGGTGGCTGCGCTGGCGTCTGACCAGAGAGGCTGGACTGCTGCATCTTTCTGTCCCGTGTCTGTCGCTCCTCAGTCCAACCTCTTCACTTCCACTCCCTGCCACAGCTTCAGACCCTCCTCCAGGTCCCAGACGAATCTGTGTTGCTTAAAAGCCAGACACAGACAGAAGAAGGTGGAAGCCTCCCGCAGGCTCCGTCTGAAAAATATCCTGGAGTTTGAAACTTTTGCAAACTTTTAGGAGAGTCGAGCAAAAAGGCAGAATGTCAGCGATTCATCTGGGAGTTTCATTAATCATTTAATAAATAGCAGTAATAAAACTAACTCTTACATAACAGTATGTTGTTACTAGAAGACATCCGGGGACTATATAGCACTTTGAGTTTGTTCTGAGTGGGGAATAAATATATTCAGCATCTTTATAAGGCAACAGTAAATGAACATTACGTTAATAATACTGCACATACTGTAGCTTCTCCACTGCATCACGGGAACTAGTTTGCTGATGTTTTCCAAGTAGAGGAAGAGAAGTTTTAAGGTCGGAGTGTGACAAAGCTGATGAGGCTCAACTGTGGCGACGTCTGGACCCACTTCGCGCGTGCAGCGGTTTTAGGGGCGGGGGGTCCGCATCTGTTTCCGGGTTGCCGCTCGTGCCGGGTTGTGCAGGACCTCGGGAAACTTGCATCATCCCGTCGCTTCGTGCCGCGGAGGAGACACAACAAAACCATGTGGACGGAGCCCGAGCGGAGCAAGCGGACCTCCTCCTCCTCCTGACGGCCACCAGCCACTCATAAAGCAGCCTGCGGACAAAGTGCAAGGTCCCTTCAGCGAGCGGCTCCGGGCGTCCGCACGTCTCCTCAGCGCAAAGTCTGCGAAGGCGTCACTTTCTACGAGCTAGTTGTGTTTCGCACCGAGCATGTCGTGTCTTTTACTGGGAGTCATACGAAGGTGAGTGGGTTTGTGTTTAGCCTGGTGAACTTTTCCAGTAACTTTACAGCCAGTGTCACGTCCCTTACGTGGAGCTAATGCTAATATGTCGTTAGCGTGCCGCGGATCAATTAGCATCTCTAATACAGATGCCTGGGCCCGAGGGGAAGGTCCACTGATGTAGCTCATGTTCTGCTGCCTGACGTTTCTACTGAACTAATTAGTAAACGTAGTTACTCCTCAGGTTGACACGGAATCACAGTCTGATGTAAGTGATGCCTGGTGTGAGAGCGACCTGCACACCAGCAAGTAATTTGGCTCAGATGGTCATTAATGCAGCATTTAAGGTGTTAAAATGAGCCTCGTCTCTGTTAGTTGCAACTTTAAAGCCATTAATACAATCATGCATCAATAAATGTAATAAACCAATAAAATATTTCCTCATCTGAAATTGCTTGACTCTTGTGGGAGGCGTAGAAATGAGTGGATTAATACTTGATCCACCGACTGGTCTTACCACTTGTTGAGTGACCTTGCAGAGCAACATTACTTCCATTGTGATTCTCTGTATGGCAGTTTTCAGCATTCATCCACTTTACCGCGAAACCAATGTTTTGGTCTTTCTTTGAAACTATAAAAAAAGTCTGACTTTCTTGTGAAATCTCGATTATTTTTCAGCTGCTGTGCTTGTTCAGCCACAAACTTGTCAGACTTGATCTCGGTGACAGACTGCAGATCAGGCGACGCAGAGCAGAGGCCTGAAGGCGTCTTTATAGATCACACGACAAACGGCGTACGTGTGGCGTCTCATTTTGGCATGGAGGAGTGACTGCCACCGTAGAGGGCATGTGTGTTAGTGACAGACCTGTGCGTTTTGTTTGCATTTCTGCTTGAGAGCTTGTTATTGGCTGTAACCATCGCTTCTCCATTTGCCTGAATGTCCTGGATCGTGTTCCGTGTGTTTTCACCTTTACTCACCGTACTGTGTGTGAAGCTAATGCATGCAACACGTGTCCATGTTCTACATGATAATGTGGCACGTCTTTGCTACGTGTGCAGACTCTGCCCTAAACAGGCTATTGACCAGGATCTGTCAGTGTGGACGGGTGGGGGGGGCGATGGCTGTAGGTGTGTCCGCACACGGTGCGTAAGGATTGGCTTGATGGTTGGATACGCGTTTAAAGGATTAAGGAATAAAGTCAGGGCTTTGTTTAAAATATGTGACAATTTTAACTCCCTGATTTTGCTTTTATCCTCCATCTCAAGTCCCTTTTGCTTTAGACTATACTCTCCACTGATAAGGTTGTAGTACTCTCTGAAGGTTCAGGGGCTGTAGAAGCAGGACTTACACACCCACTGCACATGAAGGTTTGCTTAATTACCATGAAATCCAAAATGCACCCACCCCTTAATCAGTAATTGAGCGTGTGTATACTGATCTAAAGAAACAGTCACTCTTTTGATAAGTTACTACCCACGCAGGGAAGCTTCCACTTCCTTTGTTCCTGAAAACTTTAAATGGAAACGTGTCGTAGCAGATTCAACACGACTGGTGCTTCTGAGTTCAGTTTCCTGCCAACGGGCTAATGTCGATCACGGGGCTGACGTTACCTTCCACGAGTCGCTATGTTAGCGTTATTATGGCCATGTCAGCTTTGAGCTCGAAGCCTTAGAGCTGCGAGCGTGGCTGCGTTCTTTGGTTCTGTTGCGCAGTAACATTGAGTCAATTATTTAAATGACTCCCCTTCACATACAAAGCCTTGGAGAAGAAGGTTCAGCTCGAGTACGACTGCCAGGAAATCTCCGATGTGCCCGAGATGACAGAGTTACACATGATGAAATCACCTGCCTGTGTTTTGTCAGCAGGATACTGTGTGTTCATGATTGTGGCAGTTTGAACTCTGAGACTGGAATCAGACTGTTCAGTCTCTGTCCTCTTGTTGAGCTGCAGGACCAGCCTGCATGTTTCACGTGGTCTTTGTGCGAGCTGACCAGTTTTACGTGCTTACCTGCATGAATGAGTGTATGTGCAATTAACGCGGCACAGCTGATGCATGTGAATGCTCTTGACAGGATGATTATGTAGCTCACTTTGAAACGACAGACCCAACCGCGTGTGGTTCGTGCTCCCAGTCTTTAGCGACTCTTCTAATTGCCCGTCTGTTAACTAGAGCTGGGACGTTTCATTACAGCGTTTGTGGAATCCTCACTGATGCATCATATGTATTTTATTCTACTAAAGATAAAGCTGAACCTGACTTCCATAGCCAGAGACACACAAGCTTGCATAGCAGTTGTCGTTGCTTGTGCGTTTGTGTGGCTGTCTGCTCCGCTCTTCATGTGGAGTGGAAATACATTTGCATGATTATGTTTAATGTGCCTTTGAACAACCCAGATGTCATGTTTGTGTTGGAGGTTAATTCCAACTCGGCAACATCTAAATTGACTAATTTCGTATCAGCTCACAGAATCCTTTGGTTGTTTGCTCTGTCTTAGTAAAGTGTAGAGTAACGGTGAAAACACTGGCGTATTTTGCGTGTAGGAGTTACTAGCGTACATGAAAATCAGTAATGGCTTTAAATGCTTAAATCCAGGCGTGGAGGTGTTGGGGCATGCGTCGGGGTCCGGTCCCTGGCCTCCGTCCCTTCATTGCCCTCGGCAGTGGCAGACTTCGTGAAGGGAGCAGTGGAGGAATGTAAGCCGGCCGGTGTGCATGTGGTGACGGGGACCCCAGAGGAAACGACCAACATCTTGGCAGGTCTGGAGCGAGATGGGATGGTCAAGAAGCTTCCCAAATACGAGAACTGGTAAGAGCTTTACACAGCGTATACATGCACGGAGGGGTCTGTTGCTTTTAGGGTACTCGTATCCTCTCTGCTTCATACTTAGATTATTTATGTTTTGCAGTTGGTTGGCTCGTACAGACCCAAAAGATGTGGCACGTGTGGAGAGCAAGACTGTGATTGTGACCAAGAACCAGAGGGATACCATCCCAGTCCCAGCTGGAGGGGTGAAGAGCCAGCTTGGCAACTGGATGAGTGAGTCAGACTGGCAGAAAGCCAGGGAGGAGCGGTTCCCCGGCTGCATGGCAGGTACTTTGATGATGTACAGAAAATGCCTGTGTTCATCTCTCAGCAATCCATCAATGCTTCTCTCAACAGGTTTGGTCAGAATTGTAATCTTTAGCGCGTGCGATTCCACATATTTCATCTATGCAGCTAGATTCTGTGTCACCTGTGTCTGTATTCATGGTGGTGGATCCATATTGAGGAAATGCACAGTGGTAATATATCGTTTGTGCTTCCGTCTCCTCGTTGCAGGTCGGACCATGTATGTGATTCCTTTCAGCATGGGTCCCGTTGGCTCCCCTCTGAGTAAATATGGTGTCCAGGTACTGACTGTGCTCTTGCAACACTTGCTTTGTGTCTGATTTGTTCATTTAACATTTCATTACTTAAATATTTAGGTAGCATTTTATGCAGACTGGTCACTTAAAGTATAGCGTTAAATGTTCTTTGTTTTGTTTAAAGGTGACCGACTCGCCGTACGTTGTGGCCAGCATGGGAATAATGACGCGTATGGGGACACCTGTCCTAAATAAACTGGCTGAAGGAGTCGAGTTTGTCCGCTGTCAGCACACTGTGGGACGGCCTTTTCCCCTCAGAGGTACACGTGCCGGGAGCCTTAGACAGGGCGCATTAATCATTTGTACAAAATCTGTATAGAAGATTTCATTTAAAAAATTCTTTCCCCCCAGCCCCTCTGGTCAACTCGTGGCCCTGTAACCCAGACAAGGTGCTAATATCTCACCTGCCAGACACCAGACAGATCCTGTCCTTTGGCAGCGGCTATGGAGGAAACTCTCTCCTGGGAAAGAAGTGCTTCGCCCTCCGCATCGCCTCCCGCATCGCCAAGGATGAGGGCTGGCTAGCAGAGCACATGCTGGTGAGAACGGGCGTGATTTTCCAGTTACAAACTCTCCCTTAAAAGCCAAGTAAAACTTCTGTAACACGTGTGCTCACCTCCACTCAGATCCTGGGCATCACCAACCCTCAGGGAGTGAAGCGTTACGTAGCGGCTGCTTTCCCCAGTGCCTGTGGTAAAACCAACTTGGCCATGATGAAACCAGCTTTGCCAGGATGGAAGGTTGAGTGTGTGGGCGATGACATTGCTTGGATGAAGTTTGACAGCCAAGGTGAGAGCGGAGCTCACGCACAGATGCGCTGATGGGTGGCGTAGCACATGTGATGTTTAATGTCGCGTTTCTGTAGGTAAACTCAGGGCCATCAACCCAGAGAACGGATTTTTCGGTGTCGCTCCAGGCACCTCAGACAAAACCAACCCCCACGCCATGGCCACCATTGCCAAAAACACCATGTTCACCAATGTTGGAGAGACGAGCGACGGAGGGGTGTGGTGGGAAGGACTGGACCCCCCTGCAGCAGGCATCTCGCTCACAGACTGGCACGGCAAAACCTGGAAACACGGTGACGTACAGCTGAGCATTGATCTCTCCACATTCATTCAATCGTGAAATTCCATGTTGAGACGCGTGTCCTAAAATCCATACGAAGCATGATGTTCAAAGTTCTTGACCTCTGACATTAAAGACCAAACCGTTTCCTCCCTGTAAACAGGAAGCTCAACTCCCTGCGCCCACCCCAACTCCCGCTTCTGTGCTCCAGCGGGTCAGTGTCCCATCATCGACCCCCAGTGGGAGAGCGAGGAGGGTGTTCCCATCGATGCCATCATCTTTGGTGGCAGAAGACCAGAAGGTTGGTGGAGCCTTTATGTTGTCACATTTTATGGAATACATTTTTGGCATTTTACCGCTCGAGATCTTAAATCGTTTCCAAAATATACAGACACAAAGAATAATTGCTGAGATGAAACTTTAGGAATCATGTTTATACTGATTTTATAGGTTTCCCTTGAAAATTTTGACATTGAATTCCTGTAAGTGCTGGAGAGGATTCAAGGATGCAAAGACAAGATGTTAATTTATGACTTATTTTCCCTCTGTTGGCCTCACTGAGCATTTTACGTTCTTCAGATGAAGCCCAGTAAACGTAGTTTACTCAGCACAACACATTGTTTCTACCTACATGTTGTGTGTACTAATCCTGATCAAATGCTGTTGCCAGGAGTTCCTCTGGTCTACGAATCCTTCAGCTGGCAACATGGCGTGTTTGTCGGGGCTGCAATGAGGTCTGAGGCCACAGCTGCTGCAGAGCATAAAGGTACAGTCTCACAAGCACATCACAGATTTCAGAACCGTTCATCAGAATCAACGGACATCTATTGAATATTTTCCCTCAGGTAAAGTGGTCATGCACGACCCATTTGCCATGCGACCCTTCTTTGGCTACAACTTTGGCGACTACCTCGCTCACTGGCTGAGCATGGAGAAGCGCAAGGCCCCCACTCACCTGCCCAAGATCTTCCACGTCAACTGGTTCAGGAAGGATCCCAGCTCCGGGGCCTTCCTCTGGCCCGGCTTCGGCGAAAACGCTCGCGTGCTTGAGTGGATCTTCAAGCGCTGTGGACGGGACAGCGAGGACGAGGCAGCCAAGAAGAGCATTATTGGTTGGCTGCCACAGGATGGCGCCATCGATACTAAAGGCCTCGGCAGCAAGGTGGATATGGGAGCCCTGTTTGACGTGCCTGCGCCTTTCTGGCAGAAGGAGACCAAAGAGTTGAGAGCCTACTTCACTCAGCAAGTTGGAGCCGATCTGCCAGCTCAGGTGGAGGCTGAGCTGAAGGCGCTGGAGGGCAGAGTTCACAGTTAAAACGCTAGGGACCCTGAAACAGAATTGCATTATTGGAATGGGATCAGAGTCGCTGACTGAGTTTACATACACACAGAATGAAGTTATAAATTGGAAACCTGTACCGTCAGATCGGTGGGCTGTGGTCACTGCTGCTCTGTTAAACAGAGAAACCTCGAAAGTCAAATCAAAAGCAACTGCTCAACTACAGATATCTCAGAAAAATATCCACACACTAAACTACTTACAAAACCTATTCACGTTGTGCCTCTAATCTGGGTTTTGCTACTTTTCTGTTCTAGCAGCAGAAACAGTCAAATATAACTAATATATAATGTGCATCACATATTTGGGTTGGTTTTATAATCATCTGGGAAAAGGAGCAAAATACTGCTTTAGTAAAAACTAATCATCATTGATCTTGTTGAGGGTGAACCCAAAGGAAAACCTCTGTTCTTACTGTTCATGGATGGTTCCGACTGTCTGTTTAATATTTAGCCAGAGGACAACTCTGAATTAACAGAAGCAGCAGGTAAACGCCTCCTGGTATCAGTTGTCATGGTAACCAGTGTTGGACTCGGGTGACTTGGTTTCATGGTACAGACCCCTTGTTGAAGTGTTGGTTTTATACATTAAAACTACAGAACTGGGTCACACACTGCTGCTCTGTACACGACATTAAACGGCTTGTATCTCAGTTCTCTTCTCAGGTTTTCATTACGTGTCATGTAGGGAAAATTTAATGACCGATACCCGATGGTACATTCAAGTTCACCTAGAAACTAACATCCAGGTTGTTTTCTGACTCATTCACGAAGAGAAATCACCCGTGGATGTATTTCAATCTCAGGTTTAAATAAAGAGAAGCTAATTCAGTATGTACTTCTTAGACACTACAGTACTTCACACTCTGCTGCTGGAGTGGAAGTGTGATTCAGGTCTCTGCAGCATGGCCAACGCAGCCTAGTGCCTTTAAGACTTTTACCTGGACTGTAATCCAGACTCCTAGTGTTTACGAACTTAAACCCAAAGGTCTTTTTCAGGTGGAATGTCAGCATCGTTTTTCAAAACATAGAAAGTGAATTTCAGGACCAGCCGATTTCTTGGTCTGTGTTGGCCTGCGATCCGATACCTTGATGCAGGAGACCAGGATACGCAGATACACGTTGCCACCGATGTGACGCTTAATTAAATGATGATTGATTGATTGAGGGTTGTACACTACATGTGAAACGTTGGACCAATAAAGGACAATGAGATTATGAAGCATTCTTTGAAGGTGTGTGCCAAGGTTCTTGTTACAGTGCAATGAATAAAGAATTCTTTTAATGCAGACAGAGTCATGTTTGTTTACACGGTGAAGTAAGAAAACATTTGAGATTAAATGTAGCTCAACAAACCCTTCAAAATAGAAATATGCTTCTGTTGAATAAATACAAATGAATACCTTATGCTCAATACCAGAACTGATTCTAGTCAACATATTTATGCAGTCAAAGTACCAAAAAACTTAAACAATCTAAGGAATTACAGCTCATCTCATTGTGGCCATTTTTGGCCATGAACACGATAAGAGGGTAGTAAAAACGAACTAAGCCAGAGGGTCAATGCAGACACGGAGTCATGTTAGTTGACACGGTGAGTAAGAAATAATTTAGGAAATTAAATGTAACCCAACAAACGTAAAGTAGAAATATTTTTGATGACCTGATGTGTGCAGACGCTTGTCTGGGCTGTAGTTGCCAACGGGTCCTACGCACATCAGTAACAAGTCAAAGTAATCGGTTCCAATTTATGCAACCGCAACAGGATGAAGGATGTGGAGTTTTTGACATTATGAGCACAGACCGCATCAGTTTACTTTTGGTTTCCTGGTTCAGACATTTTCTTACTGTCCTGCTTGGAGGATTCCGTCTCTGGATACTGGATGTCTTTTGACTTGATGAGCCTCATCTTCATGGGCTTCAAGCATTTAAATAATGAGCTGATTTTAACACAGCAAACAAATCTAAACTAAAGGTGAATGTAAATCGGTTCTACACAGTAGATTCCTGTTTTGCCAAGAGGAAGTGGAACAAGGAGCCACTGCATCTAACCAGTCTATGTTTGATTTGTCTGAGTGGCTCCTGGTCGTGAGGATCTGTCTGAGCCTGTCTGTCTCAGATATTTTCCTCCTCCGTTGAAGCTGCAGTAGGACGAGGGTGTCAATCAAATGCTAAAAAAACAATATGTGTGTGAGACCTAGAAAAGAGGGGGCACCCGGATTTGAACCGGGGACCTCTTGATCTGCAGTCAAATGCTCTACCACTGAGCTATACCCCCACGTTAGGAGGATACCGGAAAACTAGCTTTAAACACTGGGCCGATCGGCACTGACAACATTTTGTTGTTGCGTGATGACAACAGACGCTGTGGCGGCTCTTAGTTGTGTCGATTATGCGAGTCTCGACTTTATTTCCTTTTGTCTTACGGTAAAAAGCGCTAATCACCAACTACGCACTAACACCGGATGTGTCGCATTGAGCTCGCGACACAACCGGATATTGAAGCCGAAGAAAGTGGAACAAGCGGAATCACAATGGTGCGGATGGATTCACATTTCAGATCGTTTTATGTCTTTGTGGCCTAACGTGAGCTCGGCTGTTGCTGCGTGTCGCTGTAAGGACGCCAGCACCAAGCCCCTGGGCCGCGTCTTGTCTCCGTCGGCTGTGGGACCAGTATTTGTGGAAGTGATTAGTCACTCGAGCTAACGCTGCTAGCAGCTAGCAGCTAGCTGCGCGGTTTCTGTTTAGACAGCGTTAGCGTTCGGCGTTGTAACCGCTTCGTCGTGGTTGTTTGTACTAACCTCGTGTGTTGTGTGTCACAGAACACCCGAGGACTTCGTTCGCAGCTCAAAGACAGCGTACCCGTGGCTGGTCTGTGTCCACAGGGAGCGTACGGAGTCCAGGACACCCTGCGGAGCGGGTCGGTCCAGTCGTGTGTTCGCCCATTATCCCAGACCCTGCTTACTGAAGAAGATCTATCTAATCTAAACGTTGTGTTGCATGTTGTGCTGCAGCTTTTCTAGTGTGAAGAACGAGCTCCTTCCCAGCCACCCGCTGGAGCTGTCGGAGAAGAACGTAAGGAACCTGCAACTGGATCTTCCTGCTGTTCCGTCAACATGTGTGACAAGTGGTGTTTTAATTCTGGGTATTTCTCTGTGTAGTTTCAGCTGAACCAGGACAAAATGAATTTCTCAACTCTCAGAAACATCCAGGGCCTGCATGCGCCTCTCAAACTGCAGATGGAGTACCGGGCAGCCCGACAGGTAACTGCAGGGCTCACATTCGCCTCCACGGCCTGAGCCCCTCGTTCCATCTGCTTACTGAGCTCACATGTGGTCCTTCCTTCCAGATCCAACGCCTGCCGTTCCTACAGAGCTCCAACCTGGCTGTAGACACCCTCCGAGGCAGCGACGACGCGATCGGCTTCGAGGACATCCTCAACGGTGGGTAACCTTCCCCGTTTTACGCCGCCGCTGACAGCCTGCGCGGACGTCTAACCACTGCACCGTGTCTGTGTCTGCTGTGTTTCAGATCCAGCTCAGAGTGAAATGATGGGGGAGCCTCACATGATGGTGGAATATAAACTGGGACTGTTGTGAAAGAAGACAAACAGATGCACACAGATGTGGGAGGAGTTTGGGGGTGAACCTGTAAATGACAGTGATTTCAGTCTGATTGTAGTTCTAATAAACTTCACTTTTCAGGATGAACCTGTACTCACATTAGTTTTTTTTTGTCACCAAGCATCACGATGAAAATGTATAATCCTTTGTAAACATGTGGTCAACAGTAATATTAATACAGTTTTAATAGAGGGCCACTGAGTGGTAAAGATTTAATTGGCAGTGTTACACCTGACACAAACTGAGGAGCTGTTGGAGCTGTGTGAGACTGATTATAGTCTCTGTGAGGCACCAGGTGTAGGAAGTTCTGAAGCTGAAACTAGTTTGAATGGGGAATATAACGGAGAAAATTAGTCAGATGTGTACAGTTCAAACCAGATGTTTTTTTTTATCAAAACCATTCTCACTGACATTAATTTAGACTAAAGCTTTTCTGTTTATTTCAGTGAAGATTGACAAAGTAATTTCTAACTTTCCTAAATGCCAGAAGATGAGTTTGGGACCCGATGATGACGTCATGGCGTTGGAAGCTTCTAATCGGGTAACTGACAAAGTCTGAGTTAGTTGGGACATAGCAGCACACTGCTGAGTCTGGTTCTTCCATGGGTAGAACTTACAGACGTCTGTAGGTGCATTTCACACCTGAGCCTTCAGTGATGATTAGGTGGACTTAATAAATCGCCCTCATCATACCGTCATTAAAGACGTTAATAGTTAATATATACTTATTATTATTAAAATCAGTAAACCCACAGGTTTTGTGTGTGTGTGTGTGTGTGTCTCATGGAGGCAAAAGGCTTCGTGTGTGTCCTGGAGGCAAAAGGCCGGTCAAGTGCGGTGGTGAGGGAGGGGAGAGAAGAAACGTAGAGGTTCTGTAACTCACTGTAGCAATCAATTGAAGTCTCACCACCTTCGGACCAACCAGCAACCTCGTCTAGTAGCACCAGTATTTATAGCATTGGTATTGTATCTCTATTTAACATACGGTGTTAATTCTAAACCTATGATTGTATACAAGCTGTAATAAAATGCCGACATGGTGCTTCACATAGGCATATCCATATGGTGAATTTAAGTACGTTTATAACGCCAGATTTAAAAAGATTTGCAAAAATACCACAAGCCGCGAAGCATGCTGGGATAACACCGGAAAAGCTGTATTTAATCGGCTCTCCACCCCTTGTTAATTTTGTCTTATTCGTATTCGTGGCTACGTGGTTCTGGTTTATCTATACTTCTGCCATTCAGTTATATATATTATCTTTCTCAGACTTTATGATGTTTTCTGGCTGTGGGGGAAAACGGAGAATTGCAAAGACGATGTGCGCGTCAAGAGAGAAATCCCCCTGCATACAGGTCTCAAGAAAGACAATGCTACAGCAGACAAAGACACAAAGGTTCAAGGTTTATTCTAGCTCGCGTGTCTTCATCTAAACACAAAACGGGAACACTTTTTAATAATAAAAAATTAGGCAAACAAAAAAAAACAGTCAGTCCCTGTTTGTAATGCAATAAAGAAATGATGTTAAGCGAAAGATGCTGCTGTGCAACATTGTGAACATGTACTTAGTGCTAATGATGAAAGGTCATCGATTTTACAGGCGTATGTGCTGGTTGTATTGGTTACATCCCATTTTTTTCCAATTCACCCTCATTTGCATGTTAGAAGTTTTAATACCACTCCAAACAAAACAGCGCTTTTTCAGCCTACACGACCAAACCCTGCGTTCCTGAGTCCAGCATCCCGGCCTGTAGAGGACAAGCACAGTTTTGTACTGCTCCGAGTTGTTGCTCTGGAATCGATGTGGGCTTCACGCTCACAAATCCATAAGGACAGGGACAGATTTGTGCTGACCACGGATCACCACGTCGTTATTGGCTTTGTTTGGGCATCTTATGATCCAAACCGCTGTGGTTAGGTCACACGATCTCACTGACTAAATTTAAATGGCCCGGTTCATCTTTGCTTTTCTCTAATCTTGTCTAGGAAAGGAATCACTCACCATGGATCTCTGGCACTGGATGTTCCCGTCCTCGTCAAAGGCTTTTTAAATGACTTTGCTTTATGCCTGACGGGGGAGGGTGGAGAGATCACCTCCAGTTTTAAATTGTTCATTTATGAGGCTATACTATACTAAACTCGATGTGCAAACCAGTGCAGTGACACGCTTTTATTATTCTTTACAGGCGGCAGGTTTTCCCATGTTGTCAGCTGCACCTTCTTGCTTCCCTCCTTTCATCATCATCTCCATCATCGCTTGCTCATGACAGGGACAGTAGCTCCCCTCTCACCATTTGACCAAGATCCATTGCTCTGATCCCAGTGTCTCACAACATTTGTGCCTTCAGTGAGACTCAGCCTGATGTTCACAAAGTCTCCATCACATTAACGGTGTTACACACATGCAGCTCCAGGGAAATTCAAGGGAGCCATCGTGGTTTTGACGAGGATGTGGACAAATCCAGAGCCATTTCACTTCTCTAAGGCTCCTACTGTCCTCTGCTGCTCTCAAACAGATCTGAGCTGAATAGTGATTAACACATTTTTTAGTCTTAAAGATGATTTTGCTAATGTGAAATTTGGATTAGATTGTGTGGACAACCACGTCATGCTGCAATTTAATGTCTGTAATGATAAACTGTGCATTGACTGAATCCAGACTTTAGGACATTTACATCCTGGGAGGCCACATTTCGTTGATGGTTACATCATAGGAAAGGTTACATATAATTTAGCTGTGAAAGAATGAATAGTTTTTCCTCATAGGATGCCTGATGTGAACGACCTCTCATCATCATATGAACAGATCAATAAACTCTCACTGGACTCCTCCTAAAGATGTTGTGCAAGAGGCAGCTTCCACCCACAGCTGATTACCTGGATCAGACGTGAGCAGTCGATCGAGAGCTGACAGAAGCTGCTACAGGAGGCTCTTTTTCACCATCAACACCACCATCAAATATTGCGTTTGTTTATATTTGTGCCATTGTTAAACATTGGATTCCAATTCACAACCAGCGTGTAAACGTAAAAACAGTTCACACGTCACCACTCTGTCAGCAGGTTTAAATGACTGATGCTTAAATAAACAAATGCAACATCAGGGGCCTGAGCCACATAATCACCAGTCTTGTTAGTATGTAGTTCGTCCACGAGGGGGCGCTAAGACTCCGCTGCTGGCATCACAGCATAGCGACCTGTCGTCCGCTGCAGAGAAGGACAGAGTCAGGCTGTCAGGTCGAGCTGGCAGCAGTGGGGCCACAGTGGCACCAGCCTGACCGGCAGCACCTCCACGTTTGGGCTCCTCTAGACCACATGTCCTTTAAGTGTTTGTCATTCAAGATCCTACGAGACTTTCTGATACTTTTTGTTCCAAAATGTGCTTAATCCAGCGTCTGTGTCTTTATTAGCATCTTTGGACGCACACTGTTATGTATGACCCCATTTTCATCAAACGATACGACTGTAACCTCGTTACTACGACCGTGTGCGAGGTAACGCAGCTGATCAAGACACGATAAACCAGAGGATGAGCAAAATGCCAAGATAACACAGTAGCAGTGTAGAGAGGCGTTCACTTCAAAATCTACCACCAAGCTGCTGTCACAGCTTAAAGAAGCTGGAGGTGGAGGTCGACATGATTTCAGTTTACTAGTTGTTTATAGGCTTTAACAGCGTTTAAACAGCAATTAAGGCAACAAATGTGCTGTTCCTGATGATGTGACCTATGGAAATAAGGCCTCGCTGGCAGCCTGAGGATGAGAGGTGTGTGAATGGGAAGGGAGGGGGCGCAGACCCCCTACTGGAAGCTCGTGATTCACGTCCGCCGTTGCCTTGACCTTCACGGAAACGTGTAATTAACTCATCAAAGACGTCAATAGCAGCATTTTGAGTCAGCCTATCAGAGGGTGTCTTTCGGCTGAGCTGGAAATAAAATATCTACACACAGGGGGATGAGACGAGCCAGCGCGAGAAATGCCATCATGACAACAACAGCTTTGATTTGATTACATCAAGTCATCTTCAGCTCAGTCAGTGCAACATGGTGGATATTATGGTCATAGTTTTAAACCATGGTTAGTAGCTGATGCTGCAACAGCTGTTCATCAGGTCGTCATTTCCAGAATATGAGCTCAGCACAATTCAATAATGAAGTATTGGAGCAGATCCTGGCAGGGAGCTCTACAGGCATCTGCCCCCGTCCCAGCAGGGAGGGTGACGTTGGGTCGACGGTGAGGAAACGATGATGTCTGAACATCAGAGTCACTGCCGGACCACAATGCACGAAGCTGCTTCCGCTGGTCTGTAGCTCAAGACTCCACATTAGCTTTAGTTTAGGCCACAGAACCGTAGCAGTCTGTCCAGTCACTGACCCCTGCTGAGGTTCCTGTGAAGTGAGACTTGGAAATCGTAATCAATTTAACACTGTGACAAACGGATGCCTACAAAGACACCACTGCACCAACACCAAAGCTCAGGACGTATCGGAATGTGACAGAGTCTCTGGTTAACCTTTCGCGTGAGTGAGCCTTCTCGTCTTAACGCCACCCTGACGCCATCGATCTGCCGCCAGAGACACCAGCGTGTTTGACTCTCATAAAGTTCAGTATTTTTACCTCTAACATACAACGTTGTTGAGTTGTGTGCAGTAATAATTCACGTGGAGAGAAGAAAGATAGGATGCAAAGTAAAGAGGTGATGGACTGTTGCTTAGGCTTTTCTAAAATGTCAGGTTGTGCGTCCTGTTGGTTGCTTTGCTAGTTTTTCCCTGGATCCCCTTTAGCATCTTGTGTTTTGCAGCTGGCACACATCACAGCCGCACAGATGCAAACTGCATCAGTCTCCTTGGCACAAGCAAAATAAAACCTACTACTTTTTCCCGTCGCTGCCTCTTCGGAGCTTTTCCTCTGCCTTATAAGGCGAGAGCTTACTTAGATGTCTTGATGGTATGGAGCTGGCAAATTGTGAAGGCATCAAGCGAAGGCAAAGCCGGGGCCGCTTCCATCTGTGGACCTGGAGTGAATCACTGGGAAACAAACATCAAACCCAGCTCTGAATAAAGACCAGGTTTGGATCCGCCGCTGAGGCAAAAAGACGAGTTTGCAGTGGTTTGTTGTTCACATACATGCGCGTGCGCCGCTGTGGGCGCCGCTGTGTGGGCACGCTAACAGGCATAATGAAGGTTTGGGAAAATGTGCACATGACAACGTCTTGACAAGTTGACAGCCAGCGCATTAAGCAATTCTGACAGGAACTCAATTACAAGACACATCACTTGTCCCCACGCTGCAAACGGATGTCAGTCTTCCTGAGCGGCGGCAGAATAAACTCTGTCTTGGGATGTTACGTTTTCTTTTAGCATTTTTCTATTTTCTGCCTGAAGATGAAGTTTGTCTAATCAGAAGGAACCGACTTAAGGAAGAGGCTGCAGGTTAGTCTGCGTTAGAAGATAAAACGAGGCCTTTCGTCGCTCACCTGCTGTGATGTGAGAGAGGTTGTGTGTGTGAACAGCGAGAGACGGAGCCAATTAAAGGCTTTTGTTTTTACCTGGTCAGTCGGTTTGTTCAATAAACACATTTGTTTGTGTTTGATGTATGATAGATTAGATTAAATGTATGACCTAATAACTACAGTCTAGCACGGTCGAGGTTTGACATTAGCAACAATTCATACATGGAAACAATGTTGTGACTGTATAGAACCAAGATGATAGAAGCATCAATACAAAGCTTCAGCAGAACCTGCCATAAACAAGGTTAAAGACAACAGAACACAGGCAGGGCGGTTGAACCGACAACCCGTAGATGAGTAGAACGAGACAGAGGGAGAAGAAGAAGCTGGAGTTGAGCTGGTTCCTCAGGTTCTTCCTCCACAAACAGACGTTGTGACGTTCTGAGACGGAAGCGGCGTCTTTAAGCTATGCTTCGCCAATAAGGACAAGGAGCTTGGATAATATTCTCCATATCCGAAATATGACCTGGTTTGAACAGCTGTAAGCTTTTTAAGGGTCACTGGCTCCACCTGTTCGTTAGCAGTTAGCCCAGCGCGGAAGATGTCAAACGTAAATTCAATTCCAGCATCACACGAGAAAGGTCCCGATTTTAACAACATCCCTCAGAACGAAGGAGGCAATTCTAGAGTCTATCAGGATTCCCCACAGAACCCGAGTAGCCACCTGATTCCACGACATATCTCACGTTTTTATGATTTGTTGTTATCATAGCGCATTTTATGCAGATTTCATATATCATCTGCACTTCCACCATATTATTTTAGTGTTTATGGTTTCCTCCCATTATTTCTAGTGAATAGAAAGCGTTTAGGTTGTTTATGAGTTGATAAGCTAATGTTCCTCTTCTTCTCAGGCCATTACTTCTGTCAGAGTGTACAACGACCAGCAAGGGAGGTGTAGCTGAGTTTGTGTTGCTTTGGTCCCAGTTCCAAGGAGAACAAAGCAAAAACACGGAACCAAAAGCTGCCAACTATTAAAACGACCGTCGACACGTTTAAAGTTTTACTACTATTCATTTTACAAAAGCAAACAAACGTTTGTTGTAAAGCAATGCAACCGCTGCAGCTTAGTCACTGCAGGTGGTTGTCGACACAAGTCCAATACACACAAGGTGACGACTGTCCGTCCTGTCGCTGTTTCCATCATTTTGTCCATTTTCCACTTACTGCGTCAATGCTTTTATTTATTTGTTGGCGTCATTTTGTCATTTTTAGTGTGAATTCTGTTATTAGGGGGCATTTATGTTTCACCACACTAAGTGTTGGATCCATTAAGCATTGTTCTACTACAGCACATTGTCAGGTTGCCTTTCGTGTCACATGCTGTAACTGAGATTAATTAGCATCTTAAAGCTATAGACCCCTGCTCCCTTCAGCAGAACACACACATTAGTAGGAAGTGTGTTCTTGGATTAGTTGTGTGCCTTTCGGATCAGAAGCTGGGGTGGAACACACAGTGTCACAGCGTTTGTCCTAACGACAGACTGCAGGCTGTTCAGGGATCAGCTGTTAACTGTTAAGTGTTACTCTTAATCTCCCCCAGAAGGTTTGATGAGATTTAAGTCCTCACTCTTCAAATTACCATCAACGCTCCAGCATCAGCAGCTCAGAGGCAGCTGGAAAAAAGAAAAACGCGTCGTCATGAACAGATTTGAAATCAGACAGGGAATAAAGTCCATGGACACCTTGGCCTGACTCTGGACATTAGACCACAATCTGCTGGCAGCACAACTGTCACATTCTCTATTTCTGTTCGTCTGTTGCAGCTGGGCTCACCCTGAAGTGGGTTCTCATTCTACCTCTGAAACACTGTGACTATGCTCTTTTTATTCTCTGTTGTCACTTGACCTCGCTTTCTGTGAGATATGTGAGGCGTTACGCAGCCTTTCCAGATTTTTATTGCCCTATTCCAACTTTTTTGGAAAGTCCTGCTGAAATGAAAGTCATAATTTTCTCAGTTGAACCATTTGAAACATCGTCTTTGATGTTTTTTAGCCTAATGTTTTTAAGTGATTTGCCAACAATTGCATCTGCTATTATCTATACTTTATACATGTCGCAGGTTCCTCTCAGCTGCACCTTATCGTCTCCTTTCATGAACACGTGCAGCAAACAAACGAGTGGGACCTGCTTAATTTGTCAGTCTTCTTCTAATTCTCATCACATATCTCTGTCCAGCTGCTGTGAGCTGATAACAAATGGAAACAATAACCATAAAAACAACATCATACAAATAAAAGATCGCCTTCCCGAACATTTTGCGCTGCCCTCCATCATTTTGAAAGTGCGGGGCCCAGTCAGGCATAAACAGATCCTGAGGAAAAACAAAGACCATAAAAACCTGAGAGATGTGCTGCTGCAGATAAACATAACAGACAGAGCCCTGGAGGAATCTCACGTCTTTTTTTAGGAAAGTCTTTTCCCATATGGAATGAATTGGTGATTGCTGTGATCTGTTGGACGTCCACTTAACTGAAGTAAACAGCGTCATAAAATCAGCATATACACAAAACAAACAACACCGTAAAACAAATGAGCAACGCAGATAAGTAACGTATACTATACCAAGGAGACACGTCTGCCTGACTGCGGCTCCTCTGGCCCTTATTAAACATCGCTATTCATTTGGCCCTAGAGCTGTTTATGCAAACCTCAGGCCACATTATCCTCTGCAGATAAGCACGGATCACTGCCAGCTAATCTAATCAATATTAATTACAGATGAATTAATGGTTCACAATTCTGCTTACAGTCTCTCCTTCCCAGAGTTTTTCTCTGTTCCTTCGAGCCGCACAGTCATTACATCGTGGGACTGAATCATCATGGAGCCGCGAGACACGTTTATTAGACAGATGTGTTTTTAATTTGAATTCCTCTCCTCTGTGGTGCATGCTGGGAGGTCCAGGTGAGGGTTTGCTGTAGCTCGGGCCACAGCCGGCACAACGACCGGCCCGGTAGACGCGAAGGACGCTCCCGTCTGCTCTAAGGATGGACGGAAAAGGCCTCACAGTCCCGGAAGCACGACGCCCCAACGTTGGCAACGAGAGGGACGAGATGGATAATCTGTCTGCGGGATACCTCTGCTCGTTATAAGAAGAAGGAAATGTTTCTAAATGAGACTCGAACTACGGTGAACGATGACTTTAGTGATACGGATGAATTCATTCAGGACCTGAAACAGGCTCTTAATATAAACGGGGGTGTTTCTTTACCCATACTACACAAGCAGATGAAGCAGAGGGCTGCGCTTCGTCCAGGAGAGGTTCATTGCTTTAGCTGCGGTAGGGGGCGACGGGACGTCTCCTGGTTGTCGGGGTGGAGGTACAGTATGTGGGTATGTTTTGCATGTACGCCCCCAGTCAAGGAACAGACAGCAGGGTTTTATTTTACTGAACGATAAACTAACAGGACGTCATTATTCAGAGCACGGCGTGACCCCAGCCTGACCAGCGCGTATTCTGTCCCAGAGACAGACTTTGGAGGACATATTTCTGTCCAGTGTTCAAGACTTCACTATCTGACCCGTTTACTGCAGGAGATGAGTTTACCTGACTCCACTGATTCAAGGACTGACTTGTCTCATGGAGAGCAAGGAAGTGAACATGAATCCTCTCTGAGAAGCTTGAATACATCACATTTGTCAAATGTGAGTAAAGTTTCTCAGCATCGTGTGAGGATGGATGTGAGGAACTGGTGTCACGTCCCTTTGTGTGACGACAGAATCCGAAATACTGGGAGGAAAGAATAGAATTAACCATAAAAAAACAGATATGCAGGTTTTATATGAAATCAGCATAAGAAGTACTATAATAAGAACAAATGTTTACCTTTATCGTTCATTTTAATCCTCGTGCAGCCTCGAGGGGTCAAAATGAAAACATCTGTCTGCCGCTGGTGTGTTTTTGAGCTTTGAGCGTCCTCTAGTCATCAGTGGAGGCGTTTTGACTCCTCCAAGGCTGCACGAGGGTTAAGTGAACTCGCTGGTAAAGACAAGGTTTATTTTTGTGTTTAACTTCAACAGTTGGGGTCTAGTTAGTCTAGTTAAGGCCGGGCTTAGGATAGCAAGCGCACACTGCAGAATATAGACGCCTTCGGTGACAGGAAGAGTTGATTGTTTTTCTGTTTAGTTTGTTCTAGTTTATATTTGAATGCTGTTACGTTTCCTGTTGCTCTCTTGTTTTTCTTTATCTAGTGGTAGACTGGTGATTTGAGAGCGTTTATTTCTGCTGCTAACGTCCAATAAAGGGATTTTTTAGGCCTCTCCTGTGTGGAACAGTGTGTTACAGCTCAGTAAATGTCCAGTTGAGCGGAGCTTGTTCTGCCGATGACTCACGCTCCTCTTTCTGAGCTCCTGCTGTGGTGAGTCAGCAGACAATCACCACTGACGGCTCCAAATATCACATCCTGTCCACTGAGACAACAACAGAAGCTTCACTTGAGGATCGAGCGGCGGAAGGCATCAACATCAGCTTATTCTACGGGAGGAAGGCTGCTTTTCTCAGCCGTGGAGTCCTCCTCTCTTTAACCTCGTATGAATCGCCAGGTAAACGAGCAGCGATGCCAGTTAATATCTGTGATATACGTAATAACCATAAATAGCACAAAACAACAGAGTAACGCGCATTTGCAGGTGTTAACGTTCACCTTGGAGCTCGGTTAGTTCACGAGGCCTTAGTGTGGTACGAACGTCACCAAGGTCATGGGTCTGAGTTTATTCAACGAATACCAAATATGCTGTGACGCAGATTTTTATCTCCTAAAGAACAAAGCGCGACGCCTTCATCCACCGACTTCGTGCGACTCATCCTGCTCGTGCAAAGCTCGTCCCGTACGCTTCTCCCGGCTCCTGGCCTAAAGCTCCCGTTCGACCCTTCACAATAAGTATTTGACTTCTGACACGTTCGCTTAGTACTGATGCTGTGTTTCCCATTATTCCACTTCTGCTTGGTCAGCAATGTTCTGCAGGAGACCTGAGACACAGCCAAGTTTATAATAGCTAACAATGGCTGCAGTTTTTAACGTTGTTAGCGTCGCTGTGCTACACATTCGGGCTATGTCAGACTTGCAAAGTGACCTCAGGCTGCTCAGGTCGGCTCTTGCTGGTGACAACCTGCAGCAGCGACGCACTGTGGGACAGGTGCTGCGGTATTTGTGTGTATACATGCGACCGTATTATGCGGTAGAGAGGAGGCCGACGCACGGGCTCACCTGTGGTTGTGTGTTCGGTCCCTACGTCACGGCCTTGCTGGAACACGGACGCTCTCCTCCCATTGACTATTAGCTGATTCCTTTTGTGAGCCTGCATGTTGTCTCATCTCTCCTCACCTGCTGCTGTTACCTGCTCCCCACCTCTGTAATTAATTTAATGGCAACTCAATGCTGTAGAGTCCTAAAATGGAATTTATTTCATATTTTGGCAGGTTGGCTTTCGCAGTCAATTGGTTTTAGTTTAAAGGGAAATGATCACGTTCATCCTGCTTTCCAAGGTAAAACGTGTCAGTAACTTATAAAATGTCTATTGTAAAAACAAGTTTTATACACAATGGCTGAACTTTTTTATTTAAAATGAAAAAAACCATTTTCATTTTCACCAAATGAAGTGAGACTCCACACATGTTATGTTTGTGAAACAGTGGTTGTGGAGCTAAATACTAAATCATTGGCCAGGAGGCAGCGAGAGACGTCCAGGATCAGCCAGAATCCAGGTCAGAGCTCAGGGTTGAAATGCAGCTATGAAAACCACTTAGTAGTTTAGATGCTGCGAAAGAATCAGCTCATCCTCATCACATGCTAAGATGGAAGAAACTAAGAAAGTCAATGACCCCCAAGACGTCTCCACTCGTCCTTCTCTGGTGTTTTGATGTGTTTAATCGACGCATCGAGCGTCTGACGGCAGCGTTTTTACGCTCGTTGTGTCAATACGGACAGATGCCAGGTTTAGTTTTTCCATAGACTCACGTGTTCTTCATCTTCACTGTTAAGTGTCTCACGCAGAGGAAGGAAGTGAACATGAATCCTCTCTGAGAAGACGGACGTTCGTCAAATGTGAGTAAAGTGTCTCAGCATCGTGTGAGGATGGATGTGAGGAACTGGTGTCACGTCCCTTTGTCTGACGACAGGATCCCTCCACCAGCGCCTCGCTGTCCATTCACTGGTAGGAAGCCACGGTTATAACAGAATTAACATAACAATAATGAAATAATGGTTATATATGAAATCAGCATAAGAAGTACTATAATAAGCTCAAATGTTTACCTTTATCGTTCGTTTTAATCCTCGTGTAGCCTTCGAGGGGTCAAAATGAAAACATCTGTCTGCCGCTGGTGTGTTTTGGAGCTTTGAGCGTCCTCTAGTCATCAGTGGAGGTTAAGTGAACTCGCTGGTAAAGACAAGGTTTATTTTTGTGTTTAACTTCAACGGTTGATTAGATCTGACACGTGAAACTATTCTCAGTTTGATAACAACCGTTTAGGAGTATCATTATGAAAATACGATTATTAGGCACCGGCTGTGCTCCGGTGTCCATCAAGCCAGAAAAATGTTTCAGGATGTGATCTCACGTTTCTGTGACTGGACCCTGTACGGATGGTCCTCAGAGGCTCAGTGAAGCTCATTACCCCTCTGATGGAAGATAACTGATCCCTGAGCAGTAACGATGCTAAACTGCATCCTCTCGAACGCTTTACTCAGAACAACTATAATGTTAATGTATTGACAGAATGGTCGTCTTGTCTTCAGGTCTGTTTGTAGACACATGTCTACGGTAGAACAGTGGTTACACGAGGACCCACAGTAGAGACAAGCTGATACACAGGGAAACTGACAGATGTTGGAGCGTCACACTGGAAATATCCAGTATATGTCAAAACATGAAGCCTGAGGCCTGGACAAAGACGTTTGTTCACTAATCGCTACGCTGGTGGCCACAGGTCCATATGTCCACACGTCCTTGAGCGAGGGAGCTGGGTGTCTCCTGAATAATTAGCCTTTCTGCTTCGACAGTACTGAGCCTTGTAGTGACCCCGACCCCAGCCACGACCCAAAGGTCACGCGGCGCGGCTGCGTGTCCTTGCTCTGGCCTGTGAGCCGTTCAAAGTGTTTGTTGTGCTTTGGGGGCCGGTCTGAGCACTCGGCCGTTCCACATCTGCAGCATAAACACTCATGGTTTCACATGAGGAAATCATTTGTTGCTTTGCAGATGACAGATTTTAAAGCCTCGCATTTAAATGTCTCACGCAAGTCTTTGGCGTCTTCCACCACATGCTCCCCACACGCAGTGAATATAGCTAAGAAAGAGAAAAATCACCTCAGTTCAAGTAAAAATAAAGAACAGACTTGATAAATAACACCTGTTATCATTGCAGTGTGCTGCTCCTAATTCAAATAGAAATGAACATTTAGTAGAAAACCCACTTGGAGCATGAATGTGTGCAAATACGCTTGAACTCAGTCGGTCTGCGTGTTAACAAGCTGACATCAGCTTCATATTAAACAGAGCACGATGCTTCACCGTCTCGTTTCTTTAGGTCTCTCATGTTGCCTTATTTCCACAGCCATACATATTTAATACAGCGGCATATGGTTGTCATCGGAGGAGGTCAGAGCCAGAGGCAAAGCCGCGTCCTGTTCATCACACAGCTGCCCTCCCCTGCACAAGGGCCGTGGGAAAGGAGGAGCTGATGTTAGATGAGAGAAAGTAATAGTATACTGAGTAAAAGTTCGGAATTAAAGTCAGTGTCAGTTGTTTTGTCTCTTAGTTTGGTGGTTGAGACTAAAGTCTAAGTTAAGTCAGAGGAGAGGTGGAGAATTCAGCGCCTCAGCTACTAAGGTCTGGGTTTGCTTTGCTCGCCAGCAGCTCTCAGAAAAATACCAGATGAATGTAATTCATTCACGGATGCTTTGAATCATGGCTCGATGCTAACACTGGCTAAACTGTTGCAGCCAATCTGCTAAATTGGTTTTGTCACTTAGCAAATAGCTTTACGTTCCTTCTGGACTGGACGACCTAGAAAACCGGCATTTGTGATCACACTGACCCATCTAATTATCTCGGTGACACAAAGAGACACGTGGAAACGCCGTGAGTCAGCTTGATGACCGACAGCCGTTCTGATCCTGTGAGTGTTTCGCTGTCGTGGTTGTGGCTTAACAGCACAGTCCCCTGTGTTTTCAGAGCAGTTTTCAGTTCCTTCTCTATATGTAGAAAACCACACAGATGAAGCAGACCGGGCCTAGACCAGTCGACGCACGCTCGGCCTAACGCGTCCTCCCTGGCTGAAGCCTCAGTGTCTGCTGAATCCGTGCTCAGATGGCAGCGCTGCTAAAACCCTGCAGCTCGTCTGCCGTCTCGTGGTCTGATCTTCCTAATGCGTCCTCCTCTGCAGAGGTCATAAATTAGTGGGAAACGCGGAGCAGCCTCATCTACAAAGTGAGCGAAGTGGAGCGGAAAGCGGCGAGTCAGGCCTGTCTGCAGCTCCAGTCCCGCTTCTCTGACTCAGACATGCGACTTCACATTTTGTCGTCTCGGTCTCCACGAACACAACTGCGTCAGTTTCCACCATGGATACGTGAGACAGACGTGGCCTCCTTTTATAAACCTGACTTTAATTAGAAGGCGCAGTATATGAGAATGAAATGTATTGAACGTCCTTTATTACTGATAAGCCCTCTCTGAGAGCGTTTTCTGGGCTTCATGCAGCTTAAGGCATGAATGACTCTTAAACGTGAAGAACGGGAAGGAGATATGACAGGAGGCAAATGTTGCCTTTTCTCATTTCTGATTGTAATTGAATTTTTCTAATCTTTTAAACCATTATTGAGATTGAAAATCGGGAGTTTTAGAGAAAATTCAAATTTCGTTTGAACCCAAAAAGCAACGGTTTATCTTTTCCATTGTATTTCTAAACAGTCTTTTGTTTGCTTTGATTGGAAGGTAATTGTGCAGTGACTGATGCAAACGTAACAATGGTTGCTTTAATTGCAGTGCGACGCCTGCTCCGAGTCTGTTGTCAGGATAATTACCAGGAAACGGAACTAAGTTAATCCAACATGTGCCCACTGCTTGCAAACGTGAACAAGCTGGTCTCAGTCCAGCTCCGTCGTTTGAGCTTCCGTCTCATGTGCTACGACAACGCGGCTTCGCAGACACAGCGTTTGCTTGTCTTTCCTTCGGTCTCGCTCTGAAAACCCACAACCAGGAAGCTGAAATTAAAAGTGCTATTGAAAAGATTACGTGCCTCTGGCTTTTTGGTGTTGCACCATCAGACTCGCTACGACCTGACGTTCACCTGCGAGACAAACAGAGAGTTTCTCTCCCTGTGTCGGTTGCACAGTAGCCGGCGTTTGGCATTTGCGGAGTTTAATTAGCAGAAGGCGAAGGAAGTCGGTATGAGCACGGTTTAATCAGCCTCATCCTGCTGCTCTTCCTGGCTCATCACAGCTCTGACTACGCTCCCATGTGTCAACAGGTGAATCTGAGCCACTTCGCAAACCTCCAGCTCCAAGTTCAGCTTTCAAATCCGTTACGATTGATTTATAGGTCACAACATCCAAAATATCCCACATGCAACGTTCTTCAGGTAGAAGGTTTCCTGGTGAAAGAGAAGAGTCTGGAAGGGAAGTAAAAGACTGTAGGAAAAGGTTCTGAACTGACCAATGGAGTAAGTCCAGCACTGGGGGAAATAAAACTGAGCTGAAGACAAAGTGTAAGTATTACACGAGATGCAGTTAGTGGCCATGATGTTTTTTAAAACGTCACCGAACTGACGTTGCTGAGTGTGGACTGGGCCAAACTTTCTGTTCTCCCGTCTGCTCTCTGTCTAACGTTCGGTTCCCAGGCTTATCTCGTGGTCTGCAGCTTAACTAGCCGAGTTACGTGACTCGGTCCCTTCCTGCAGACGCTCTGATGGATGTGCATGTCAGTGCTCACTGGCCTTTTCTGTGCATCACGTCCCACCGCGTCCCACACAAACGTAGCTTGGACAAACGAGAGCGAATCACTTCATGGAGGAAAACCCGCTACGTTCTAACACACTTTGAATGTGTCACTTCATGGCTGGTCCAGTGCTGCGGGTCTCAGTACCCTCCCACCCACAGTGTAAACCATCACTAGGTTTCCCAACATTTGACCTGTTCCATTGTCATTAGTCCAGTTTAAAGGAACGAAGGAACCTGATTAAACCATTGATTTGCGTTTGTTTGCTCCTGACCATTGTTACATCTTAATCAGACGTCTCACATCCTCTCTTTGATTAACACTGTCCTGCAAAAGCCTGTTTCAGCAGACCTTCCCATCATGCATCAGTGCCTGCTCACTGTCTGCTGCAGACACACTTACGATAATGAATAGCTGGAGGAGGCCCAGTAAAGGCCACCCTGTCTGGATCCAGCAGGCAACGAAAAGAGAAGCAGCGTCTGTTTGGACTGCACCGTTCTGCCTCAGGTTTCAACTCAGACATTTTATTAAAGATCAACTCATGTCAACTCGTGTCTTTATTCCTAGTCTTTGACTCGTCCTGTAACTGATCGCTGACTGCAGCCTGGGGCTTGTAGAGCGGCCACCTTGACGTCTGGCAGCTGTTTAAATGCTTATGGACTCTTTTTACTCTGTTCTTGCATCTAGAGGAAAACATCGGATACAACACCTTGTCTTCTGTTTCTATTACTTCCACATCAGGAGGAGGTCGGAAAGCTGGAGGCAGCAGGAAGCGTCACCTCGGTCTGTTTGAGTAGCTGTTGCACATTTAGTTTGTTTACGACAGTGACAGAAGGGACAAGATGAAGAAAGTCAGATTCTGCTTTCATTAATACACCTGCACACGTCTATTGTGCCTCATTTGCACATTCTCGTCTGTTCCTGACCAACCAAGCTGCTTTTCGCGCAGCAGCGTAGTGTGTGAAATGGGCCAGAGGACGTCTGGGGACGAGGCAGCGTTTGGAGAAGCAGGAGGATTCAGACGAACGCTGTTTGTTACTGAAGCGGAAGGATGATGCTACTACGCTTGTATTTTCCCTGTTTTCAGCATTTTGCTAAATTAAGCTGAAAGGGCATCACACTGTAAAATGCACAAGATTGTTTTAAGGTTGTCAACTTAGTGCAGCTATTTACATAATGAGCTCCCTGGATAGTTGGTCTTCGCAGGCTTGATTCCGGTTCGTGGGACTGCGCTGTATGGACGAGGAAATGCTGCTGCAGCACAAGCACACAAACGTGTGCAGCACAAATCATAATTAAATGTTGTTCACGTAGGTTCTCATAAAATGTGGAAACTTTTTTAAGCTCTTGAGAATAAATTTCCAACAATGATGCAGAAAACTTCATGTACACTTTGTGCAGATTTCAGAAGTGGCTTAGTGACGTTTTGGAGGAGAAGGAAGCAGCTTGATCAAACTGGATAAAACGAGGCTCCCAACATTCCACAGGATCATGAATAGAGACACAAACAAAATTCAAAACTTATTTCAGCAGGAGGCGGCTGATGGAAAACTATCTAATATTTGCCTAATAGTGTGTTTTCCAACAGCGGATAACAGGTAAAGAGCTTCGTCTACAAGCAGAGGTTCCGTTTGCGAATAAGATCCAAGTGAGTCCGATTTAGCAGCCACCGCAGATGAGCAGACGTGTTCTCCAACACATACATACACAAACGCGTGTGCGGGGTCACTTGTCGCTGCGGCGCTTTTCCGCTCGCTCAGACACACACATGCTGAAGGAGGAGGCCAGATGGAATCCCAGCGTGGGCTGCTGGCCTTTCACACTCTGGAGATACGAGTTCCCACTGCTTCTTGTCCTTCATCCACCCTTTTCCTCTCATCTTTCACAGCCCTGCGTTTGACACTTTTCCTTTTTATTTGTTCTGGGATTGCAGGCGCCTTCATTTTACGGACAACTGAGGATGGTGAGTCTCAGAGAGCTGAGCATCTGGTGCAGGCTCCCTGTGACTCTAGATTCGTCACATCCTGGTCATCTGCAGGAAGACGACTGGAACAACGGCGCGTGATAGCGAGAGCAACCCGTGTGTGTCCTAAAAAGACGGGGCGGCCATGTTTACCGTGGCGGGCGTGCAGCCCCTCCCTTTTTAAGAGTCTGCAGATGGACCTGAGACGACTCGATGATGAGGTTTGGTCCTTTCTGTCTCACTGCTCAGTCCTGGGTCTAGTCGTATATATATATATGTGTGTGTGTGTTGTAAGTGACTAAAATGCCTGAAAACACCAGGATCTGTCTGCACCCTCAGTAACATAGGTTCTAGAACTGAGCAGCGAGAGCAAGTTGGAATCCTCCTCACGGTTGTCATGACACGCTACACACTTGACCAGCGCTGGCAGCTTTTCTAGATCGTTTCATGGCTTTTCCTTTCATTTCCCAAAAGATTCTTGAGATTTGCAGATCATTGCATCCAGCGAGCGTAGCCTGGTCTGGTTCCATGTGGGGCAGCGCTGTTCTTAGATTGTTTTATGAGGGGAAGTTAAACTTCAGTGTAATTAATCAAAACCGTGTCGGTTGAGGATCAGATCAGCTACGGTGAACTGTGAGCTCTGTACCAACTTCACAGACCTCTGGAGTTGTCTGACATTTGAGAAGCTCGTTTGATTAATTAACACTGGATCGTCTGATAAATGCAGGACTGGAGATCCTGGAAGCGCATTTTAACTCTGGCGGCGTTCCCCCTTAATCAAATCACAGGCAGGAGAAAAGAGAGAGAAATGCTTAGTCCTCCATCCCTTTGGGTTCCCTGCGCCGTAAATATTGATTATAGGTTAAAGCCAATTAGAATAATGCAACAAAAACCCTGCATGCTCTGCCAAAACATTCTTGGCTTCAGTGTGCACTTTACAGAAAAAAGATGGTGGAGAGAGCTCGCGAGCACGCTGGCTTCTGATTTAGAGAGCTGTACAGAGAGTAAGTGTCTCACTGAAAGAAGCCCGTAATACATCTCACAGAGGATAATGCACTTCGTACCACTGATCAGCATCCTGAGCAAGGAAAATCTCCAGCCAATGCCCCAAACGTGAAAACTCAGAATCAGACAAGAAAGTGTTAAAGCAAATCAACTGCCCAGAAACGCTAACCCTAACTTAATTACGGAAATCAAGCAGAGGTGTGTGAAATCCCAGTCGCCCCGCTGGAAGCTGTAGGCTGTGAAGACCACGACTGACTGAGACCTGCGAGGCTCTACGAGCCGGGCAGGCAAAGTCACCAGTCGCGACCCTGTTCTGTAATCCCATCACAGACCGAGGCGCCTGGATGCCAGGCTGCAGATGGCAGGAGCCCGGGGCAGCGCTGCCCAGTCTGCCTCAGAGCTCAGGGCTCGGTCGCCACGTCACATACACTTCCACACTAAACAAATCTGTGTAATAAACCTGTGTCACCCACACTCTCTCTCCTTCAACGCGGCCTGGTTATAGATATTAAAAGGCCGACAGAGCCGGAGCCAAAGAGCAGCTGCTGCAGGGCCTCCACTCCAGCCTCACACATCCATTTTCTGGACACGTGCGAGGGCGACTGAAGCGAGGTGAGTCGTCTCCAGCTCAGCCAGCGGCTCGGTGGGGGCCGAGTTCAAGCTCAGCTCAACCCTCATTTGATGCTTTTAACACAAACTTGCACAACGCACACTTTCCTTGTTGTGGCTCAAAACTCTATGGAGCAGATCTAAATCAGGCCTTGTTGATTTCCTAGGCTGCAGTCACCCTGGGGCGTAAATAACTCTGCTTCTCAGTAACTACCACACATCCACCTCCTCTAAGAACTGTCCTACTGTGACTTATTCCCTCAAAGCGAGACCAAATAGAGCGGACTATATGATGATCTACTCTCTACCCCCGTAAAGGCTTTACAGCCCAGCTCAGCTCTGCTTGTAAAAATAAATCAGTCCTACTTGTTCATTCAGTGCCAGCGAGGGCAGGAATGTGAACACGGGGACCCCTGTGTGTCCCGTCTCTCTGTGAGAACGAGTCCAAGGTGAAACCTGCCGCTGTACTGTACATACAGTATGTGTTTGCATACGTATGTGTGAAAACACGTGTGCATGCGTGTGTGTGTGTGTGTGTCTGCCGGTGATCAAAGTCATGTAAATATATGCCCTAAAGCCTGCGGCACCATGTCGGCAAACGTCTAAAATAACTAAGTGAGACAAGTGTAAAAATGATTTAACACCAACGTTAGTTCATGGGCCTAAAACCTGACAGTGCGTCACAGGAAATCAATGAAGTGTAATCAAGACACGTGCAGGTTCGGTGTCGTCCTGCTCTGCCGGCCTCAGTCTAGCAGATGTGTCCTGCTACTGTCGCTCCCTGAGCTGTCACACGTAGCTGGATGCGCTGATGCATCCAAGTTAATGTAGCAACTGAATTTTTTCCCAAACAAAGGTGCCTGCAACTAAATCAAATGTAGTCAGATTAGTGAATGTACACAGGCTTGTTGTCGTCGTAAATCAGCCGTGAATGCTGCCACGTCCAGAACCTCTAAAGGTTAACCATCTGTATTACAGCTCCTCTTTACCAGTAGTGTGTGTTCTTACTGCCATAAACAACATCTACTGCAGCACGACTCAGGGACGTGAACCAGGAGGAGGCGTCCACCTGGAGGTTGCCTCATTCTGGCAGCAAAGGAGGACGAGCAGGAGGAGGCTGGCAGGGCCACACACACCACAGGTTGAGCCAGGAGTTGGTCTGAGTTCTGGATGACACACCACCCATCAGCCAAACTGTGCGTAGGACCCAGCCCTGATGATTAGCAGTAGCTGCTTCCGCATTTTGACAACTAAAGTATATGTCAAATTTCATCTTTCATCATTCAATCATGCAGATCACGTTTATGCCAAAGCCGCATTCAGTGACGAAGAACACGTCACCGCTTCTGCTGAAAACCCTTCAGAGGGAAGGTGAAGATGCTCATAAAGCAAATTAATTCTATAGACATATTCATATAAAGCACTGGCAAAGTGACACGTGTTGGCCAGGCTCCGTTCGCTCCGAGCCCAAGCGGCAAACAGCAGGAAACGCGTGGCACCGCTTCCGCCACAGCAACGGGTCCCAGACTGGTCCATCTCAGTTCATCTAGCGCTGGTCCTCTGTGATCTGCCCGTGGAGCAGCAGCATCCAGCGTCAAGCAGAGACCCTTCAGTAGAAACGAGCAGAATCCACACAGAGAACTGACCAGGAACGCACACGCTCTGCTGCCAGGTGGGTTTCCACACGTCAGCGCACAGCGTGTGCGTGTAACACAAAAGGCGCAGCCTTTGTAACCGCGTGTGTGTCTCTCCTGGATGTGGGACATGACCGCGGGGATGCAGGCAGAGCTGGCAAACCCACTTCACTAAATTGCTTCCAGATTTATAGGAAAGGAGGAAATGCCATTCTGGAAGCGAGATCCTCTGCGTCTGTGTTTAACATCATTGCCATTGTTCGTGTGCGCTGAGTTTTAAGTTGAAACACCTGCTCAGAGAGGCCCTGCCAGGCTGGTACCGAACTCTGTGCTTGCTAAAAGACTTGAACACAGTCAGTTGTCGTAAAAGGGCTTCGGTGAACCTGCAGGGCCCGTTAACGCGTAGACAAGAGCACGGTGGCAGATTTAAGACAAAATCGCCAAGATGTGCTTGTGCTACGCTAACAGAACATAGAGGCGAGCTTACGTAACCCACAAGTGCTGAGCCAGGTCCTTACTACTGCCGCTGCTCAGACAAAAGCTCTATATGAGGAAGGCCGGACGACGGAGCCTGGAGGAAGTATAGCTGGATACTTGGCCTGACAAGAGGTTCAACCACAGCTGAGAGCTGAGAGCAAATGTGCAGTCAAAGAGGCCAGGAGGTCTGAAGAGAGGACCTCTGTGCGTCCGCAGCGACTCCATGGCGTCTGCTAGAAAGAAGGCAAACGCGCTGAACAGCGTTGAACTCATTTCGTTTTGCTGCTGCTGTTTTATCGTTAGTGAAGCTGCAGTAGCCTTGAACACGTTGTGTAAAAGTATTCAGCTGAGAGCACATTCGTCAAAAGACTCTATGGAAGCTCAGTGTCCAGAATGTGACGGCTGACTCAAAGCACAAACAGATTTCTATAGTGGCGCATATAAAAGCAGCTAAAGGCAAATCCCCCTGAATGACTCCACACGGGCCAGAAGAGATTCCCTGAAAGAAGTCGCTGATACCATCAAGCAATATGTTTTCTTTACTGCACCACATACCGACGACTAGCAGATGTGCGTCCGTCTCACAGAGATGAAGCTTTTTGATGAGCAGTGCGCAGGTTGTGTTCGCTGAGCAGACGCCATACTTCAGGCGTTCAGCCTCACGTTGGATCCTTTGGCTCGGTGTCCCCGCGCTACAGCATGTCGTCATCCGTTTGGGCTCAGGCTGCACCAACAGATGGCTAAAACCAAACCTTCACGGCCGTCAACGAAGTCACATTAGCGAAGACACGCAATGTTTCAACACTAAGTATTCATAACAGAATTTTACAAATTATACTTGGACATTTTATCCTCGTATCCTCGTAACATGCTAAACCAAAGCGATGTCAATAAAGTGGTCCTGTTCAACAAAATGTGATCTGCCTCACACGCAGCACGAGACAGAATTAACAATGAACTGGTCCAGAGTCAGTTTCCCTACTTGTTACCATCATTCAGTTCAAACTTAGGCGTGTTTTTAGTCACCAAAGTCCTTTTCACTTGTCATTTCACATCAACCTCTGCAGGCACCTTGTTCCACGTTTTGGGAATATGGACGTGACTGTTCACAGCTGCTGCAGGTTCAGCCTTTTCACAGAGGTCTTCTGTCTGCCAGGTTCAGTGTTTCTGCAGACAGAACATCTGTGCAGTCCGTGGAAACACTGGCTTTGCCCTGAGGAAGACGGATCTCATTCACAGGCAAAATAGAGACGTTTAAAAGGCGCCGCTGGACAAACAGTCCAATATTTCACTGCTTCCTTTCAGCCCTGCAGTGAGTTCGACGTGTGACACAAAGGGAGGTGGTCCTAAGAAAAAGCACAAGCTAAGCTATAGGACCACACTAAACTACTCAGACCGTGAGCTCCAAGTTTTATCTGTCTTTAAGGGTGCGTCCTGCCATTTTACCACAAATGCTGCTCTGCCGTGTGACTTTTGCATCAGAATCCTCCTGTTGGCGGCAGGTCAGTGGGAACCTCATCGTCAGGCATAAGTCAAACGCTGCTGACAGGCTGCGAGCTGCCCTCAGATTTACAGCTGATTTGCCCTCGAGCCTCACAGAGGACAGCGTCCGAGTCAACAAGACGCGCGTCTGAAACCTGTGCTTGAGCTGCGACTGTCTCAGCTGAGCTCCGTTTCCGCGCGTTGAATCAAATTCTACTCAGCGACTTTCTCCTGTAAGTGCATCGTGACCTCAGCCAACATACACAGTGCCGCTGGGCTTCGAGGGCCGGAGGAAGATGGGACTCATTCTGACGACCTCCAGCAGCGCGTCTGGGCCTGATAACACCCATAACCCCCCAGTGTGTCCAATTTTTCAAGGTTTCACAGGGTTTGGACATAAAAACACTCCCTGAGGCAATCGAACAGCATGATTTTTATGCCACAATATAGTCTGACTCCATAAAATCCTCATGTCCTCTAATAACTAGCATTTCGAGACATAGCAGCAAGGTGGGTATAACGTTTTTACTGATGATGATGAGGTGTTTTCCCTCATCTCGGAGCCCCTGCCTGGAGCAAACCATACAAACAATAGGGCATTAATGTCACTTCATAACTCTTTTCTTAGTATGATGATTAGCTTTATTACTATTATTGCTCCCATAGGTGCAGCGTCATTATAAAAGTTTGTCCAATCAACTGATGCTCGAGCAGCAGTGATGGCTACCACACATGGCTCTGGCAGGTTCTGGGTGTAGCTCAAACACTTTGCCTCAAGGCGTGATAAAAATAATTGAAACTGTGGAATAACTTCAGCTCTTACTAATGCAATATTTTCCAATGAACGCTATTTAACAATTACACTCGGCTGCTGCCAGCAGTTTTCTGGTTCATTGGATCCAATGTTTAACTCATCATTTTGTTGGAAGAGCACTTGTGTCTTTAAAACATAAAGCAGGTTGGCAGACATCCTCTTGAAAACCCACTTTGCACAAACGTTTGCATGTGTAGTCATAAGCGAATAGTAAATTAAAAGCGGCGCATTGGTCATTTCTCTGTCCAGCGACACAGGACAAACAAGCTGATGACGCCAGTCGCTGTCTTTGCAGTCTGGCCTTGTAATAAGTTGCTTTATGCCCCGTCGTTGTCGTGGCTTTGTGCATCTGTGTTGTTCTTGCTGTTTCACTTAGTTACTCCTTGCTGGCTTGCTTTTCATTTCATAGTCACTGTAAATCTTTTTTAAGTTGTTTAATTAAAGAAAGCTGCTTTTAACACCCCCTTGGCCTGGGGCAGAGCACAGAGGGTTTTCTAGTATCATTGTGTAGATGTGTGATAGTTAAGCTGGAAAGCGAGCGTTAGACTCTTGGCCACCCTCCATGGATTTATGTTTGTCCCATGGCAGCTATAAAAAGAAGCCATCTGTCACTGGTTTAGAGAAACAAGCAAAAAGCCGATAGTTTTACATCCCACTACATCCAAAGTGTTTTCTTTTCTTGAATAATGGTTGTTGTTATTGGTTGAAAATGATCCTTCTTTGTAAGCAATAAGCCTGTGCAGTCATAAAAATGGCCCAGTGTTTTGGCCTCTATCTAAAGATCTGGGTCATACATCCAGGATATTATCTTGCCAGCGAGCTCGGTCATGGGACAGATTGTTGTTAAGAGCAAGTTTATCAGTATTTCCCACTTTATCTTCATGCAGTAGCCTTTTGATTTGCCATTAATAATTCAGTCTTTCAGACACTTCCACTGTGACCTGTCTAAACCAGGTGTCCTGGTATAGTCCTGTTGTACTGATGACCCAGGGCCTGTCAGAACTGCTTCCGGACCTGTAATGTACTGATTTTGGTGGTTTGTCTTGGTTTGTCCTGGTCTCATCCGTGATGAGGCTTCAGTGGCGTCCAGAAAGGGGCTGTGGCTGTGCAGCCTGCCTTTGGCCCAAGCACAGCTTTAACACCGGCCAACTGCATGGTTTTTGCAGGATGTTTTGCTTCTTTGAGACTGGACCCAGTTTTCCTTTTGTGAGAAGCTTGATTAGTCTTTACATGGATCTTGCTGGTGCTCCTGCTTCCTTTTCACAACCCTAAGCACTGTTCATTCCATCCTGCAGTAGATTAGACTCCAACGTCAGGTTGAGCATGTTCAGCAAAGCACCTATCAACTAAAAGTGATATTGTGAAGTAAACTAATCTTAAGCCTTCAAACATTCGGTGGCTGTAATTAACTGAATTGACACCATGAAACCTATGGATCTTTTTTTTTAAAGCTGTACACATTTATTTCTACAGTACACGATTTTATAAGTCTTCTACCGCACTCACATGGGCCAATAGTACAATTTCCTGTCTTGAAGAAATACATATTGCAGATGAAACACTCGAGAAGCCCTGAGGAAACTTGGGGAGTTGACAGAACTCTACTCCTACAACGCCAGATGTTTGGCCTTGCTATAGGCTTGCAGGTCAAGAAGAAAACGCTCTAGTTTTCCCCGAAAAGCCCCAAAGTGCAGCTGATGCCTGTACACAGTGTGAGGGCGGGTCTGTTTAGAGAACGACCTGTAATCTAATCCAGGCTCCCTGCTTCCTCGCTGATGGGATTCCCAGGGCGGCGCGCGTTGTTTTCCTTTCTGACACCGCGCACAGTGTGTGACCTCCTCCACAGCATCATCCATTTCATGACATGCTGATGTTGCTGAGCCAGGTGCCTTCGTTCAAAGGCGAGCACGCGTGTTTAGTTTGGGCAGACTCCGGTGGCGTGAAGCCTCTGGCTGCTACAACAACAAACCCTTCAGAGTGTCCAGGGTTGTGTCACCGAGTTTCAGTCCAAATCACGAATGAATGAGGCCCTGAATGGATGCGTTGCCCCGTATTTAAACACTCGCTGCAAGGAGGAGAATCTGACGTATATGTCAACGGGGCTGGAGCTGCATGAAGTGGGATGGAGCGAGAGTCACTAGATGAAGACACCGGGGAGGAAGAAGAGGGACAGAACAGTGACAGACACAGGCACAATAAAAAGGGAAATCCAGCGTCAGCAGCCTCAAAGTCCACAGGCACTGAATGAGTCTAATGAAGTTAGATGATCCGCCGCGCGGCGCAACGTCAGTTAAGCCATGTATGAGGTGTTTTTATCACGTTCATAGAACCAGATCTGTTTTCGCTTGACTCTGCTGGACGCAGGTTACTGCGGACGCCGCCCGTTGACGCTTTCTTCCTGTCTTCGCTAAAAGCAGGGTTCGCAGCTCAAGCTTCCTTCGCCGGCGACGGCTCCATCTGCCAAACGACAAGCGGGTGGAAAGAGGGAGCGTAAGCGACCGGAGCCCCTCCCCAGTGTCAGCGCTGCAACAGATTGCAGTGGGAGGAACGTGTCCGGTTTGCGAGAGTGAGTAACACTGGAAGCAGATGATGGCACGATCTCAATCAAAGCTGCTGTCAGGACAGATGACACAACTGCACATCGAACATTCTGTCCAGTGATAATATAATAATCATTTCATAATAAGTCTGATGTAATTCTGAAGAAGGTTACCTGCCTTGAGGAGAGGGTTCTGTTTTCCGGAGTGTTTTCTGTGGAGAAATGTTTATTCCCATGATGCCTTGCTTTGACCTCTTGTTACCTCAGTTGATGATGATGTCCTCTCCCAACCAGTCCTGGTTCTGGCTGTTGTGTTGTTAGAACAGTTCAGACCCTGCCCTCACAGAGACTCATATCGCTGGAACTTCGGCTTTTAATTGGTCCAGCATTCACTGATCGTAACAAATATTAATGCTCAGGTTTCCTCCCACAGTCCAAACACATGCAGTTCTGTATGTGGCCTGTTCTCTCGCCCCACTGACTGCTGGGATAGGCTGCGACAGGCCCCGACTCTAACCCAAACTAAGTGCGCTCAAAGTAGCAGGACCTGGACGTGTTGCTGGTGAAACAGCGCGGGGCCGCTTCCGTCCAGCACGTCAGCTGTTGACTGGCTCCAGCTCACTCCTCCCAGCGAAGTGGTTGCTGTTCCCTGTTGGAGCATCAGTCCTAACAGACCCACTGACATAATCCAGTTCCACCTGGCTGGCAAACACTCACATCCGAAGGCATAGCGCTGAACAAACCTTTGAGCTCCTGTTCATTCTGGCTCAAATGGATAATAATGCAGGTGTGAGTGGAGGCTAACGAGCCTGCAGTTGTTGGCCACTGACAGAGGACAACGCTTACTGCAGTGACTACAACGCGACAGGGGCAGCTGAGCGCCATTACATCACGCATCACGTTTGTAATGGGGACTAACGATGGCCACGGACGCAGCAGCACTCGTGTATCTGTCCAGTAAACCATGCTCCCCAGCTGATCTGCACAAAGACGTGCTGAAGAACGGGGTCACCCACTGCACACACGTGAGTTTATTAGCACATCTCATACCATTAGCCAATAACGGCCGAACGGGGCCTCAGGCACCTTTCTGCTCACTGGTGGACGATGTATTGCAGATATCTTCCGCTGTCTGTTTCAGACAAGTGTGACCTTTCAAACAAATATATCGTCTTATCATGAATACACTTGATAGATTTGTTTGAACCTGTGCTGCTGTCTCGCTGGATACAAACAGCTGAGCTGAATTCATTTGCCGTGGCATTTAGATATGAAGCGCTGTTCATCAGAACATCTCGTGGGTGCTGACCCATCCACTGAAGATGCTGACAGCCTTGGACTTACTGCCTGTGGAAGCTGCTCCTTCATTTCTTTATTTAAGCGCCTCATCTCACTAGGACCTGGATCTTTTCCAAGCAACACCAACGTGCAGTTCAAATGTGGGCAGACGCAAAGTACTCAAGCCACAACACCTTTACAGTAACTTGGGCAAGAGCTTGTACGTTACGTCAGAGTTTCTTGCATTTCTACCAGTTTTAAGACACATGTAGGACAAGTGGGTGACGTGTAATCAGCATTTCCCTCTATCCCAAATCTGCCGTAGTCTCTGGTCTTTGGTTTCAGGTTCATATGAAACGGACTGGAGACACCTAAACCATACACTAGTATGTCTGTGGAGATTCTCAGTCATCCAGGTGAAGCAGTGTTCTTCAAGGAGCAACAGCTTTCTGTACATATGCAGAAAAATAAAACAAGAACTAAGTACATGCTCTAAAAGTCCAATGACTGCACTGAACCATACTGAATCACAGATTCCTTTTAAATATAAAAAATATTAAATGTGACAAAATATCTGGTGATTAATAACATAAAAGGTTCTTACTCCTAGAGATGTGGACCACATCAACATTAAGCCCAGGAAAGTCTAAAGGATCAAACTGCCTTGGTGTGAGTTACATCCAAGCAGTGAACACGTGAGGGTTCATCCAACCGTTCATCTAGATGAAGCCTGTTGTGATTTATCGTCTGTCTGCGGCTGTTTGATCCAACCCTTGTGGGTTTTTGAGCTTAGAGCCTCCTGTTTTCATTGTGACCCCTCGAAGGCTGGACCAGGGTTAAATAACATTGCTCGACAGCCTGGGTGTGGTACTGGTGGCAGCATCCTGGGTGTCATGTGTCTCACGTCACACAGTGGAGGTTTGATGTTAAAGGATGAGAAAAGACTTAACATGTTCTGCTGACCAAACACCGAGCTGGAATTTAGTGGGTCTGTACCTTAGCCCTGCCTGCTGACACAGTAAATACCTCAGGATGTGACCTATTACATGCTCGACGTGGGGATCCAGCAGCGCACGTCGTCATCATTCCATTTAGCAGTTTGGTTCATGAGTCAGGGTCAAAAGCAGCAGGTGAGCATCCTATGATGCCATCACGTGTGTGTACAAGGAGTCAGGAGCTGCCAGGAAATGACACAATGTCTATGCGGTGATGCTGCCAGGTTGCCCGGACACACACACACGCTTCCATATGTTTTTCTGAACCTTCATTAGAACATTATGTTGCCGCTGACGTCTGCACAAGCCAGCGAAGGTGTGGGGAGATAAACTGTCCTCCAATCTATCAGAAAACGCCTGATTGGACGTAGCAACACAGAACATATTTGTCCACAGTGACTCCCTGATTCCAAGTCCTTCTTACTTCCTCGACACCTCGCAGGCTTATATCTTCCCAGCGCTTCGTTCCTGACGCTGGTTTGCTTGTGGGTCCTAAGCGTAGGAGGGAGGTAGGACCTGTGGACACCAACCTCTGTTGAGTCCGCTGCTCTGTCTGTCCCATGTACACGACCACCATATTACCACCGTTATTCAACTACTGTATTCAAATTGTCCTTCCGTAAAAAGAGACAAGCAAACACATTAATTGAAACAGAAGCAGTTGATCTGCATTGTGTTGTGAATTTGTATTAAGATGAAAGGTTTATTACAAATGACGATATTATGTGAATATAAGAAATATATCTGCACAACTGCTCTCATGAGAGACTTCAGCCAAACGAGCAAAGTCCAGCCTGTTGAATGAACACAAGCAACACAGACGTTGTTCTTCTCTTTTCTTCACAGAATGAACCATGTGTGGGGACGTGTAGGAAGTAAAACAGATGACTTTGAGTGTGTTAGGCTGAGGTTTGGGCATTGCCTAAAACTGCTCCACCGTCCCCACGACCCTTACGAGGACGAAGAGGCTCAGATGTGTGTCATCCTGCTGCAGCGAGGCCTCTGCTCTGTTGACCCATTCGTGCCACTTTAATGGCTGAGCTGCAGGTGGAGATATTCTCAGTGCTGCATTGGTTGGTGTTAACAAGGTCCAGCTCTTTTTTTTACGGCTCCCATTTGTGTTTCCACTTGCAGTGATTTTAGTCAGGAGTGTATTTTATCAGTGCCACAGTGAAACACAGTGTCCAGCCAGTGTGTTCCTCACCAGTGCTCCCAGTTGACCCAGCATCTGATCTTCATCTGATCAGCTGTGCGACTTACAATTAACATTTTTACAGGTCCCTGATGTGAATGTGATCGTTTGTCTGAGGGGCATCGGCAGCTCTAATGGCTCTAACTGCGTATTTCTGAACTCGTGATTACTCTTAGCCAAGGGCTAATTGAGCTCGCTGCGTTTTTTCACATTTATAGGACGTGTAGCTATCGCTGGTATTTGGAGGAGCTTCTCACTCACATTACTGCAAGTATGTAAAGTAAAATGTCAAATACATCGACTGGTTTCTGTCTTGCAGCGAAGCTTCTGATACAGAGCTGATGTTTTACCTGTAATTATTTATGAGCTGTTTAGTCACAGTGACCACAGCGAAGCAGAGGGGGAGGACAGCCTGGTGTGTCAGCTTATCCAGAGTGGAGCAGGAGACGCTGAGTTTGACCTGGTGCGACCTGTCTGCTAGGACTTTATTCTCCTTCCCATTA
Source organism: Macropodus opercularis (assembly GCA_030770545.1). Lineage (NCBI taxonomy): Eukaryota > Metazoa > Chordata > Actinopteri > Anabantiformes > Osphronemidae > Macropodus > Macropodus opercularis. The sequence goes on along the minus strand of JAUCMP010000028.1, from coordinate 16,067,252 downwards.
CGCCACACCGACAGACTTTCTCTCTGGAGGCCCGGGTGGTCTGCAGCGCGGCGTCTGGTGAGGGGGTCCAGGTTTTCACATCTGTGTCGACTGCTGGATTACTGCAGTCACAGTGCAGGTAAGAATAAAAGTCATGTAGTGGAACGCAGTTAATTCGTATGCTGACCGTGACAGGCCTGAGCCGAGCCACCTCTGCAGGCTACGGTCTGGTTTCAAAGGTTCCTGTGTGAGGCGGTGCTTTGCCCAGAGCCCAGAGCTAATTCAGTTCTCGGTGAAGACCGGCGTGAGCAACGCTGCAGGGAGCCACAATCAATCATAATTACTCACAGTGAAGCGGTAAATGCAGCGCTCGTCTTTCTGCTGTGGCTTTTCCCATCACTGCTGACCTTGCGCCATTGAGCTTTTAAGCCAGAGATGGGCAGCGGATCCCGACCCAGCGGCAGCTTCATGACCCACCAGCCCGACATCACGCTACTCACAGCGTCTGGTTCACAGCCAGATCCTTCTTTTCTCATCACACACACAGGTGTTTGATAGGATTCCATCCTGCTTGGTGTATTATGGCACATTTCTTTCTATACGAAGGACACTACTTCCAGTATTCTGGATGACTTTCAGTTGTGTGAACTTCAAAATGATAAATGCAATTAAAGACATTCTGAACATTGTCCTTGCTGATTTAATATAATTGCTCTAATTTGTTCCATCTCTCAGTATTAAAGGATATTGAACCACCTCCATTTAAACGGCTTCACTGAGGTTGGAGGCAGGAACCATGTTCTCAGTCACTTCCCCCTTGTCTTCTGAAGGTCATGCATGAAGCCGTCATTCAAAGCACCAGGCCCCCTCCTCTCCCTGCCGTGGCCTTAGAAATCACAAACGGGACTGGTGACGAGTGGAGACGACCCGACTGAAGACGCGTTGGGCTTCCTGCTGGGAACACAGAGCTCGCTCTGACAGTAGTGACTTAGTGCACAAGGCCATTAGCTTGTTTGGTGTTGTAGTTCCTTTCCAAGAGTCTCCCACTTAAGTTATTAACAGCTCAGTTATGGCGTCACGCTATCTTATTCCCACACGCACAACAACACAACAAACAAAGAAAAAAATAAAAAACTGTTGACTACATGGAGCCAGAGACAGATGGAGGAAAGAGAGCGACTTAGTGCCAACAGCACTAATTGGCCTATTTCTGATTTTGTGGCAAGGATTACTTTCAGGTATTTGGTGACTGGGTGTCTGCAGAGGCTGGATGTTCAACACGTTCAGCTTCAGTGGAAATGTCGGTGCAGAGACTGTACTGGGCAGCAGAGTGGAGGCCGGAGGTGCAGGAGCGTCTGTGGGGCTGCAGTAGTGATGTTTGTGGGACCATAGTTGGCTCTTCAGGCTCCTCAACCAACGCAGCCACACACATGAGTTTCCAGCTATGGACACAAATGACGGGAGGTCACGGATGCGTCTCCTGAGACTGTCTGCCCTCTACTTTTGGAAGAGTGACATATTTGGGTTCATTGAGTTACACTGAAACCACGGATATGACTGTTCTCTCTTTGGGGAAATGTTACAACGCATGCAGGAGTAAATATGTGGAAGAGAGCTATAATACAGCAACTTGACAACAGAATGCTAAAAAACAGTGCTTCAAAACTTCTCATCCTCCTCTTCCTCATCATCATCCTCATAAGAGTTCGCCGTGTTCCGAACTGACCGAACGTTGCGTTAGCATTAAGCCCAGCCTTTCATGCTTGGGTTTTCCTTCTCTTGTTTTTTCTGTTTCCCAAAGCCGTTAGCTCATCAGTACTCATCGGCTTTACGATGGGTGTGATCTTCGCTAGATTTCTCTTGTTATACATATATTTGGCTGTGTCCTGCGCACACCGAATCCAGTCTTACTGGTGTGAAGCCGCCTGCGCGACTAAGCTTATTATGTAAATATTCCGACTGTGCCTGGCGATTACGGCGCGTGGGCTGCAATCAGGTTATTTTTATTCTGAGCCAAAGCATTTCTGCTGCTTGTCTGTGCATCCAAAGCTTAGGCTCCGGTGTAGCAGGGACTGGCTGGGTTACTAGAGACCGGCTCTGTGCTCTACATCAAACTGTCCTAGAAGGAAGTGGAACCAGGCCATCGCTGGGTTGTGATCGGCGCTGGAGATCCATATGTCTTGGTTTCCTGTGTCCTTAGGTCCTGGGAGCTGAGATAAGACATGATACAAAATGGCTAAATGAAGCCACCGAGCACACGTGCAGCTGGATTGTCTGCAACTGCAGCAGAACTTCTGTAAACTTCTATTTGAAATGTGAAACAATGTGAGAGAACAAGCCAAAACCATCTAGTCCTTTACGGACCTAAACAACTGAATGCACATTGGCAGACAGTTCTATAAAAGCAATAAATATACTAATCCTTTTAATAAAAACACCTGTTAGTTTCTGGAGCCGCTGGGATTAAAACGGTTGCACAACATAAACACAAAGTGTTGGTGGTTTTGGATGAGTTTACTTGTGAAAGAAAAGCTTCGCCTGTGAGCGAGAAAACTTCCACAAAGTGAAGTGGTCCAACTATGAAAAAAGGCTTTTGTTGGAATCGAGCAGTCATTTCCCTTCGGCTGCAGCTGGACATATGATAACACAGCGATCGACGTGAGAGGGCAGCTTGTCTCTCGACTTCCAACCGGACCCGAGCTTCTTCTGGAGCGTGATCGGATGTTTTCTCCGGCTCTAGTACCTGCTCCTGGAATTTGGTTGAGCTTCTTGCTTTTAGCCAGAATGACCTGCACCGTGGACCTGGTCTTAAACCTTAAACTGCAAAGTGCCTCAGCGAGTGTTGTTGTGAATTGGCGCCATATCCGTTGAATCGCTGGAAGAACTTATTGATTAAACCACTAACTGCTGTTCCATCATATATTTTGCTTTATTCTTCTGCTCAGAGAGAAAGGGACACAGACGAGAGGCTTGATATTCACGCTGCCAAGAGATCCAGGAGGTCTGACTGGGAGCAGATGCAGCAGTTATGAGACACAGTCATGTTTAGAAAGGCAGGCATTGAGGAGCCTGGCAAAGCTCTGTGCTGGTGGGTGGACCAGTTGGAAAGGGCCAGAACCTTTCAGAAGGGGTATTCAGGATTATCGAGCACCAGCGAGAGAGGAAATCATTAAGAGGAGCAGAACAGAAAAGAGAGGATGACGAGAAAAGGAAAGAGGAAATCATGAGAAGTGACTCAGCCAGCCAACAAACTTCCAAATGAGTGGAAGCAGCACAAAAGGAGGAAGACAAACTTCTAGAAAAATGAGTGATTTCATCCAAAGCATAAATGAAGGGACACATGTGTAAGCAGCTTTATATGAAGGTTATTTAAAAGCACGAACTTGTAATTTTAACATTTAAGATGGATTAATGCAACCTTTGTGTTTTCAGAGCCCGTAAGAGGCTCAAGTGTTTCACGTTTTATATGGGCTTCTGCTGGAGCAGCCTTTGACTTCCTATCTGATGCACATTTCTCTTCTGCTTTCAACATGAGTTGAGCCCCAGACTTGACCGAAGTGCTGCAGGATTCACACACGGACACGCTTCCTTACCGAACCGAGGGAGTCTGATAGTGTTTCATCTGATTTAGGTGTTACCTCGTTTATGGGACCACAGGTGGACATTCTGCCCAGAATTTAATTTAGAAATTAGAAAGTAGATAGTGGTCCTGAACAGGTCTGCGAAGCAAGAGTAAGGAAGGAGGGTTAAGGTTACGTCAACACGTCCCTCACTCTGTGTGTGTATGCTGAAAGGAAACTAGAACAGAAAATCAGCCAGTTAAAGATGCAGCACCTGACACGAATGCACTTCATCCACTTCATTATTATTATTATACAGCAAGATTAAAGACGTTTTCCTCAAGCATAGCGAATGTCCATGTGACTTCATGAGGTAACAGCACAGAGATAAAAGATGATAAATTGGTTCATGAATGTAGAGAAGGTGACATGCTTTCCTCTAAAAGAGAAGAACCTTGAACCTCCAACTACAATCTCAATCCTGGTGACATCATCGTCGTCGTCATCTTCAGATACTGGAAGTCGGGCTGCCGAGCTCAGCATCGCCCTCTGGTGGAGCCGACGGCTTCATGGCTACTGTACATACAGTAAAAACACAGAACAAACAAAGCCACAACAATGCGCGCGCCCACAACAGACACACGCTTTAAGGCAACGCTTCGGTCTTATATCGATCACGCCGTTGTCTCCGCGGGTTTTAGTCACAAACCACACGTTTCTCCTGCGGCTGAAAACTGCTCTTAGTCGGGCAGAAACGCAGACGCGCGTCCAGGCGGGTTTCATTCACGCTGCTCGGAGCCAAACGCTCGGGACGACGCGGCTTTTAAGGCTGGGAGCACGCGCGGGATGGGGGCGCTCGGTGCGCACATGCGCACTCGGTGGGAAACGCGATAGAAAACGGGCAGCTATGCCGCGCGGTGCGGAAAACGAGCTGGACGCGTCCGCTTGGAACAACGGCCGGTGAACCGGAGGACCGACCCCGGGGACTGCTGCTCCGGGAGGCTGCTGACAGGCGACGCCAGCGACCGTTTTCCCGGGGACAACCTCCTCCCCAGAGCGCGACGAAAGCGATCGACGCCGCGTCGCGCTTCCCTCCTTCTCCTCCTCGCGCTCCGACACGACAGCTATGCCGCTGCTACGCGCCTAGGATCCGTCCCGCCGCCCGCTTTGTACCGACTCTCCATCAGACCGAGCACAGACGGGGATCGCTATGGTTTTCTGTAGGGGCTGCTTCCGTCGCTGCTGTGTGGGGACGCTCTGTTTGCAGCTGGTGCTGTGGATGCTATGCGCCGTCAACGGAGAGGAGCAGCCGTTCAGCGTGGAGGTAAGAACCGGGACCGTTATTTGTTGACACGGCAGGATTTCAACAAAGGGACAGAAACGTGTTTCCCTCCTGCTGCGTTTTCTCACGTCTTACTTCATAAACACCAACCACGAGCGCGCAGCAACAACAACGGGGTCTTTGTGAGACACCCGCCGGGCTGTGGTCCCAGCCTCGTCTCGCTGCCGTTTCAGGTGGAGAACCGTAGGTAGCACATGCTATTGTCTCACATCTGGGATTTTTATGTTCTTCAAGCCACCGACAATAGCAGCAGTTCAGTTCACCATCATGTAATCCGGTAGGAAAGACGAACAATGGGCCGCGTAGGTCTGCACACTGGTTCAAATCCAGTCCAGCCTAATCCTGAAAACGGTGCCATTCAAGACTAGGTCAACAACAACCAAAATCTTCCCCCAGAGGTCAGATCTGCAGCTAGATGAGCAGGAGACCCTCCACCTGAGACACCCAGAGGGTCTAAAGCACCGACGTCTGCAGGGTTGGTCCAGTGTGGGCAGTTAGATTTCAAGTGAGACAAAGCCCAGCTTCTGTCCTGATGTGATGGCACCGCTCAGTGGATCCTTAACAGGCTGCTACAAGTCACAGTAAACTACAAAGCGCAGCCTTTAAGTCATAGTTGCTCTGTTTCTGCAGAACTTGGTCGAACCCAGTTCTGCCTGTGCTTCCTTCATTTCCAGAACAAATTACCTTCAATTAGTCAGACGTTGAACTATGAAGCGATCATAAAGTGTAACGCTGCCCTGTCTCTCTCACACACACACAGGAAAACCCTGGCACGTCTACTGACAGTCATTCACGTACTACATCCACATATTCACATAATTTGCAAGCTTGGCATGCTGCACTGTTCCCCTTGGAAAAGCACAAAGGCAGCAGATTCGGTCCAGATGCTACAGGTTAGTCGGTTAAAACGTCTGAGTTCACATGACAGAAAGAGGAAGAAAGTTAGGAAGCTGGAAAGAGGCTCGTCCTACACTGTCTCTAGGCGAACGTCTTAACTTCTAAGTGACTACGTTAGCTGAGTGTTTGTTGTTCTGCTTAACACGCTGTAAATAACATCAGCCTAGAGCTTAAACACAAGTTCCCTAATTTATTTGCAGATATTCCTCTGCCTCCACGTACGTGATCCAATCGCCAGTGTTCTTGTTGTAAGTCCGTTGATGCGATCCTAACAACGGTAATCAGCCTCGTGACCTACAAACCAAACTGTGCGGCTGCGTTCGCACAGAGTTTTGCTCTGTGCTAACACACAGTGCTTCTCATTCAGAGTGTGTTTCGGGGAACTGGCAGCACAAGGGGCTGTGCCAATACAGCACAAAAAGCTGAAACACATCCAACTCTTTCTGCAATGTGATGCCCTCGAGCAAGGCACTCGGACACAGGCCGTACACCCTTAACATGAAGTGTTTTACTGGTGCATTACGTTGGACACCGTGCTTTTGCCATTTGTTAAATCACAAATTACGTCCATGGGGGTTTGAAACTGTTCAACACACCTACGCTGTGCTTTCTACTGAACTTCTGCAGAATACGGTCGAATACGGTTGGATACTGTAGAATACGGTCGAACACTGTAGAATACGGTTGGATACTGTAGAATACGGTCGAATACTGTAGAATACGGTCGAATACTGTAGAATACGGTCGAATACTGTAGAATACGGTTGAATACTGTAGAATACGGTCGAACACTGTAGAATACGGTCGGATACTGTAGAATACGGTTGAATACTGTAGAATACGGTCGAACACTGTAGAATACGGTCGGATACTGTAGAATACGGTCGAATACTGTAGAATACGGTCGAATACTGTAGAATACGGTCGAATACTGTAGAATACGGTCGAATACTGTAGAATACGGTCGGATACTGTAGAATACGGTCGAACACTGTAGAATACGGTTGGATACTGTAGAATACGGTCGAACACTGTAGAATACGGTTGGATACTGTAGAATACGGTTGGATACTGTAGAATACGGTTGGATACTGTAGAATACGGTCGAATACTGTAGAATACGGTCGAATACTGTAGAATACGGTCGAATACTGTAGAATACGGTTGAATACTGTAGAATACGGTCGAATACTGTAGAATACGGTTGAATACTGTAGAATACGGTCGAATACTGTAGAATACGGTCGAATACTGTAGAATACGGTTGAATACTGTAGAATATGGTCGAATACTGTAGAATACGGTCGAATACTGTAGAATACTGCCTCCTGGTACATTTAACAACTCGCCTTCACCTTTTGCCTGGAGGCTAAGTCTCCAGGTTAATATGGCCTGAAGCACGTTCTAAGCCTAAAGCTCTGTTTCCTTGGTTTTACTTGTGCATCTGCTGTGATTGTGTTTGGGGCTCAGCGTTCTGGTGTCCTACACTCGGCGCTGGGCCTGAACGCCTCCTGCGTGGGACACATGGAGACGTGCCATAAATGAGGCTGTACTATGACCAGGTGGAGAATGGCTGATGTCCTGCCGTGTCTCTGTGCTGTCAACACATACTGCACCTGTGTGTTAGTCTGTCTGCAGCTACACCACAGCTCAGAGGGTAATAATAAAGAGTGAGATGGTTATTGCTCTAAAGTACAGTGGTTGGAAGTGGGACGTCACCTACTGTAAACACTGGTCAGCCTGCGGCCAGAAAACCTCTGGCTCTGACTACGTGGTTGAACTCCCCGTACAGTGTGTTTACAGACGCACAGCGTGTCACCAGCGATGGCACAGGAATGAATACGAACGCGTGACATCTAAATCAAGAGTAAAGATCTGTGTGTGCGTCGTGCGAAACGTGGGCCCTACAAGCTTTTCGGCTTCTTTTCATTGGAACGTCTTCTCTGAAGAGTAATTCTGGCTCCAGACTATACAGTCTCTTAACAATGGCTCTGCCGCCTGTAATTTCATTTATCTTCTCGTGAGTTTTTCTCTTCCAGTCCACATTGATTTTGTATGGAAACCGGTTTGTGTAACAATGAAGTAATTTTTAATGCTTGCTCTGCGAGACCGCACAGCGTATGTGGGCAGCAGCAGTCGAGCTGCAGGGAGTTATTTTTATCGTTAGATTTTACATAGTGTGGACAATAAAGAAACCATAATAGATGCTTGACACCATCCGTTTGGATGGTGGGTCTGTTTTGGGTACTACAGGTTAGTGGCTGAAGCATTGTGTAACTGATCCTGTGTGCGTATTTATGCAAATGTTCTATATTTACGTTTTCTTTCGCGCGGTGTCCACGAACGGCTCTGATTCCACAGCATCCTGATTGCATCACTCCCAGCTGCGCTCGGTTTAGCTTGTCTCTCCTCTGCTGGGATTCGAGGTGTTTTTTTCTCACCACAGTCGCTTTCTCCAGGAACACAACAACTCTGACGCGTAAGCAGCGAAGCCTCCTGAGCTACGCTCACAACGAGGCATCAGGTGCAGCGCCGCGCTCGGACTCACGCTAAGTGTTTGAATCATGCCACTGTGCTCACCAGAGACAAAGTCAAATTGCTGTGAGAGATGATCTGCTGAACAAAGAGAGCACAGAATCTCAGGCGGCTCCTGTCTGTTAACGCTTCCCGTCTCCGATGGGTGAAGGGCAGCAGTCGGGCTGCAACAAATAAAATCATTTATCAGTGAAGTGGCCGATGAAAATAATGCTTATGTTATGTTTCACTTAATCTGTGTTTGATCAGAAAATAGCGAGAAAAGAGCCCAGAAGAATGTTTTCAAATAGCATCTTGTAGTTGACCAACAGTCAACAAGGTTTAAGAGATTTCAGGGCTCTGGAAAAGCTGGTGATTATTCAAAGGGAAATAAATGGCAAAAATGCACAATAACAGACACGTCTCTCGCAATAATTAGGATACGTGGCCATGACCTCAAATGTCCTGTTGTGTCCATACGTATGAGGAAACAGTCGCTGGCAGTGGACGGGTGCGATGAGGCAACGCTTTGAGCGGAGGTTCGTTGGGTAAACACCAGTGTGCAGAGATGCCAGGTAGGGTCCCGTGCTGCTCAACAGAGCTGTCACAGCTCAGGCCACTGGTGTGAATGTGTGTGAATAGTTCAGTGTGTGTGACGTCTGTTCTGTGTGGAACCAGCCTCACAAATCCTGCTAAAACAGCGGCGAACGCGTTTGCTATTTTTGGTGATAAGCGCGGACTGGCACGGTGTTTTTGCACCGCGTTTCCCAGAAATCACTTTGGCAGTCAGACAGTGTACACGGTTCAATGGCTTGAATTTTCCCTTAATGAAGTCTGAATGTGCCGTTTGTTTCTGTGGCCTGGTGGTTATCAGCCACTTCCGTAGCATCAGAGCATTTTCTCACATCGTGGAGGACTTTGTCTACCAGCGGTCATTCGTTGCTGATGCAGCCGTTTATTCCTTTCATTCCTTCTACACGCATGTCGTATCTGTGAGCTTACCTTCACTGTTGTATGCTTTGGCCTCTTTTCTCCCTGAGCAAATACACACACGCGCGCGCACACACACTTTCTTGACGTCATTTGGCTTCGGTGAGGGAGCAGATTTCACAGTCGCTGGGGTGTCTCTGTCAGTCTGTTCACTCGATCCTAGAAAGATACAACAACACCTGAACCGGGCTGAGCGCGTCCCACGCACACGCGATCCACTCGCTGACTGTCCTCCGCAGCTCGCGGTTATTGCCGTGTTTTGCTGCCGGACCGTGTTTCTCTCTCTGAGGTGTGTCTGTGGTCACAGATTACTGAGCTGTTGAATCTTTAATGTGACTGACAGCTGCATTGTTAGACGATGCCAGCGGAGCATCACGTGTGAGGCTGTCGATGAAGCTGTTGACAGCGTGTGTGTGCGTTTTACATCACAGTTTTGTGAGTCATGACAACTGTTGAAATCTGCTTCTGTTAGTAATGTTGTGATCACATATTTGCAGTATGGATATGCCTGTAAGTGGAGCTCTAAGGAGATTTAGTTCTTTGTGTTCATTGCGGAGACGCACAGGTTTGTGTCGTATGTAAACATGTCCATGTTCTTTCCAGAACGCCACAAATAAAGATCGGCCACTAGAGGAAGCGCTGTTCTGATCAGTATGTATGATCAGACTGTGACATTTTTGTGACATTTCCTCCTAATGGGGCCACTGAGGTGGTGAACGTGTCACGCATAAAACACTGTGTTTTTGTGTGTGTGTAGGTGTTTGGCTGAAATATGTAGCAGCGCTGCATTGAGGTTCATCAGGTTGCGTCTCATGAGGTTTAATGATGTTTTGGTTTAATTAAAAGTAGAATCTGACGCAAATTCAGATGCTACAGGATGACTTTAGAGTCCGGGTGTGTGTGGGTTTACACTTACTGGTGTGGGCAAGAGGCCTGTGGTTGCCTTGACAACCCTGGCACACTTGACTGTGGTTCAGCGTGTAACCAATGAATAATTCAAGGTGGTCTGAGGCGGCAGGCTTTCCCTGGAGGCTGGGATCAGGTTCCCACAAGTCACCTAGTCCCACCACTGTCACAGAACAGATGGATCCACTTTTCACCCCATCACCTGCCATCATCCTGTGTTTTGTTATATAATCACAAGCTCAGTGTTTCATGGCATCATCGCTGCTCGGGTCAAAGTCATATTTTCTTTCTTTGTGGAAGCTGACGTGAAAACATTGAGCCACTGTGACCCCTGACAATTGGAACAGCTCACCGTGATGCTAATAATTTAACTGTTATTTTAAGTTTGAAATAATTAGTTGACCTGTTGTTTGCTGTGCGTAAAGTGCTTGGGGCAAGGTTTCTGCTGCTGATCTTCTCAGTCCTAGCAGGGAGCTAATTATTTTCACTCAGCATCCCTGGCTGTAAATCATTCACTGATTAGTTGAGTAGAATGAAAACCAGTAGGCTTTGACCGTCTGCGTCCAAGACTGACGGGAAGCAGCTTCCTCCCTGTGTAAGTCAGTGCAGAGGACATCAAATGCAAAACCAACCTGCCATGAGCATGCGATGTGAAGCACATGCTCCCATCAGCTGAACAGGCACAAACACGCTTGCAGCGTTGCCATGCTGACCAGGCTTCCGGAGGTGAACCTCATCCATAATACAGCGATGCTGCTGCCTCGCAGGTTGTCCTTTTGATGGCACCCATCTGCTAATTAGCCCAGCGTCTGCTCGCCGGGCGGTGGGCTAAACCAGTTGGTTGAGAGGTGGTACAGCGACACGAACGCTGTCAGTTCACCTCACTTGAGTTGCAAGAGACAAGTGTAAAGGATGTGCGTGTCGGTACGTATCTAAACCCTGGGCCCTGTAAATGATCGTAGAAATGAGGGAGTTAGTGCTGGGCTCTTCCTGGACATCCGATGCACGAGAGAAATTTACTTCAAAGCAGAAGAAATCCAGCGTGGAGAAGCCAGAGTAGGCATGCCAGACATTCAGGGCTACACGTGCTGCTGGCCTCCTTATCTTTACAGACCGCACTGACCTCTGGAAACCTTCAGTTCTAGTGTTCATGTGTTTAAACAGTTTAATCCTGGTGTTATTAACTGTTATTAAACGCTAGAACATGACAACTCTAGGAAAAGCTGGAAAGTCCAACAACAAAGCAAACACAAGCTTTAGGCTTTTCTCATTCAGTTGCATTTAACGTGTTGCCAAACTCATTAAAAGACTGAATTCAGCTTGTCACGGTGATTCAAGCCTGTGTATCTATAACCAGCAGTACAAACAGAGATGGGGTTACTGTAAACTGTAAGGGACTACTTGTAACAAAACACTAGACGATGTACAGTTAGTGTTGTACACCATTATTATTATTATTATTATTATTATTATTATTATTATTATTATTATTATTATTATTAGTATTATTGCACCAGGACTCCAGATTCCAGCCTGATCCACGCTTACAGGCCCCCTTGTTATCTGTTTGAGAGAGAACAGAGAAGAATTGAGTCTTATTGAATAAGGAGCCTCCTCCTCTCAGGAATCCTTACATCGGCAGAACTCCGGGACCGTAGATCATGAGAAGAATGAGTGAATCAATGAGAAATAGAAGTAGGCTGCTGAGGAGGGGCAACGGAAACAAAGAGATGAGGACGGATAGTGAAAGACGGGAAAGGGCGACAAGCACAACCCTCGTGTTTTTCCGTCTTAGAGTGAAGTGAATATTAATAATGTGAGATTCAGAACATGGTCTGTAAAGTTTGACACCATGGTGGAATAACAGAAGAAAGACTTTGGAGGTTAATTCACTATTAATATATGTGAGCCTTGAGCTTGTCCTTCTCCTTGAATCCGTTGTCAGGCTGTCTGTATTCTCACTGGGGTCTGTCTGACCAGGGAGGTTTTAGGTTTTCAGTTTATATAGCAGCAAAATTATAGTGTAATGTAATGTAATGTAATGTGCCCTACTCAAGGTTAGTCACAGTGTTTATGCTCTTCATCTGAGAAGAAATCCTTCACTGCAAATGAAAGGTGTGGAGTTTGAGAATCACGGACATTTATGTGGTGAAGATATAAAACACGCTGTTGAGCCCATTAAAGGAAATGTAGGATCCAGCCTTTTTCATCTTCACCGCCAGAAGTGAACATCTTCACCCTAAAAGGTTGTGCTAACATTTTCACGAATGAGCCTGGAAAGTCAGAGGTCAGGAGGTCAGACTTGGCTTTGAATGGTGAGTTGAAAGCTTGGACTCACTCTAGCTGTGTGTTGAAAGCGTGAATACAAAAGCAAAGTTGGTGACATTTACGCGAAGATTAGTCACAGATGAGACTTATGACTTATGCTACTGGCTTAGGCTGAATCCTGGAGAATTTGTGGTCAGTTTCTCTCTTTGGAACATTGAAAACCTCAATTGCAGTTTTATTTTGGCTAAGTGCAAAAGGTTTTGACCTCTGTCTTAAAGGGCCCCATTTACTTAATGTGCAAGCTGTTGCATAAGCGACAGCAAGCAGCGGTTCAGTTGATTCAAGCCTCATTCTTCACCCTGGCTGCACTTTGCATTTATCCCGTCCCACCACAAACAAACATCAAAACATCATGGAGGAGTAAAGCTGGAGACAGCCTCGTGATTTGGGACTGCTGTGCCGCACTTGGACAGCTTGCCACTGTGGTTGGGGGAGCGAATTCCCAAGTTTCCCAGTGGATCAGGATAATGTCCACAGGCTGGTCCAGAGCCGCTCCTGCCCAGTCCTCCGCTACAGGAAGCGTTTGCTCCGGCGTCTTGCTAAAGGTGGTTGCAGGTGTTAAAATGCAATTTCTTTTGATAGTGATTTGTGCCTTTGGTGGAAATCAGTGGTACTTTCTATTGCGTCTGTGTAACAACCATCTCTGCGTCTTTTCTGGTGACTCAGATTCATCTGTGTTTGTGATAATGGCTGCGCCGTCCATCCGCACAGAACAGTTTTCATTGCAGCTGCTCTGTCACGTAGCGGTTTTGACTCGCGTGTTGTGTTGGATGGCTTGTCTATCAGCACAATCAGCTGTATTCTTAGAGAAAAACGCTATGGGCTATTTTTGTTTGGCTACATGTGCAGTGCCACGTCTAAACTGTATGTATTTCCCTCTCCTTTTGCCACCAACAGCAGTCGGGAATTTACCAGGCCAATGGTTATAGGACGGAGCCAAATGTGGTTGTAGTACAAAAAAGCCCAGTGTCAGAGAGGAGACGTGAGGGAGGGACATGGGAGAGAACCAGATGATTACAGGACAAGAAAAAGGAAAGCAGGCATTAAGAGAGCGGCTAGACAGAGAGAAGATGTGACGCAGGAAGTACAGAGAGAACGGCGTGTGATACCTGCTTACTGGCATTTGAAGAATTATAAGGCTGTGGATTTAAATTAAGCGTCACAATAAAGTGCAAACGTTACTTGAGGTATAATTAGAATGACAGAAATGTAAGTTTTGAAGTATGTAAATATGAATTATGCAGGTGTCACAGCTGATTTGGGAAGTTTGAAATGGGCTCAGCAGGAGCGTGTAGTCAAGGCTTTGCTCGGGTTTACATGCTGGTGACCTGATACGGAAAGATCTGAAATGCAGTTCAACGACCTGAAGCACGTACGACTTGGCGGAGTGTAACACCGTCACCGCGCAGTAGCCTGAACTTTAGCTTCATGAAGGGTGTAACGCTCTAGGTTACAGTAAGTGGAGCTTTGCAGAGGGTGATGCACTGCTTTGTGCTTTTGTAGTGATTTCTAGACTTAGCAGAGTGATCCTCTGCGCGGCTGTGGTGTTTTTATGGCTGAGCTGTTTCTCTCGCGTTAGTTCTTATTCCACACAGAAATTTAAATGGCGCTAAATTCCAGGATGTGGTCAGCGATAGACTTGACAGGCCTGTTATGCGTGTACTTGTCCTCCAGCCCCGTTTTCTGGGAAGCTATTTAAAGCCATTTAACTAAAGCAATAACTGCTTGTAATTAAAGTTATTAGTAACGTAATTGGAATTTAATTTAATTTTTTATGTCAGAATTCAGATTCATTACGTTATTGTCATGTCTGCTGTTGGACTTTGTTCCAGTCTGTGTTGGTGATATACACTGTGTTTCATATAAATGAGTTGAATATATTTATTGCAAAGGCTAAGATTTAAATGTGGTAAATTAATAATTTTCATTGTTGAGATGAACACATACAGTTCACTTTGAGGGATTGACACAATCTGTGCCAAGTGTCATGTGAATGATTCACTAGCTTGGTGTGTTGTTCCATCACTAGTAATTTAATTTAATTAAATTAAATTTAATAATCATCTAGAAACCCTTTGTTCTCAGCTGGACTTTTACTTGTTGGCTTTCAGTGCAGGCTTATGAGACAAAAGGCAGATTGTACAGAATCTGGTTTGACTCTGGTTGTCAGCTGTACTTTAGTAAACATCTGCTCCAGCTGACTGGACTTTGTGAGCATGTGTCTTAGTGGCAGTAGTCTCACCACCGGAGCGGATGAATAGAAATCTCAGCCATGCACCCACCTCCAGCTGACCCACATTACAAAATGTTCAGTGTGCATGAAGGAGGAGGGAGAGAGGCTGACAGAAAAGATCTGAAGTAGGTGAAGGAGGAAAACATAATTGTAACTGTGACACCTGCCACCACCAACAGAGTAGGAACGATGTGACATTTAGTGTATTTGGAATTTTTCCCAGCCAAAGAAGCACGTTTTGAAGTATTTTAATCTCCCACATGTCCAGGACAAAAGACTCAAACATGCACATAGAAACACAAAGAAATGACGTCTCGTGTCACTTACTGGTGACAATATACCGTCCGGTTAATTCTCAGGCCGTGGTTCCAGCACTGGTGGAAGGTGAAGAAGGGCATGCGACCGCGAGACAGGAGAGGTTTCTGTAGAAAACTTACCAGGTGTTTTAAAATCAGCTTCCTAGAAGACGGGAAAGGACCCACAGATCGCAGCACGTACCTGTACAACAAACCTTAGCTGAACAACAACACATTTACCCCGCACTGCTTTCTCAAGCTTTAAGAGCTGCTCACCATCAACTCTTGATTAATTGATGATAAGCAGGTGTTTGTGTGAGCTGCTACCACAGGTATTAGCTTCCCTGTCAACTGTCATAGTCATCATCACAAAGATAGTAATCGTTGTGAATGTTGGGACCAGATAACTGAGCAAACCATTTGAATCCAAATGTTGTCACCTGGATTAAAAAACTGGCCACAAGTGATGATGATGCTCCTAAGCTTAGAATTATTCATTAGCCAGTTCAGCATCACCTTCAAATCCATCTGTTACCGCATTAACCAGCCTCCACGTTCAGCCCGTCCAGTCATTTTCAGTGTGTGTCTGGAGTGTGACTCTGTACACACAACACAACAACACTTTGCCTTTTTATGCCATTGTCCCCACTCGCCCTCGCTTCGCGCTGCTCTGCCCGTCCGGTGAGTGTCCTGCTCAGTGTGTGTTCTGTCCCGAGCAGCAGGCCTCCACAGTGACTGCACCTCGACGTTGTGTCTGAGACCAGCGCAGATGTGAGGCAGCCCGACAGCTCTGAATTCATCGTCGTTCTGAATTCCTTTAGTGTTTCTTGTTGCATGCGGTAATGAAGGCAGAGAGAATGTAGAGCGGCTTGGACAAATCCCTAAGGCCTCGTGTGGGAAATCTAACCCGGTTCCTTCCCTCCTGCTCCAAAGATCCGACCTGTGATTTTATGGGGACTCACACACCTAACCAACACCTTTTCCTTATGTCTACTCAGATCTTTCGGTTGTATGCTTGTCTTTGTCTAAATGATGACCCCAAGCTCTCAAATAAAGTTGTATCTCGCCGACATTTAAACGGTGCTTGATATTCTTCGATTTATTCGGGGGACTTCTTCTGTCTTCCAAGTGCCTCTCGTGCACAGATGCAACACTCTGCTGAGGGGGTCCGTGCTGGGAGGCTGATTCTCAGCCACTGTACGTCCCTGGACCAGGTGTTTGCAGTGCTTTGCTCCACTTTCCCAGCAAGTGGTGACGTTTTTTACACTCCAGTCCTGTTTGTTGAATAGAAGTTCTGCATATGTCAGACGGGATGGATGCCACTCGTATGTTCATGTGGTAAACAACGAATCCACCGTCCTTCATCCCTTAGCCTCCGCTGATTCTCGCATGAGTTACACATTAGCTTGTAGCCGCGCTCTTCTAACGTCTCCACGTTTCCTCTCTGCAGGCGTGGCTCCAGAGGTATGGCTACCTCCCTCCTGCAGACCCCAGAATGTCAGTGCTGCGTTCTGCTCGGGTCATGCAGTCCGCTATCGCTGCCATGCAGCGCCGCTACGGCCTCAATGTCACAGGGACTCTGGACAGCAACACTATAGGGTGAGTCACACGCCTTTGAACCAATCCTTTACAGCTGCCACAGTGAAGCGTCAGGCCACATGGGCTGAAAGTAGAAGCACTGAGCAGAGAACATGTGCTGCTCTGTCTTTCATGGTAAATGCAGGCACAAGAAAGAAGCGGCTTCAAATTTAGCATGGAGACGTATCAACTGTGACTTTAGATTATTCAGTATATTTCCAGACAAATGAAATGTTATTTCATCTAACCCTATATTATTGAAACACTAACATCAGCCCAAGTAGACAGAGACATTCACGCTCCTCAGATCCGTTTGCTGCTATTTGTATTTATGCTTGATTTATATGATTTGATAAGGCACCAAGCCAAGATAGAATTTAAATTGCTCAGGCATACGGAAAACAGCTGCAAGGCAAAACACACATTAAGCTATGAATTAGTGTCTAAAATGCTGTTATTACCGGTATTTATGATTTTTTCACGTTGAGATCCTAAGTGAAAAGGAACTCAGCCTTCCTTTCTTTCTTTTTTGCAAGAAGAGACATTTATCCAGCCAGTAGTTGACCTGACATGGTTTCAGTGGGCATTTTAATTACATCAAAGAGGCCTTTTACACAGAGAACACCTCCATTGTGAGATCAAAGGCTGCAAAATGCTGAAGTATG
Organism: Macropodus opercularis; assembly: GCA_030770545.1. Lineage (NCBI taxonomy): Eukaryota > Metazoa > Chordata > Actinopteri > Anabantiformes > Osphronemidae > Macropodus > Macropodus opercularis. The sequence goes on along the minus strand of JAUCMP010000028.1, from coordinate 16,049,964 downwards.
AGAATCTGGTGAAGGAGACGGTAGAACAGGGACCAGGTTTAGTTTGTCTTTACCCCAACAGGAAATGTAGCAGTGGGGGATAGAACTACCTGAACTAAAACAGCTGTGTCTTCAGATTCCACGTCCTCTTAACCATGAAAGGATGCTCATGGTGTGAGGTGATAAATGTCCTCTGACTAGCGTATAGTGATGATGGAAAATGTATAATTCACCCGATCCTTCATAAATATGCCTTAAAACATGAGATTTGTGTGTAGTTCCTCAACTAGACAAAAAACCTCAATTAAACTAGTGGGACACCGTGAATTGACATTCATTTATCATGAGAAATTAATTAGTTCAGTATATTTGTGTGGCAAGGACGATGTAGTGGGAAATGTAAGCAGGTTCTAAATTGTTCTGTAAAGCGAAGTAAGCTAATTGTCGTTAGTTACTGTAAGTACTTCCTGCTGCGGTTCTTTTCTCATATCTTAAACGTAGCCCAGGTCTTGGCCTGGTCTGAACTCTGTAGTTTAACCCAGATCACTAAACGGTGTTCATTGACATTTGTCCCCTGAAATGCTGAAATGCCATCTGTGCTGCAAATAGCAGCGAGCACAGATTGGCCAGTGAACTGTAACATGTGGTGGCCAGTGGTGTGAGTGCAGACCAACAGCTGTCGGCCACAAAGCTGAAATGTGATCGTCTAACAATATACCTGCTTTTCCCCCAATTTCCTTCTGCTTCTCTCTGTGGAAGTAGTGATAACACGATAAGGTGAGGCATCTTTTTGTGTATACACAGATATGCATGTGTATTTGTGTTTAGAGAATATGAAACAGCTCATGTGCAGTATTTACGTGTTGTTGTTTGTGAGCCTATTCATCGTCTCATTGGTGCGGAGCCTGTGTTTGATAGCTGGTGACCCCCTTGTCTCTGCTGTAGGTGGATGAAAAAGCCCAGATGTGGGGTTCCTGACCAGATCGGGGGTGCGTCCAGATTCAGCGTCAGGAAACGACGCTATGCCCTCACAGGACAGAAGTGGCAGCACAAACATATCACGTACAGGTGGGTGGAGTGGAGTCCTGTTCTTCTACAATGAAATAATAATCCCACGTCCCTCAAATCCCATAAGCGCCTCGGCATCCACAGGAAATCCCAGCAACACTCACTGTAATAAAGACGTGAATGTGGGGCGGCGACCGGACGTCCACAAAGAAATAATTGATGACTTTACGCTTTCATGCTGCCTTCACTCTTGTCTGGTCCCCCTTCTTCGTATTGCAACATCATTTTAAAATGTAAACTTCAGCCAGAGCTTTTTTTTTTTGAGGCCTCCTTTGTTTTGTCATTTCCCACCTCAGGAGCATAGGATCAACAGCTGAAAGCCAAACAGATTCTGTAATAATTAAAACATAAAAGTGTCGCCTGGTCTCAGCTCGGTGGTTTTTTCGTCTTTGAGAAGTGGACTTGTTTTACTTTATCAACGCTTTGCCTCAAGGATGAATTGACAGGCAGTATTCCGTCCGTCCGTCCGTCCTCTAAGGGCTGCGGGGATGCTGCAGCCTGTCCCACCTGCCCATCACAGGACCACACACACACCAGGCCACTCACACTCACACCTACGGGCAAATTAGTGCCTCCAGTTCACCGCACTGCATGTCTTTGGACTGTGGGAGGAAGCCAGCACCCAGAGAAAACCCACACAGACACAGGGAGAACAAGCAGTAGTACATGTTAAACCTAATCCAGTGGTTCAGTTACCTTCCTCAGAGCTAGAGCTGTAAGTAATTCAATGCCGAGCTGGGCAGCCTTTTTGTATTTGGCTGTGGAGTTAGTTCATCGAGCGATTGGTTTATCCGCAACGGGGGAGAAAACAATGAAGCTTGATGGAAATGAGTGAGGAGAGGCAGCTGCCGAGAGAAAGCGATGAGATGAGAGCAGGGAACCCCCAGTGGAAAGCAGAGGATGCTCTCTGACAGATTAGGGTTACGTAACCAGATGGCAACGCTTTGACATGGATACATGATGTGGTCCTGGCCTTCAGGAGGCATTTACATCCATCTGCCTCCACATCTTTATCTCTGATCCCAGCGCAGATAATCAGTAACTTCACTTGTAACTTAAACCTAAAACGTAGCTCGTCTGGGTAAGTTCCGTTCCATCATACTGATCAGCTGATCAAAGCAAAGCCATTATGTCATTAATGTCAGAGAACCGGAGGCAACTCAAACAACTCTACCTGCAGTTTCGTCCAGAAATGACACTGGCATTTGGAAAGTATAACCAATGCATGGCCACCCCAGGTATGTGCTACTTTCCACACAGACACATGCGGGACTTGCTGAGGGGAGCCACTAATTAGCTCTGGCATCCCTGCCGTCCTCGCTGCATGCAGGGACTAGCGTGGCACAAGAGTTCGCATCCGGAATCTTCACCACCCCACAGCATGCAGTTCAACATTAGATACGGACTCTGAGCAGGTTGGGATTCTTTTATTTTGTGGCTTCTCCCTGCGTGTGTTTTTCTCTTTATCCATTCTACTCTTAAAATAGGACACGCACGCAGCGAGTTGGGTAATGGAATCAAATAAAACCAGCTTTCATTCCTCAAGTGGCCACAGTTGTTGGTGCTTTCACACAAACCGGGACAAGGACATTAAGTTGTGTTCGCTTTCTATTTTTCTCTCATTTTCTATTCTCAGGAAACACTCTCTGGGTAATCTGATATGTTTCTATGTGGTTACCACATTGATTTACCTCTGGTCCACTCTGCAGACGTGTTGCTTTTATAAGTGATTTCGATCATGCTCAGACATTTGCAGGACGGTTGATATTCATTTATGTCGCTTAATTCTTTGTCAGTATCTCGAGCCTTTTCTAGCAAACCTGATAGAATCAGCAACAAGCCTTCACCGTGTGCTCGTTGAGCCTCTCGGTGATTATGACAGAAATCCAACTCATCGGCTTCTTGGTGTGAAAACTCATCAGTGTTTTAACCGTCTGATCTAAAACCTGTCAAACCCACAGACGTTTCTCTCCACAAGTGGTGTTTTGGTAGAAGCTCAGTGTCGCAGCTCTGAGCCTGTACAACATCAAACAGCAGAGACACAGTTAGAGACTAACTCGCTCGCTAGCCACAGAAACGGTTCCCTGAAGAGTCGGAAGCGAGTGGAAACAGAGTTAATTTATCGGAGTTGGATTCATTAGATGGACGCAAACACCACACTAAAGAAGTCACTGTGCCGCTATTTGGATGCTCGCGTTCAAATTAAGACAAGTAAACGCTGGCAACATGACAAGTTCTGCGTCACCCGGGCCTGTTGTGTCTGTTTTGCAGTGGGAACAACATTATGTCATCTTTGTTGAGGTTTTCAGAAAGTGTGCACATGCCCTGACTTTCATCTTCGTTAGTATGCTGCTGTGTGTCTTTATTCCCGTTATTTCTTATGGTTTGCTTTTTTTTATCCCGGTTCTCCGTGGTACCTGTGTGTGGTCTGCAAGGTTTAGCTCTGTCAAAGGACAAAGTGAACTGATTGCTGTTAACAGTTTGATAGAAGCTGTGACAAATGCAGAAAAGGAATGGACAGACCAGCAGGTAGTAACATCTCTGTTTTTTAACTACAAGCAGGGGCAGAACAGAGGCTTGGTGGAAATATAACGAAATATAAGTCTCTGCGTTTGTTCAGTTGATGTAATGGTTCATTTTTGGCTATGTGGTAGTAAGAATAAGGCTTCTACTCAGAAACACAGCTGGTGACAGAAGCATTGTGAGAACTGGATAAGCGGACGCACTCAAACACAAGAAATATTGATAATAATTGTTTATTTTAGGGAGGAATCAGTGTGAAGAACTGAAATGGAAAAAGGGAAAAAAGATGAGTGGGAGGCGAAATCGACTTGAATCAGTTTGAAATAATAAACGGAATAAAAAGCGATAGATGGACTCAGTGCTTTTTACCTACAGCTGTAGAGACCTGACCTGACTCCCTGCGTAGTGACACTGAGGATGATGTAAACTGTACCCGTCCATCTCTCCTTGGAGGGAAAGCAGATTTTAGTGGAGCGTGCGTCAGAGATAGTTATGAAGTGAGTAAAGATGCGAGATGCTTTGTGGCTGCCCAAACCGGACAGGGGCTCTCAGCAGGCAGTGGGCTGTTGATAATCCTTAATTAGAAAATGAATTCCAGAGGCAGGAAATTGTCCCTTCCTCTCCACACCTGCAGCCATTCAAAGCCGACGGGGGAGGACTCAGCTGTTTTCTCCCCCCATTGGCTCCATTTAGCTCTGTCGGTGAACAGGATGAGCTTGAATTGGCAGCGTGATGGTGACAGACGACTGTTTCCTTCATGTGCGAGGTCATGGATTGACGTGCAACATTAACCTCCTTTCACTCTCGTGTTGGCTACAGCATCTGCAGGGTTTTCTACTCCACCAACTGCTGACCTTTATTATTCCTTTACTTTACTATTATTTCCAGCAGTGTATATTAATGTTGAAGGCGCCAGACGCCATGAAGCACTCGGTGACGAGAAGAAAAGACTTAGTCGATGTGGAGAATTTTGACTGACTGGAGTGCAGCCAATGTGATGTAACTGGCTCTGGTGACGACCGCCCCAGTAAAGGAAGACCCAGAGCTACATGCGTTGCGGATGGTATATTTATTATTAATTGTTTACCAGCAGCGAAAAATCAGCTTTACATGGTCTCAAATTAGAGCTTACATAAAGTAGCAGACATATTTCAACATCCACTATTCAGAGGGAAATGTGTAAAACTCAAATTCAGGCAGTGGGAAACTTTAGTTTGAGATTTTTGGATTTAACTTTTTGTGTCCAAACAAACTGTTGGCGAAGACTCTTATAATCGAACTCTCTCTCTTTCACCCTGTGTCTCCGCAGCATAAAGAACGTGACGCCCAAAGTGGGGGCCGATGAGACGCGTGATGCCATTCGTCGAGCTTTTGATGTCTGGCAAAACGTGACTCCCCTGCGCTTTGAAGCCGTTCCCTATAGTGAGCTGGAGCGGACCAAGAAAGATGTGGACATCACCATCATCTTTGCTTCAGGCTTTCATGGCGACAGCTCCCCCTTTGATGGTGAGGGAGGTTTTCTGGCCCATGCCTACTTTCCAGGGCCGGGAATAGGAGGCGACACACACTTTGACTCAGATGAGCCGTGGACACTGGGCAACCCCCACCATGACGGTAAGAGGGAAATGCTCTTTCGTATTCATGTCATTCTTGGGCATGTTAATCAGCAGTTCAGAGCATTGTCAACATCATGTTAACGAATAAAGTGCAGATTAGGCTTATAGTATCATCATAGTACATAAAACACAGACACCTGAGCCACTGACCTCTCATGTCTCCTTGCAACTGTGATGCATTGCAGTATAATACCTGCCTGCAGGACATTTGTTTCGCTCATCCGTTGACTGCAGGTTTCTGACTTCTGCTGCGTTCTGGTGTGAAGGTTTGTGCAGGTTTGATCTGCTGCTCTGTCTCTTTCTTTCTCACTCTCTCTGAAAAGCCTGCTAGCAGTTATCTCCATTACACTAATCATATCACCGCTCTTTCCGCTGTGAGCTTGTGCCCCAGCTGAGCCCTCAGAGCCGTGCAGCTTGTCAGGGCTGTGTGTAAGTCCTTCTGTTTTGCTGCTCGCCGTTGAGCGGAGTTTTAACATACTTGCTTGACTGTGTGGATGTGTAAGTCACTGGCAGTCAGTCACCCGAGCTCTTAGTCAACCTCTGAACCTGCACGGCCTTCATTACGGTGACGACAGGGCTCTGAGCAAAAGAACACAACACAGTGAAAGTTAGGACGCTGCCAGAGAGCTTCTGTCTGCCAAGCGCGTTGAATCGGACCTGGGCCCATCAGTGAACGTGACCAGCCTGATTAGCTGTTCAGTGAGGGTACAGGAAGAACCGTGTGCGTATTCATTGTAATGAATCATTATTCCTGATTATTAGTACGGATGTCCCGATAGCAGCGCTGCTGCTCTGCCCAGCAGGATCTTCTCACGGCCTCTCATCAGTTTAACAGCGCAGCGCTGATGAGCATTTTACGCTTGAGCGACTCATATTACAAGAAAAACTATTTTGGGGCTTGATGATGCTGTAGCACATAAAACATGGTGAGGGATGAGGCTGACAAGCTGTTAATGAGGGTCTGTTTAATCCCGTCTGAGCCCACTTCCACCTGAAACAAATGAAACGCCTTTTATGTTCATATTTTAATACACTCAATAGTCCTGTTGTGTATTTTATTTTGACACAGTCAGAAGGTGAGCGACATCTGATTACAGTGAGCTTATTGCCGTTCGGTTTTAATAATAAGAAATGTGTGAACGGCACCATTATTAAGTATTCCCATCAGTACTAGAATTATCAGGGCAACTCGGCTATAAACAGGATTAGCGTGAAAACAAGATGCTAATGCTGCCAGCGCTGCCATTGGAGGCATGTTGTGGTTTATAGATCCGTAGAAAGATATTTACTTCTGCCACCTGCTCCTACAGGGAGTCGTGTCCCAGAGACACTTTTAACCCAGATCAAGGCTCCTGGTTCAGAGATTGTTATTAAGGCATGAGTCAGAAAAGAGACCCTTCTAAAAAACAAGGCCACATATTAGAGAAAGAAGACATTACCAGCTATATGGAAACAGCAAGAGAACGAGAGGATGAGGGAGAAGAGCAGAGCGTGTCTAGCTAACACTGGAAGTTCAAGAGGCAGAGAGAGAGAATGACTGAGAGAGCAGCATCGCAAGAGCTAAAGAAAACATTTCAAGAGGAGAGAGAGGAGATAAGTGGAAGCTGTTGACCGTCATTGGAAACAGAAGTGAAGAACTGCTGTCAACGGCAAGAAGAATCACTCGGGCAATTTACAGTCCAACCTTAGTTAAACCAACGATACACCTGCATCATAAACATGTATTAAGACACATATGTGCAGGTGAGAAGACTCACAACATGGTCCGTGCTGCCGTGCAGTGCAGGAAGGAGAAGCAGCTGTCACTGAAGGCTGTGATTCACCCTCAACACAAACATACAGGCACACATGCAATATTAATACAGCCCACACTGCTGTGAAAACATCCCATAATGCACGCTGTTCTATTATGCACACTCCAACTGGCTTTCTAGACAAATCCAGTACGAACATGCGCTGGCTGAATGCTGACTGCCGGCCGTGGCAGGAGACCTCGCATGATAACGTCTGTTCCCCGAGGGGCAGATTTCCAAAGGCAAACTCGTCTTGTATTAGAATTTTGTGCAATGATATTGAATATTGTGAATATTCACAATGTAAAGGCCAAAGACTTGTGCAGCTATCATGGACCCTGTCTTCCTGCCAGATTTAGTTCTGCCTCTGAAGAATGGAGATTCAGCTAAAACCCAGGCAGATAATCATCCTGCAGCTACTAGCGTCACAACTAATAATTACAGTTTGTGCAATAACCGTAGATTATACTACGTAATAATACTATTAATTATTCATCCGATCCAGTGATGCTTCTTGCTTTTAGTGAACCCTGAAATGTACTACTGTAGCTCTGTGGCAGAGAGATGAGTGGGTGTGTGAGCGGACGCACTGTGCACCACACAAAAACAAGCCTCGTCGTGATGCAATGATGCATTTGATTCTTGCTTTACAGAACCGAAGGTGAAGTGGATTTTTAAAAGCAGTGCTCATAAGAATATTTGAGGTAAATATTACCAAGCACAGACGTGATAAACTAATCGATGAGGTGATGTATTCATGTATAGTATTTATAATATTTTTAGGACAAAACAAATGTGATCCAGGAACTTTGTCCTGCTGTTCCCTCCAAGACAGCTGAGAGCAGCCAAAGCACCTTTTCCCAGAATAACCGAGACAGTAAATGAAATGAATGAGAGAGAAGTCAGTGCTCTCCAGTACAACTCGACCACACATAGAGCCTCACCAACATTTAGAAACAATTTCAGCAAAAATCACTGCAAAAGAATTTTTCATTGGATTATGCCCATTACTCTTCCTGGTGACGTGGCCCGTGGCGAAGACATGAACATAAATATGTTCTCCATATAACCTCCATAGGTTTCCAGTCCATCTTGTTTTAAAGCTCGGTGACCATCGATCAGTCTCCATTTCGGTTTTTAATGATTTCTTTTGCCTATTTTTCTTTTTTACTTTTTTATTTTCTCATTTCAAAGTCACACCTACACACACAAGAGACATGCTCCTGTTCCTGCCATATCCAATCAACATTGAAGGATCAGTCACCACTGCCAACGTCGTTGTTTGGATGATGACGTCACTGGTGCTTTAATCTGTCTGCATAGAGACAAAGGCTTGGATACGCATGTAGCTGTCACACACATGGACTGAGACCCTTTCTCATTTTGCACCATAAGGCTTTTGAGAATAGAGGATTACTCCAAACTTACTGTATATTCCATGGGACTAATTAGGATTAGCACATGGAGACACGTGTGTTCAGTAGTCAGTTCAGCAGTTCCTCTGTGGATGTATGGGATTCGGTGTTTTTATCAGGGAGAAGAGGAAAACAAAGTCGCAAAAAACACGATCCATTTAGAAAAATCGAATGAAGAATGTTTCTCCAGGAGTTTGTGTTTTCTAATCACAGCTGGTCTTCTGCGCTGGTCTACGTCTCTTTGTCTCTAAGCGCCTTTGAAATAATATTTCGTGGCTTGTCAACAGATGTGTCTACACGTGTGTAAATCCAACCCAAAGCATCTTTCTCCACTTTAAGTCGGCTTCTCAGGTCTACATAGATAAAATGCTCCACAGAAATATGCCAAGTAGATGCAGCTTAAGCAAACATTTCTAGCAAGCCTACAAAACGAAGTTTGAAACTGAATTCAGTGTAACCACGGTTATTTCTCCAACGTGTTCCCATCCTTTCTGTAATCCCACTTACAGTTTGCCAATATTGACAGAAGTGCGGTGTTTCTACGTGCTGGTTATATTTCATCGAGCCGCTTCTGACTGCAGACATGTCCATCATAGCCACAGAATCTGAATCCTGACAGAACAACAGAAAATAACCTAATAAACGTCACCAACTACATGGCTGTTAGTCACATTTGTTTTTATCAGTGAAATCCCTTTTCATTTGTGACTAGAAGCTGATATTCAAACACTGAATCTAATTATCTTAATAATCTTGGGAAACTTTAACAGATCAGAATCCTTCAGATATCAGTGTGGCCTTGTTCAGGGCTTTTTCAGGGCCTAGGCCTTTTAAAAGGTACGAGCCACTGTTCTTAACCCGACCTGCAGTCGAGAGGCAGATCACGCTGGGGTCACGACGTTAACCCCCTCCTTTAGGACCACCGCCACACGGTTTCAGCCATACGACCCGAGCTCTGTGCTGTGAGGTGACTGACAGTGAGCATTGCGGTGAACCTCAGAACCCTTTATTCACGCCACTTGGTTGAGCACCAACTAGAAGAGTGTTTGACACAGAGGAAGCCTTTCAGTCAATCCTTGGTGCTGTTGAAATCAGTCGCTTTGCAGTTGGGAGAAGGGATTTGTTGAAGCAATATTTATCCCCGACGGCGGATTAGAGATCATATTTTGGTTTGATGAGCAGTTCACAGGTTTAGTTCTATCTTAAACAAACTTTGTTCTTTTCAGGTTGGGCGATTTGGGCCATGTTTTCACTGGACATTATAAAAGTCAGCTGAACTTCCCAAACTGTCCGTGGATTTTATTGCGTTTGTACATTTCTGTGTGAAGGATTGAGCAGTGACAGCTGCTAGATTCATTTGAGCCGTGCTGGCCACAGGGAGACTGCGTTATCTTTACAGAGAGTTCATCCCTAGGGGCGATGCGGAGAGAAGTGGTCGTAGAAGTCCTACAGCTAACCTACATTCCCCGACTGCTTGGCTTTAGAGGATGATGGATGAGGAACTGCAGGAGCAGATGGATGCTTTGGAGAATAAAGTGATAATGTGTTGCAATGGAGAAAGCAGAGGTTGGCCTGAAAAAACACACAGGGAGAGTAAGAAGATGTGATGTGACCGAATGCTGCACCATGCACAACGTTAACACATCTGGCTGTAGAGGATTGAGGAGGATTATGTGTGAACACCGAACAAGGGAGAAAGGTGAAACCAGAGATGGAGGTGATTCCATTGTCTTGTCGTCAGCCATCAGTGTGCGGACATGCTGATTAAAAAAAGTGGTTTCTATTTTCATGCAGCAGAAATATGTGAATTGTCACGAGGTCATGTTTGTGGGCTGAGGACGCTGCGTATTTCTTCAGGAGAAATGACAGTGATGCACACGAGGAACAAATACGAGACGGTTTGTTTTGACTTTCACTCAAACACAGGCTGATGGGATTTCACAGCGTTCGATCACGACCAGGGCGTCCCACGACTAGACACAAACACCCAGCCACGGCGAGCCGGAGGACTTATAAGGCCTGGTATGCCTTCAAGGACCTCCAGCAACATGATGCAACATGCGAGTCAGACGTCCACACAGGAAACGAGAGATTCCAAACTTTATTATCTTCTGCTGTCCGGCCACCAAAATAAAGCAGCAGCACAGCTGTCACCAGAAGGATGACGGATGAACAAAGCTCGGCTCCCTGGTTGATTGGCAGGGCGCTTCATCACAGACCAGTCCTGTAACGTGACTGAACGAGAGGTGGTCATTCGTGCCATTTTACCAGCTGACAGTGAAAGGACATCGATCTTCTGCTTCTCAGACGCTGGTGGTGTTTCGTGGAGCAGTCGCTCTTGACTCGGGTCAAAAAACACAGAGGCAGAAATCTGAGGTTTTAAAGCGGGTGGAGCACACGGAAGATGAAAGGAGGTGAGGTTAGGGAGTACGAGCACATATGGTGTCATTGCAGGTTTATTTTTAGGTTGCTACTCCTGCTGAGTGGTGAGGAGGAAGCAGCGGACTCTGCTTTGTTTTTCTAGTTCTGTTGTTCCCTCTGTGGCTTGTTTGGATGTATTTCATAAGACGGTTAAAACTGTAAATGAAACCATGTTTGTGCAGACCTGCACAAACGAAGAATGCGACTAAAAGACTGATGTTGTTTCGTGGTGTTAGTTTAACACTAGTTCATCAGCGCCGAGCTTCTCGCCGTCCAGACTTTACAGCGTATATTTTTGAAGTGGAAACAATTTGTCTGCATGTTGTTTGGACGTTTTTGTCAGACTGCAGTCGCCTAGTGTACGTGATGGTTTTGTTTTCTTCTTATCAGGATTTCAGTCTGTTGCCGCACATTAGTTTGGATTTGTCGTCCCATTCCAGCAAGTGATGTATTTATGTTTTTCCCTACATGTAATTTGGGCTAATTTGGCCTAAGTGATGTCTGCGGCTGCTTCACGCTTGTGACGTTGGCTGTTTTTGAGGTATCTGCCTGAGGACTGACCGATATTGACCTCTTCCAACTCTAATCGTCTGGGTGACGGAGAGCTTCTAGAGAATCAGTTGTTTCAGTACAGGGAAAAGCTTATTTAGCTCCGTCTCACCTAGAGCGGATGTCTCAGCACTTTGATCCCAAGGTGATACGTGCGCTAAAGAAACAAAAACGCATATAATATAGCATATATTATTTTTTTGCTCAGATAGAAAGTTAAGAGTTAAAGAGTGAAAGATTTAACACGGCTGCTTGTTTTGCTGAAGGTCATACTGCGAGTAATATAAAATTATTATTGTTATAAATTAGTTATTGTACAGTATGTAACAATATTGAATAAAAATTATAATTGAGAGAAAAAAATGCACAGTAACTGTATAAATAAACAAAGACACAACCTACAAAAGCTAAGTAAAGTAAATCCATTAAAGTCACAGCATTTGAATGTCACCTCAGCCAGTTTCTTATTTCTTTTGGTGCACAGACTAAACTAAACTGTCCTGCCATTACCTCTTTGTCACTACCACATAAAATAAAGCGACAGAATCCGCAGCGTTGTCTCACCACATGTGCAGCTCTTGAAGTTGTGGGGACAGACAGACGGTTAGAACAGTGCTGATGGTTCTGGAGGATTTTGTGGGAGGACACCGGCAGTAAAATAGCTCAGACACACAGAACAATATTCAGAGATGCTGACACGATGTAACCATCAGTCAAACAGCACAGTACGAAAGAGCAGTGCAGATGATGGGGTCATTTAGTGGACCGTCTGCAGCGGTGTCAGGCCGAGGGCATTAATAGCTACTGCGAGCAAAAGCAGCAAATAAACACTTCTTGTCATTTTTGTTTCTTACATATTAGCGGTAATCACTCAAACTGGAATCACTCTTACGCATACGAATGGATCTTATTATTATGATAAGTGTAATGCACATAAATAGCAGTGAGCCGAGGCCGTTTTCCATCACGCTAAACACAGAATAGAGTAATGAAACATACACAATGAGAAAGTTATTGAGGTCATTTAGAAAAGTGTAGTTGGTAAAAACATTATTATTCATATTAAATACACTTAACAATAATTAAACACAAATAACTTTAATTCCTTTATTTAAAGGAATGAAACACTAAACAACACCGTGTGACAATCTGTCTGCTGGTTACACAACCATGGTAGTTTAATTTAGAAGACCAACTCAGAATACAACTTTGGAGAAAGGAAGGATTTAAATGTTTGCTTTTACACCCTGGCAAAGAAAAAGAAGAGAAGGAGAAGACAGCAGAGATGTCAGCGTGTGCTCCCGCCCACTAGGCTGCCACTAGAAATAGACGGCTGCCCACTGACAGCAGCTTCAGCTTCCACGTGGGCGACGGTACCGTCTTCCGCCCCCACACGCTCACACACAAATCGTGCACCTGGGGAGGCGTGCCCTCCCACCAGTCAGTCAGATGCTCTCACAACCTCATACCCATAATCCTTAGCATCAAAGGAGTGTAAACAATCCCGCTGAGGGAACATTTCGTTCTGACAATGCAAACATTTAGCAGAAGAAGTGCGTCCCTTCAACGTTTCATCTTTTCTGGTGCCTGTTGTCCTGCCTCATACTCCGTTATCACGGTTTGAAACCCAACACATGTCATTAGTTCAGAACTGTTACACTCTTTACTGGTGATGTGTACAGGCTGACGCTTGACATCTGTCTCGTGTTCCATAGAATGAGGGTGCGCCTTCGTGGATAGGTTTACTGATTCCAGCTGACTTTAATGTGTTTCCCCATCATTCTGTCCATAATGTGTTTATAGACACAGCTGCAGAAGTGTGTGTGCACAAAACATTAATGATCTCAGTGAAAACGCACACATCCTTGTCTTGCTCACAGGTGTTGCACAGAGATAAACATGACAAGAATAAAGCACGTCCTCTCCTTGGCAGGATTCGGTTCCTCCTTTCTGCTGGTTTATTTACCTCTAGTCCACTGGATCGGCCAATATTTGGATCCCTGGCTGCGTTCCACACAAAGAATTTCTGTCTGTAGCCGCTTTTGCAAATAAATAATTACTCCAGTGTACATATGTTTCTCCCATCAGCCACAGGTTTTTCTCTGACAACCTTGTGAGAATTTAGCGTAATTAATTGAATAGTTGCCCAAATGTCAGCCGCCTACAGGGAACCAAAGTTATAAATCGGGGAACAAAGCAAGTTGGATGACACTGGTTCTTACGCTTAACGCGGCGGGTCTGAAGTCCACAGGAGCCACATGAACAGTCAGAGTTTCCGCTTCAGCTCCAGCTTCTGGCAGGTGAGACAGCAGGAGCGATGAGTAGTTGTTCTGTGGGCGTCCTCGTCTACAGGTGGAGCGGGAGGAGTTCTGTCAGATCGTAGGGATCCAAACAGGTCACCCGACCTGGAGCTGACGTCAAGTACTGAGGCAAACGCTAACCTACACTGATGCTGACGCTTTCTATAATCCCCGTTCACTTGAATGCATCTACTTGATTAACGTGAAGCTTGATGGTTATTGGTACTGAGACATATGTATTTTTAGTATAAATCTAGATTTCATGATTTAAACCACACAGGCCACCAGTGACTTTATGTTTGTGGCTAAGGAAGCTGTTGCCACACACGCCAGTGGCTCCAATTCATCACCTCCATATTTTGTGATTGCAAGTACTGTACGTTGGAAGATTGTACAAGATAGCAGTGGTCCAAAGCCTTATCATGCCCACATGTGGCATCTTTTCCTCCAGTGTCCTTTCTGCTCTCAGCCTTTTTCGCCTCTGTTTATCTACTTTTCAAATCTTTCCATTACTCTTTGTCTCGCCTTCGTCTCGCTTACTGTCCCCTCCTGTTACCTCGTTTGTGTCTTTCATCCTTTGCTGTCTGCCTTATATCCTTTCACTCCACACTCCGCACTCCTGTGTAGCTGCCTTCTATCTTTCACCTGACAATTAGCCAGGCAGTCCACACTGCCTTGGCTGCGTTTGGGCCCCAGGGCTGACAGAATGTCCGTGTCTACCACAGCGTGACTTACCTTAGGAACAGAAATAGAGTGACAACGCTGACCTCAGACGACCTCAGGCAGGGAGGCTGAAGGAAGGAGGAAGACAGAGGGACTTTGTCCCCTCATACAGACAATATGATGAGCTGCTTTAGTCCGTACATCAAAAATATGAAGACCATGAAGTGTCTGCGTTATGACCACACACGTGCAGAAGTGCAGTAGAGTGTGTAGTTACATGTCAGTATTTATAAGGGCCCATCGAGACTTGCTGAGGAAAGTACAACATACAAATGCTGTACAGTTCGTATAGTTCAGGCCCATTCAGTCACATTATACTTCGAGTGGTCTTTAGCCTAGTGAAAGCTGAAGTTGAAGCGCATTCACACAAATGCAAACTCGTATTAAGATCATTTAAAAGTGATGGTGTTTAAACAATCTCATAGCAAATGGGCCTGAGGTGTGTTGAGCTGCAGAGCAGCTGCGTTACAGGTTGCATCAGTGTAAGACTTCACATCAGCCTATGACAACTCTCTGACGTTTATAACCAGGACCCAATTAAGACGTTTCTCTGCAGTAGCTCTGTCCATAAATTCTGCAAGACGGGATCTGAATCACAGCCGGCGTCTGCTGATGTGTTATTCATGTGGCAGATTTGCAGCAGATAAGTGTCTCGCTTTAGTAGAAAACACAATGAATAAGTGATGCTCCTTTTCATTTGTTGAGTCTTACTGTGATAAGAAAACACAGAAAGGTGATCCTGAGAGAGAGAGCAGAGGGACGATGCCAGTTAAAAATACTCACAGCAGCGCTCTGTGCGTAACTTTTATTTATGATCGTGTGTAAAAAGATTTCCCTGGAAGTACGGTAATGACGCTTTGAGGCGTTAGAGGTCTCATGGGAGTCAGGCAATAGCTTTCCACAGTCAGGCTTTTTAAAGCAATACAGCAGGGTAACCCTAGTGGTACCCGTGCACTTCTCAACAAAGATCCGACTCCAAATCCTGGCAAAAGACGACAGATGACGTTAAAGACTGGGTTTTGTTGTTTTGGTTGCTAATGAAGTCAGAGAAACTTAAGTCCAAGGTTTTTAATCCCAAATATCTGTGCCTAACTCGGTTGGTGGCTGTCAGCCACCGAGAGCTTAAGAGTCAAAAGTTCAGCCCTATGCAGTCATTACCATGGGACTAATTATGGAAAGTGGTGTTTGTCGTGTGTTTTGTGGGTGTGTAGCTGGGTGGGTGAAAGATGTGTGCCCAGGAGGGAACTAGAGGACCTAAAGGAAATTCCACAGAAGACTCCAGATCCAAACTACAACGTTACATTTTCTCCAGGTTCCACAGCAGAATTAACTGAAAACACAATGAACCCAAAACCAAGTGAACAACCAACAGAAGTCGGAAGGAGAGAAGTGTGGACACAGCGTTAATGGGAGCTGGGAGCTGGAGGAAGGGGGAATGGATGCTGAGCATAGGGACCGTGTGGGTAATGAGAAGCTTGAGGAGACTCCGGGACGCGATGCTGAGCTCTGACACTGGGAGCTGGTCTGGGGTCTGGCTGCCGAATCCCTACTGTCACCACCCTGGGCTGGTGCAACCTGACAGGAGGTCATGCATTTCCTGTGCTGTGCTGCAAACAGATTCCTTGCTGACGTGTCGTTTTTGCTCTGTTTGCAGGAAATGATCTGTTCCTGGTGGCTGTGCATGAGCTCGGCCACGCGCTGGGCCTCGAGCACTCCAACGACCCTACGGCTATAATGGCACCTTTTTACCAGTACATGGACACGGACAACTTCAAGCTCCCCATGGATGACCTGCTGGGAATCCAGAAGATTTATGGTACGGCATCATGTACATGTACACTGTTTTAGGCTTAAAGTCTCAGTCTAGGCCCCGGGAGTCATGAGCACGGTGGCCTTGACAGACATCGATTGCAGTTTTTGTCTCACAAAGCTGATGCAGCCCCGGGGCTGATGTGTCACGAGAGATTTGAACAAAGCACCAGGATAGTTTCTGTTTCTGCACTTAAAGGGAAATTAGTAGTTCAGGCTGCTGAAATGAAACCTCAGTCCAGACACGCTTCTTAAATTCATTGTTCCGTTGTGGCTGGGTTGTTGTGATGGCATCCTCTTTAATAATTGAAATGGGCATGCTGTTGGTAAAGCAGCTTGTTGGTAAGTGGCAGCTCTGTTCCTCGTAGCGTTTGGGGCTGTGAAGCAGCCCAGATCTGCTGGGACGACTCCGGTCTGTAACATGAATGGCCACACACAGACACACAAGCAGAGAAACGCACACAGAAGAACCTGCCATCTGCTAGCACGGTCAGGGCATGTCCCTCTGGGAGTGACAGACCTTGGCAAGCGATCGTATCTGTCCTCATCCTGTTTTAGTCCTCTTCACCGGAGCCTGTTCTCCTGTTCCCAGCACTGAAGGGCAGGATAAGTGATGGCAGCTCCTCGCTCAGAGCCTGGTTTTTTCCCAGCAGCTACAGGATAGAGTTGTCTAGTGTCAGGAGTTAATCAATCAGTTCAAAAGGCACCTAAAAAATGCGTTCACAGCACTTTACACACTCACCAGAGCAGAAAAATAGTTTTATACAAAAACTAGAAATGATTAAATATGTTAAATGTAAAATCTAATCTGTTATTCATGGGGGAGGCTCCGTCTGACGCGGCTGGATGGTTGTTGGTTTCGAGAGAACACCACCGCGTGTCTTCATCGGGCTTCACCCTCCTTTCACCTCATTCTTTCCCACCGCGAACAACACATTAGCAAAACACGAGGTCAGAGACAGTTGGGAGAGAGTCTGATGTGCTGCACACTTACATTTAAAGTGAATACTTTTAGTAATGCCCATACAATCAATACTATGTTTCCAGAAATGTGTAATTAATCCTGTCTTATTAATAAAAGAACGTGTTGAGTGAGTCAGACTCAGAACGACACGTAGTGGTAATGTTTCCTTGTTTGCAGAACGGGACCCCGTTCTTTAACGCGAGCTAATCTACGTGTCTAAGTAGAAAGAGAAATGTCACATGACACATTGTGACAGACCTGAAGTCAGTCTAATGCCTTTGCTTCTTGTGAGTGTTTCCCTGCTTACATAACTGAGAGAACATCGCTGCACTAATCTGGGATGGATTTCAGGGGATTTAGCTCGGTTGGTGAAGGCAGTCTGTCTCCCAGACCCAGTGATCAGTGCTGATCAGTGATTAGTCAACCAGCCTGGCTTTATCTCCATGTTTGATTGCTCTCTCTAGATGTGCGCGTACTCAGTTAAATTACTGCTTCCTCAGTCGGCACTTTAATCCTCTTTTTATTCGCCACTATTAAATCGCCTGGTGAATCCTTTAATCATTTGTGCGTCTCTCCTGGATGTTTACAGTAGCTCTTCAGGCTGCTTCTCTTTATGTGCTGGCTTTTTTCACGACCGGGGAGGAGGCTGGTTGTCACACTCTCATCTTTCACTTTGCAGTCATCTGTCTTCATCTGTTGCCCCCAATCAACACATGGCAACTGTTCGCTGGCTTCATAGCTCGTGTTGTTTCTGCACCGTCATGCGTTGAGTAATTCATGCTTGCAGCCCACTTGCTTGTCCTGCTTCTACCTCGCTCCTCGCTCCGTCTCTCGCTCTGCTTCTCTCGTGTAATGCCTGAATTTTTAATGGCACTCAGTTTTATTTTTAACTCCAAAGTATAAATATTTCAAAGTTTTCTTTCCAATCTCACACATTTGATTTTCTGTTTAATTCATCATAACATACTGTATCATTATAGGCTTTGATGAGCTGATACATCCGCAACTTGTCTCGTTGTTTGTGTTTAAGCATTTGCTGAGATTTTCCTTCCTCTTTTTTACAAATGTGGCTCCAACATCTGACTCCCTTTGCCTTGGCTCTGGTGCTTTGGCTGGCTGTCGTGATGCTGTTTTTACGGGCATTCTAGACGCCTGAACACGGTGTTTGTGGAAGTCCTTCGTCTCTGACTACGGGTCTACCTACACCACTCATTTCTAGCGACAGCAGATCTCAGAATCCATGATGCTAAAATGTTGGTTTTTTTTCTACGTTGTTCCAAAATCAGTGTATGCAGTACCCAGAATTCACCAGCAGCAGTGAAGCCATCAGGGCGAACGGCGTGATGTACCATGTAATGGCAAGACAATCAAGCAGCTTCTTTTAACTAATCTGGTTACTTGGCAACAGGTCGGTTTTATGGATGTGCATAAAACCACCCAGAGAAGCCGAGTCTTTCAGAAGGACTAGGTTTATGGTGGGATTCAGAACCCACGGCCAGTAAACAGGTTGCTCTACTGCATACACCCAAGTTCAGTTACGACGTAAGGTGAAAAACAAAGGAGGCTCCAAACTGTTGAGCAGCTGAAATCTTCATATCCCTGCATGTGTGCATCTGTGACGAATAGAAACACTGTACGATAGATGTCTGTACTTTACATGTGAACTGTTCTACTAGGTTGAATAAATGAAAACACAAACGCCATCACGCCTTTTAGCTACATACTGTGAAACACGTTTTTATAACTGTGCTGTGGTCCATCTTACACTAGCCCCCCTGAGACTTCTAGTCCTAAATGTGGGTTGAATATTCTGCTCGCAAGTGATATATCAGCTGTGCTCCTGTTTCCTCCAGGGCCTCCTGATAAGATTGCTCAGCCCACCAGGCCTCTGCCGACGGCACCCCCTCCTCGCTCCCACCCTCCTTCAGACCCCCGTAAACCAGACAGGCAAACGCGGCCTCCAAGGCTGCCTCCGGGGGACAGACCCTCCCACCCCAATGCTAAACCCAACATCTGCGACGGAGGCTTCAACACCCTGGCCATACTGAGGAAAGAGATGTTTGTCTTTAAGGTAAGCGAAGGGCTTTTGTATCACAGCCAACCAGCATTTTCACATTTCAGCGTTTCCAGGGTTTGGGGGAACGCTTCCAAACCCTGGAGCTGGTTCACTCTTCCCCTGGATCCCTCTGCTGTGTTGTATCACAGCGGTCCGTCTTCGTGGGCCAAAACAATCTCTTGGAATAGTTCTGACATTGCTGGCTGCAGCATAGAATTTCAAAACTGACCAAAAGACTTGAATTCATGCTCTTGGAGAATGATGTAAATATACAGAGGTTGGGAGCCTTTGTGCTAATGTGCTTTGTTTTGAGTAAGAGCATAGTGAGGAAAATCTCACTTGGATGAAATACAGTTGCCCGAAAAAGTGTGTGACCCCTTTGGGATTTCATGGATTTCTGCATAAATTGGTCATAAATGTTCTGATCTTCATCTAAGCTACAACAATAGAAAAACACAGTCTGCTGAAACTAATACTGAACAAACATATGTTTTCGTGTTTTTATTGAACATAACACGTAAACATTCTCAGAGCAGGTGGTAAAGTATGTGAACCCTTGGCCTTAATAACTGGTCGTTCTCCTTCGGCAGCAACAACCTCAACCAAACGTTTCCTGTAGCTGCAGATCAGACCTGCTCAACGGTCTGGAGGATTGCAGTTTACAGAACTGTTTCAGTGCAGCAATGTTCTTCGTGTGAATCTCTCTCTTGTGGTCACAGCATCTCAGTCGGGTTGAGGTCCGGACTCTGACTCAGTCCATGTAATCCCGAAGGGTTCACACACTTTCTCTTGCAACTGCATTAATGAACGTAGAAAAGCTGTCAGTGCTTGTCCACAAACAGTGGCTTTTTTTCTGGTGTTATCAAGGCAGAGGCCACGTTTACCAAGGATCTGATGTGTATTTTGCGAGAAGTGAACAAAATCCACATAGTAAAAAAACGAATGTCGTCCAGTCTTCCTTTTTCCCAGTGTACAGTTCTCATTCTGGTTTTCATTCCAGTACAGGAGAAAAAGCACACTTGTCCCTAAATGCATCGTTATCCTTGGTCTAAGCTTGTGAGCATGAGACTTGGCAACATGTAATAAGGAACAGAGGCCTCGGGGCAACACAAAGTGTTCTGTGTTGTCCACAGAAGGAGAAAGGCGGCCGCTGAAGTTTGACCGTAGTTTTCTGAGCATAAATAGATCATGTTCATTGGTTAAATAAGAGGTTTGTGTAAAGGGACAGAAATAACTCTGTCCCCTTTTACCACTGGCTCCAAAAGTATCACATCTGACTTGGAAGCAAAGCTGCTACCTGTGAATTTAATCGCTCAAGCTTAGACTGAGCTCACGCTCTTTAATATTATCTGCATGGTCTAAATAT
The DNA here is from genome assembly GCA_030770545.1 of Macropodus opercularis. NCBI lineage: Eukaryota > Metazoa > Chordata > Actinopteri > Anabantiformes > Osphronemidae > Macropodus > Macropodus opercularis. Next base: position 16,029,382 of record JAUCMP010000028.1, on the reverse strand, counting down.
AGGCCCATCAGAGGCCGCAGGACAGCGGCCGGGTCCGATGAACCGATTTGAAACGTTTGAAACAAATAAAACGTTCAGCCATCAGCCAGTCTTGTGATTAGGAAGTGAAGTAGACCAAGAAATACAGCAACACTTTCCTGTAAGGGTAGTTGAATTGAATTTCACTGAACTGGTGAACTATTGAATTACTTTGGCAGGGCCTCCATGCTGGTAATGTCACTTTAGTTGTGACTAATCAAACATCAGTTTGACGCTGTTTACTGACCAGAAAGTCTTCAGTTTCTGTATTGATGCAACGGCAGCAGCTGGACCCCGTTGTTTAGATGCTAAACCCCTTCAGTAGCGTGCACGGTGTCCACGCTGCCACTCCATCACGAGCCTGCGCTCGTCAAGCTAGCGATTGAATGCGTCACCTGCCACATTGTGCAGGCCGCAAAATTTCTAGTTGGTGACATATGATGTTTGACCTAAGTGACGTAACCCAGAGAAACTAAATCTGCAAATAATCTGTGACAGAGTTTAGTGATAGCTGGGCATCAGCGTCTCCATCTGTGGCTCAGTTCCAAACGTTCTACTACAATAATAGCTTAAACAGTGGACGTGATCATGGTGAAGTTGGTTTTTGGCTCCATCATGTCGACGTTTTGATGAATATTTGTTGGTTTTCACAAGTCGTTCCACTGTAGCTCAGGCTCTTCCAACATTGCGGATAAATGGGGAGAGATGAGTTATTGCACAGAACATTTAAGTGCAGCTGTAAATCCACATAATTTGAAGCAGCAGGAAGATTACGGGAGATGGTTTTCTCCTCGTCCCAGCCAGTGGATGAATTGTGGTAAGAGAAGTGAAATCAATGAGGATCCCAAGTTTGCCTTGGATGCACTCGCTTTGTGTTCCACCAGAGGAGCAGGTGGTCCTAATATTCCTCCGTTCTCCAACAGCGTCGTTGCTGTTTGGTGAGAGGAGAACCAGGTATCAAGCTAAGCTGTAGAATAACTGATCTGGTGTGATGAATCACCCCAGAGGTTGATATATGCCCTTAAAGGCTCCATATTGGGAGAACACTGGGAAGAACATGATGTGGTGCTTGTTGTATTAGTCTGGCTGGTTTCTTGGTGGAAAACCTGTGAATAGCTAAATATTTAATTTTTTGACAGTGATCAGCTGAGGAAAGTTGTTTTCTGTTACAGCAGCGTCTCGATCAACGCAAGTTAACACACAACAATAACAAACTAGTCGATACCACACCTTCACAAAGTTGATAAAAGTAGTCAACTCTGCAGCAAAGGCATGAGAGATGGTTTACACTAGGTTTCCCTTGGTGTAACTGGCCACAGTGAACACCTGTATGAACAAGCCCAGGTGTTACCTGCTACACAGCTGTGAATGAGCCAATGACTGTACAGCATCCAGCAAACATCTGGAGCCAATCAGCCAATTAGAACGTGACTTCAGGGTTCTCTGTTAAAGAATGACGTCAGATGTCACAGCTGGAGGAGTCTCCATCTCCAAACAGATGTAGGCTTAAAGGTTAAATGCTCAACGCTTAAGAGCCCGATCGTTGTCCCAGTGATGCTGAGAAGTGTGTGATTTATACGTGGCGCTCAGCTCCAGCCTGGAAGTCACGCTGGTTAGGGCGGCTCATCTTTCTGTGCAGTGAGGTGACAGAGGGTCAGTGTGGGTTCACAGATGATCCGGTGTCACCAGTAAATGTCTCGTTAAAATTACACAGCCACCACTTTATGACTGCAGTCACTTCAGGCCGAACTTTGTGTGAACCCACAAACCAAATGGAACCCCCGCTGGACTTACCAGGAGCCCATTCATCCTTCGCTTCCTATAGACCTGGAGCGCAGAAAGGCAAAACGGCCACACTCCCCTCAGCCCGAGACAGCTCCGACAAAGGAACCGGCCGCCTTTATGAGTGCCTTCGCCTTCGCTCCTCTGAAACCACTCACCAAGGCTCTTGCCCCTCACCGAGAGACATTTCCTTACAGTCCTTTTTGACAGCTTTACAGCAGGGGATTCTGGGACACCAGCGGGTCCCTTGCTTTCCCGGATCAGCCACTTGACTGCCGGCGTTGGGAAAGCTTTGATTTCAGCATGCATTAATGAGAACGCAGTGGTCAAGCGAGCCGCGAGAAGTCTGCTCTTGTTAGCGTCTCTGTTGGTGGGAGCACACGGACTGCGTCTCGCTGGGCTTTTAATGCCACCACTTCCATTTTCAGTTCCTCGTGTAGGGACACGCTGCACGGCGGTTTCCATAATGACACAAATCTTCTTAAAATGCTTGCTTTCCTTTCAGTCGGAGAGCTCTCGTCTTCACCTCGGCGTGCAGGCGGCCTCCCTTCTGTGAGCGACGCGGCTTTCGGCCACAAACAATGTGCACGCTTTTTAGTTGCGTTAGTCTGTCAGCAATATGTTTCATTTTGTGTTGATGATTGGAGAATAGAGGGTTGGAAATGTTTTCACTTTGCTGCATGTTTTTTCAGATGAAATAAAACCAGTGCCTAAAACATTAAAAATTCATCATTGAGCTAAATTGTTAATGTAGTTTCATTAACTAAACACAATAATAAATGTGTTTATTGGATCCGATCAGAATAAAACCAGCTGCAGGTCGAAAGGTTGACCCAGTGTTTGCATTTCAAGCTCTTACTTCATTATTTACTCTTGCCGTTCCGTTCATGTGATCAGTCTTATGGTGCTGTAGCTCTCAGCCCAGCGCAGCGCGCGAGCTATAAGCCAGAGTTTTATCCCTGAAGTCAGACTTCAGCCTCGATCCTCGTGCCTGTGAATTATTAACACCTGCCTTCTCCGCGGGCTCCATCGAGCGAGACGGCAGCAACGCGCTCGTCCTCACGCTGTCATGTTCTCAAACACGTGGGACTCTGTCTGTCTTTTATTTAGCTGTAGATGAAAGCAGGGGGTGTTGTCCAAACCCAAGGTGATTTCTTAAAAAACACCTTTTACTTTGAGCTGATGCCACAGGTTTTTGGCCAGAGTTAAATTAATAAGATGGCTAAATTATAAACTGATCCTATATAGATTTGGTTAATTAAAGACTTTATCATTAACATATTCCGTAGTGACATGTTAACTGCTGATGGTCACTCTTCAGTGGTTATGATGGTGTCTCTGCTTATTAATTCATTCTGGAGTATGTTTTCATTTAATCTATCTCCAGATACATTTTACATCATTTTGTGAATCCCAGGGTTCCAACAACAGCGTCGACTGTTCAGTCGGTGACAGGAGGTTTCTGCAGGTTGTGATTGGCCTCGTGAAGCTTTGTAGACACGGACACTTGTTGACATTGTGTCATTCATATACTGTCTGAGGTCTGCGTGGTCATGCACCAGGACACATGCGTGACTGCCCTATTATAGGAAAGAATATTTCCAACTTTTCCTATTTTGCTTTATTATAGAGTTTGCTGTAATTACAGAGACCTGTCTGAAATGTTTGATGAGTGCAATTTTCTCACTCACGCTTAATTTCCAACATGGGAGTGAGACACTAGGGTTTTCACTTGTATAAAGTCAAACAAATTCAAATGGATTGAATTTCATAGTTTGATCTGTTTTCAATTACAAGGCTGGGCTGGGTGCAGACGAAAATGCTGAACAACGGAAATCTATGTAGGTAGAATAAAGCGAGCGAAGGGGAAAAGACTGAAACGAGAGACAAGGTGAAGTGAAAAGAGGAGGACGAGTCCAGGGAGAGTCCCAGCGAAATAATTGGATTAGACAGAGACATGGAGCGTTTGATAAATGGCCTGTTTGTCTAGCTTTCCGTGGACGAGGCAGCGTGTGATGGTGAGCGGGCCCTTCCTACTGACTCTGTGTCCAGTTCTGCCAGGTCAGGCTTCTTGGCCCTGGCACCCAGTGTGTTCGGGAGGCGCCGCTGGCCGTCCATTGCCGAAGGGCGGGACATCTCGCTGGCTCCTAATGGCTTTCACAGCTGGGTCTCCCCCGGCTCTCTCTGTCATCACGTTTCATCCGTCATCAAAAAGACACACCTTCCACTTGGCTGCACTCACGTTTGTCCCCCCAAAGGAAATCATACACTCTTGGCTTCTCATAAAACTCCTGGCTATCGCTTTGCCCCCGTTACTTGATGGTTCTCGCAGAATGTCGTTCAGTTTCACATGTGTAGTGACAGGCGCACATGCTTTCTAGGCAGCTTCACGTGGATCTTGAAGGCATCGCAGCTGTCAAAGCAGCGGCCGCAGTCGATCATCACCATCAGGCTTTGTTGGCCTAAACTCACTGCCTAATGTCTCACAATATGCAGACTTCATTGGTGGCTCAGAGCAACCTCTGCTTAGTTTACCAAAGAGCATCAACAAACTAATGCTGCTGCCCTTTGTCTTTCCCAACATGGAGGATCAATGCGATAGATGATCCCAAAGCGAGTGTTAAGACTAGTCGTGTAACGTAACTAAGCAGATTAACAAGACGATATGTGATTAGAAAGCCACAAGCATTTCACTACCAACCTGATGCATTTGTACCAACTTACTAGCATTTGTGCTGTTACTCCTACATCTCAGAGGAGGATGTTGTGCTTTGTACTCAGTGTATTGATTTGGAACCGTTTTGTAGGTTTCTGGCCAGTGGCCTGCTGTGGAAAGTCTGCTTATTATACACTTTCCTCAGCAGGACTACGCTTTCAAACACATTATTAATATTATTCTTGAATCATCAACGGCAGCAATGATCTTCTTCCACAGCTAATAAGAAACATGGACAAGCTGAGGATCTGCTTCATCTGGTTCACTTCCCTGCCGTATAGATCTGTGTTTTAAACGGTGAATGGTGTTTCCTCTGTTTGTTAACTAACCTCTCGTTGTCTCCCAGGACCACTGGTTTTGGCGGGTGAGAGATAACTCGGTGATGCCGGGCTACCCCATGCTAATCAGCGTGTTCTGGAGGGGCCTGCCTCCCAAGATAGATGCTGTGTACGAGAACAGCGAGGGCAAGTTTGTCTTCTTCAAAGGTAAAGACACAGGCTCGACCACAACCGGCATTGCTTCGTAAGTGCTTTTCAGTTCAAACTCAATCCAGACGTCTTCCTCTTCCTCTACCCCATACGGTACCTAGAAAAGGTCAGTAAAGGTGTAATATGCACGAGTCAGCCTGAATGCTGCACCTCTAAACCCCCCCTCCCTCAAAGAGAGTTGGTCATTAACCAACTAATAATGTCAGAATGTTTTCCCCCATCATTCAGTTGTGCGTTCACATGTGAAGATGCGCTGCAGTAGAACAGAACAGAACAGAGCTCAGCAGGGGCCGGTCTCTGAACTATGGTCACTGAATGCATCTTGTGTGAAAGAACCAAAAAGTGATGCACAGTTTGCGCTGCTGGTCTGTGGAAGAGTAGCTTCGGTATTTACCAACGCGTGTTACTTGTGCTATGAATAAGGTTTAGTACCTACTGTAAGTAATCACGCTTTGTCACAGCACAGCTTCATTTCAGTGTTGGACTAAACTGCTGAGATTTAAAGCAGTTCCGTCTAAAGCTGAAACCGCAGACGTACACCCCAGAGAGAGACAGAGAGAGAGAGGGCGTTGATGATGCAGGTGAGCAGTGGATGTCTGCTGGCATAGAAACTACAAACCTGGACTCAGTCCCATTTCTATTTTCAGCTCCAAACAATTGCTGGAAATGCTGCTGGTGCCGCGTGTCACAGCGCCTCATCTGAGCGTCTTCACCCTGCTCACTTCCTGGGCTTAGATGGCACAGACTTAGAACATGTATACTAACAGAACGCTGCTTTGATTTTCTGCGGATATCCCAGAAGGCTCCTGTCTTCCCCCACTCGAAATAAAAAAATGAGGAAGAAAGTGTGTTAGAGAACAACAAGCAGCACCACTCAAGGTCCTCGTTCGCCCGCACGCTCTGAGTATCCTCTAATAGCTGCCGCTGATGGATTCTCTTCGCATAAAAAGCGCAGATGGAGGTTGTGGAATCTAGTTTGCGCCGAAGTTATGGCCGAGCTACTCATTAGCTCAGTGCTGTTAAAGCATCGCAGAGCAGGTCAGTAAGCTGACACTGCTGATATACGTCAGACATAGATTCAGTTGGTCACTGCAGTGCAGCGGGGAGCCAGTAACTACAGTGCTTCATGTTTACAATATGTACAGTACAGCAAATGGCAGCTACGGGAATGTGTCAAGCTTCCCATGTTGTCTTTGAGACGTTCATGTGTTTTAACCGCGTCATGAATGAAAGGGCAGGTTGGCAGCAGAGCAGCGTCCTCTAACGCAGCACGTTTACGTTGAGTCAGCGAAGCTCAGCAACACGTACTGTTCAAAGCCGTAAAGGAAAGCAGGTCTGAAGGCAGGTCTGCAGTGGCTACAGGTTGGAAAAACAAGCTACAGCAATAATAAAGGAATGGAGCGAGTGGATCCTCGCTTCTTGTTTTCACGCAGGGTGTGGAGTAGATTTCTGCAGGGGGTGGGAGCCTGTGAATCTCAGCGTGTGTGAGGAAGTGTGACCCAGCGCGAGCACAGCACTGTAAGAGAAAGGTGACATGACAGGAATTTCCTCCCTCGTTCCCGCCCAGACGCTCACCCAGCAGCCGGTCCTGCTGTTCCTTCCGCCGCCACATCCGCGACTCACCCTCGCCTCGCCTCACCTCAGCACATAATGCGAGTGTGACGGCTCGTCGGAGCAGGATTCACACCCATTTCCCGTATTTGTTGCAGAAAGCATCTCATGCCATCAGACACCAGGATGGATCCAGCTCCTGAAAGGACAGAAGACTGGAGAAACCTTGCAAATACACAGTTCAGAGCCTTTGGCTAGAGAATGTGTGACATGAACCAACAAAGCGTGACACATCTGTTGTCTCTGTTCTCTATCCTTCATCGTTTTATTTTGTTTTGTGACACGCTCCTCCTCCACCGCTACGCGTCCACTGCTGACGGAGAAGCGCTTCCTTAGGTCACGTCTTTATTGTGAGAGGGTGGAGATGAGGGATTAAAACAGCACAAACTATAACACATGATGTGCTTTCTTAGTTTTGAATGAAAGACCTGTTTTAAATGTGGACATGCTTGTGATTCTGGGGAACGTTTGGTTGAGGATTTTCCCACAAGGGGCTCTGCTGTTTCTTTTTATCTTGGCTGAGCAGCCATAAAGCCTTTCTAGAGTCCCTCCAAGCAAGGTTTTTAAGAACGCTAAATGTCAAATAGAGTACGACAAGGCCTCCATCTGTGCTTCTCAGGTGTTTACTCCTGGGGGTGAGTCACCACTGTTGCTTATCTTGCGCCTCTTTCTCCATCTACAGGCAAACAGTTCTGGGTGTTTAAGGACACCGTGTTGCTGTCTGGATACCCCAAAGACATCGTGGACTTTGGCCAAGGCATGCCAGCACAGAGCATCGAGACAGTTGTGTGGTGGGAGGACGTGTCCAAGACCTACTTCTTTAAAGGGGACAGGTAAGTCCGAAGAGGAGAGCCACCTCTAACCCACCAGTTACAACAAACCTATCGCAGAACTGCAGATACGTGTACGTACATGTGCTGTAGCTCCTGAGTTTTCACGTTGATTCGTCCGGATGGATGGATGTGGTCACTCCACACCTGCACATTCCTTTGGCTCATAATTTGCTCCTGTTTAGGTACTGGCGTTACAATGAGGAAATGAGAACCATGGACTACGGCTATCCCAAGCCCATCACTGTGTGGAGAGGTGTGCCTGAATCTCCGCAGGGGGCCTTCGTCGACAAAGCCAACGGTACGATTTGTCCTGCCCAGTACTCGCATTTGGCAGTAACAGCGCGGTGGATGAGCCAGGCAGCATCGATTTCAGCTGGTCACTGGCACATGCTACGCACGAGGAAAACCAGGGTAGCATTGATTGAAATTTGCCCCAGTTATTACACTGAGACTTGGTGGTGGCACACTTCCATACATGCAGTATCCAGGGAAATGGTCGGAGGCAGAGTGTCTGAATACTGCAACTGAAAGATACGAAGCGCTCTGTTAGGCCTTTCTTGTGTCGTATTTTTATTTGTTTCACGAGCAAACTGGGCAATGATCAGTTCGTCCTGCTCGCTCGGCCATAAGACCCAGTTGGAGCAGGAAAGTGGAAAGCAGAAAGGACAAGACCACCACCGGGCACTCATTCCGGCTGAAGCCAGTTGGCCCTCGGCAAGGGCAGGGAGGCGGGATGTAAAGCTGTCCAAAGAGCTCAGCCATTGGCCGCGCAGACACTGGGAAGTAAGACGAAGGTTTTGCTATTGGGTGTATCGTACCAGGTGGGTTCGGGCCTGGTCCTGGCAGCTCCGGGGCCTGAAAAACAAGAGGCCAGGTGGTGCTGAATGCTATGGCCATCTGTGCTGTGGATCTGCTGGCAGGTCCGTGTCTGCCGGTGAGGCCAGGTGGAGCGGGCGTGAATCAGAGCGTGAAGGGTGCGTCGGTGGGTGTTTGCGCCGTCTTGTATGGTCGTTTGTGGACGCGAGAGGCTGCGTTTCGCTCGGTGTGCACGCTGCGGCGGCGAGTCACGTGGCAGGCTCGCAACACTGACCCAGATTAGGGCGCCATGGAGTATGTGTGTGTGAGGCGGCACGTTTCAGCGGATCGGCCCCAGGGCGACGCTGGCCTGGCTCTAACCAGGATCAGCCCTCATCTGTGCTTCACCCGGACCTGTACGAGCCTAATGTCTTACATCGTCCCATATATTACACAGTAATGTGACGAATGCTCATCACAGGTTCAAGATAAAGCCCAAGTTCAGTTCTAACCTTGAAGGTGTTACGTGGTGTCGCTGTTTCTCTAGGTAGTCACCGTTTCATGTTTTGTGTAAAATAAGAAACAGCTTTTAAAGTCCTCCTGTCTATCAAGCTTCTCATCCAGGGAAGAAAGCTAATGAGTGTTTGTTCTTCTCGGAAATTAGTTTTCGAAGGTTTCTGGGCAACACAAGCGTGGATATGCACAATAAGCCATTAACACAGACACGGGAATATTTCCTTGAGCCTCAAAGATATAAGTGACTTGAATCATTTAAAGCTTTTCTCGTCACATCCTCTCCAGAAAGCTTCACCTAACAAGTCGCCTAAGAAACTCCAGCCCATCCTGAAATCTGACTACGAGTTCAAAGAGTTTCGTCCCTCGTCTTCTATGCAGGAGAAATAAACCACTGGAAACGATGTGTGAAAGGTTTTCCAGCACTGCAGGGACATGCAGCTCTAACTATTAACATTATGTAATTAACCCAACAGAAGAGGTCATTTCACTGTGGTGGTGTTTAGAGACGTTTATATGATACACACATTTGAATATAATAATAAAATATAATAAAGGGACAAGTACACTGAGCTTAACTGAGCCCTGCGGTGAGTGACAGACGTCACTCACCGCAGGGCTCATGGTCTTTTGTGACTGGAGTATCACGGCAGCAGTGTGTTGTTGTGTGATATTAACTGCCGGCTGCATTTAGTCCTTTATGGCCACATATAATTAGTCCTGAGAGGCAGGCGACAGAAACAGTGGCTCCTTGTGCCAGCGGGTTATTGTTCCTTTGAGTCGACGTCGTTTTTTTCATGTAAGGTGTTTTAATTAGGAAGAAAATGTTCTGAATTGGAGGTCAGCTGTGTGTTACTGTGAGCCGCACTGCTGACCCGGAACACATACTGCTTCCCGCCGTTCGCTGTAACCTTTCGCGTTGTGACTTCGTTTCTTTTCCCATTTCAGGTTTCACCTACTTCTACAAGGGGAAGCAGTACTGGAAGTTCAGCAACCAGCTCCTCCGCGTGGAGCCGGGCTACCCGCGCTCCATCCTCAAGGACTTTATGGGCTGCGAGCTGATGCCCGTGGACCCCGCGCGCCCCCCAGCCGACGACGGCAACTCCGATGTGGTGATCGAGCTGGACAACGAGGCCAACACGGTGAAGGCCATCGCCATCGTCATCCCCTGCGTGCTCCTGCTGTGCCTGCTGGTGCTGGTCTACACTGTGGTGCAGTTCAAGAGGAAGGGTACGCCACGGCACATTCTCTACTGCAAGCGCTCCATGCAGGAATGGGTGTGAAGCGAGGGCGGGGCGAGGGTGGGAGGAGAGACGCGCACGCGCAGGGGCCGCCGGACACCCGTGTTAAATCGAACAGCCGCGCCTCCTGCTTCTCGGTGGGGAAGGGACTTGGTGCTGAGCAGGAACGGCTTGACTGGCTGTCAGTGACAACCGCAGGACTTGAAGTTTCCCCTTCGCCTTTTTAACAAATGGGGGAGCAGAGGAACACGTAGTGGGGAGGGTCTTTGCCTGAAACCACCTTCAGTCGCAGACCAAAAACAAAACCACACAGGAGGGTTGGCAACACTTTGTATCTCAGAACCCGGACTTCCTGTCCTCTTCCGCTTTTGTTTCTCTGCCCAACTGCTCTACGTTGGAGAGTTTCAGGGGCACTCGCTCTCTTTCCACAGGGCACCGCATTGTCATTGTCATATCAAGTTGTTGAACAAACAACGGTTTTATATTATCTGATCTCGGTGCCCCCCACCCGCCGCTTCATTCTGCGCTCAGAAGATCGACGCCAGTTATTAACATCACTGTTCCTTGACTCGTTCTCCACGTTTCCACGTTTCATTTCGTTCCTTTGAGAAAGGAGGTCCTCACTGTTCCCTTTAACAGGCTCCTGAGGAAGAGACCAAACTAAACCAAATAAAAATCTATTTCTCTCCAAAGAGGATCACATTTTTACACTTTTTTGCTAAGTTGTCATGTCAGTTCATCCTTCCTTCCCTTCTCTGGATCCTTGCAGCGATTAAGAGTCTGGGAGCTCTGACTGTTGTGGCAGTCTGTTGGAGACACAGGGGCCAAATTATTCTGCAATATTTTAACTCGCCTTAATCATAGATCACATTACTTGTGCTTGGTTTTGCTGTTTTTTGTTGTTTTTTTAATTGTATGCCGCTGTTTGTATGTAAACGAGGCGGTTGGTATTTCTGGACTTATTACATTACCCTGAGTTCTCAGCACTGGCTTGCTGAGCTGTTCTGGACAGAATATACCGTAGGATCAGCCTGTATTGGGAATAATGTATCGTAAACATGGGTTTGAAGGTTCTGGAGTAAAGCCACTATTTTGTGTGTTTCGATATTCGTTACCCATTTGCATATGACACACCGAGGCTAGTGAAGAGCTTGGTTTGCAGGTGTGGTTTCTTTGCCCTCGGCCCACGATCCCCTCACGTTGACGACGTGTGCATCCCAAGTGGTCGTTCGTACGGTTGTGTAGCTCGTGTATGGACAGACTTTTCTGCTCCCTGGTTTGAGAGAGTTCTCAGCTCCCAGAATGCTCCTGTCTCCTGACTGAAGACCCACCAAGCGAGACACCAAGTGAAGATCAGTGCCTGCAGCATGCATGCAAGCATTTACTGTAGAACCAGCTCTGGCTTTGAAACTCATCTAAAGCTAAGGACGACGTTTTCTCTTGAAAATCCTGTTTGCATTTACTTTTGTACATTTTAATTGTAACCCAAATACAACCCACCCACCTCCAGGTACAAATACTGTAACTGTAAGCAGGAGAAGGATGGAAGTGGTACGTTGTGGTAGAAGCCTGGCGGCGGACGCAGAGGAAAGTGTGTCTGTTTTCATGATCACGTACTGGGTTTTCTTTCTTTCCTGTTTTCTGCTCAAAACTAATTGGACGTGTCACATTGACTTCTTTGTGTAAGACTTGGGGACAGTGGAGGAACATGTTCAGACAGAATGAATAAATTGATCAATATATGATTGACAGCTGCTCTCTCACTCAGTCCTTTGCGTCTGTGCTGTTTGTCTGTGTCTGAGCTTTGAGTGGTTGGTTGTGTCTGTGAGCTCTCGGCTCTTTGCTGGACCAACCTTTGTGCCCAGTCTGTTTTGAACCCCCTCAGGTTGTGGAAGTCACTGAATGCCTCGTGGGAGAACACATCCAGTCATCTCAACCTCTCCGGATACTGTTCAGCCACATCCCGTCCTGCTAACACGCTGAACGACGTCATACAGTAAAACAGGATACGAGCTCGTAAAACGCACGCAAAGACGCATTTGATTGCTCTGGGCTCGGAGAGCTCGGATGTTCTTTCTGGGCGTTTGGGTGGCAACGTAAGAACCAGCGCTTCAGATGTATCCCAGCGGAGCCGCAGGCGCATTTATTGTGGGCTGAATGTGAAACGGGAGCCCGCTGCTGTTTATTCTAGCTTTGCTGGGACACGTCTGACATACAGTTACTGACAACAAAGAGGGCGAGGTCGCGCTAGTTCGCTGACTGCGGTCATGGTGTGTTTGTGTGTGTGAGATGAAATTACACTCTCAGGGACGACACTTTGCTGGTTCTCAGCACAGATTTCCTCGGCTTCGGCCTCTGTACTCAGCTATGTTTGGGTTCAGTAAATACAGACTTTGCGTGTGGGTCCTTTTGTGTCCCGCAGTTGTGTATTGTGTTCACCAGAATTGTAGCTTGGATGCAAGCATGTTAAACGTCAGCCAGCTCCCATTCTTTTACTTCTGCCGTGTGTGTGTCTTGAGGCGAGTGCTACGTTGCTCCAGCCGTGCTTCGCTTTGCCTGCCGCTGTGTCTCAGTGTGTGTCTGCCTTGTAATGAGTGGGTATCGTTCTGTTTCTCCGCCCTGCATGTGTGTGGCTGTGAGCGTGTCCACCTCACAGCTGGGGCCTGGATAAACCCGGTGGGTCCAGCAGCCTCTTCTCCACCTGCCAAGCTGCGGCGCGGGCGCTTCACTGACTCTCCCCTGGCCTGGACTGTTTTTCTGCGGTGCTATTTCCATCCAGCCCTCCTCCTCTTCCTCGCTCCTGCTGTCGCTGGCTCCAAACGTGAACGATTACGACACGAGCCGAAGTAGAACATTTTCATTTAACCCTAGTCCTCACGGTGGCCCGATTAATGGCCGTTAGGCTAAGCGGCGCATATCCCAGTGTTGGTTATTAGTGCTGCACAGTGAAGCGGCTGAAAGGAGCTTGGTGTGGTCGAACAAAGGTCAAGCTGCTGCTTTGCCCGGATAAAAAAGGTTAAAGTGTACAAAGGAGAGACTCACAGAAATTAACAGCTGGTTACTTGTCCTGTCAGAGGCCAGCGGGTCTGAATTCAGAGCAAACACTGACCCATCACTCTGCCGCTTTCTGTGCTTCACGGTTCAACCCAACAAAAAGGCTGCTTTTCTCAGCTTGTCAGGCCTTGGGCCACACACATGAAGACACAAAACACTTCGAATGAACCAACAGTGAGAGAAATTCATTTGAAAAACCTTTATGTATGCAGCTAATCGTCAAATTCACGTTACAGTGAGTCTGGTTTGTGCTCACACAGTGTTTTTGTATCTACTGTAGACACGTAGGATGCATTTCGTCAACACGGCCTCGATTCTGACTCCGTGGACGTTCCTCAGCGCCGTTCCTCCGGCCCTGCAGAGCTCAGTAATGACTTGTCCAGTACCGCAGGTTCCAGGCCAGTGTGTGACACAAAGTCCCACTTTCAAAGAATCCATGGGGCTTCAAATGGTAAATCCACTGCTGTAGCACTGAGAACTGTTTGCGTCCTAAGAGCGGCCGGAGCACTAACACTAACCAAGGGGGACGTAGATTAGCCAACGGGCCCATGGCCTGTCCTGTTACGTTACCAAGTGTGGGGATCCGCTCTGATGACTATTTAAAACTCTTCCCCTGGTGGTTCACTCACTGTTTCTCCCTCATTCTTCTGTCATAGTTTGTGTTTGAAGCTCGGCTTTGTTGATCAGTAAACACATCTTCCCACGCAGCCTTTTTTTATTTACACCCTTCTCCATCCATCCACAGGATAAACGCATTCCCTGCAGGAAAACTGTGGAGCTGAAGTATTCAGTCACTTTCAGACGAATCCCTCCACATTATTCCTTCATACAAAGGCAAGTCTGCCGCAGCATCGCCTCCAGCCTCCACCCGTCCTCAGACCGGGTGCACACTTCTGCAGCTTTTCAGACAGGAGGCCTCAGAGCGGAGCAGTGATACCTCCTCCCTTTAGGGTCTACATTAGTTCTGCTTTCAAAGTTGTTGGTCTGTCATACAAAAACTAAAGGCAGAGAAATATTTTAATATGGGGAGAGGAAAGTTGTTTAATGCTACCCATAGTTAGCCTGGTGAAACCTTGACTGACCAGACAGAGACTGATTTACTTTGTTTGTCTGTTCCAAGGTTTATTACAACAGCAATCATTTAATGATAAGCAACGTCAGCATTTCACTCGGGAAACAGCCGCTGCCTGAGTTATCGACTCATCTTTACGTGTCAGTCTAAGAGTTGTGGAAATGTTGTGGACCAAACAACCAACACTGACATCAGAGCCAGTTCAACTACAACTACTGCTTTTACTGAGTATTTATTTAAGTCATGCTGAAATCTGTAAATGTTTTGACCCAGGCTGGAAATTCAATAGTTAAAGGAGTCATAGAGTTCAGGTGAGTCATGTTCTCAAGGCCCCTGTGGGCCTGCTCTTATTTTTCTCCTGCGTGGGTCACGAGTTGACATTTCACAGGGGTCATCCTGAGAAACTCCCCCCAGGAGGATGATGTTTCCAGCATTTCACGCTGCAGTCCCACGTGGCCCGTGCAACCATGCCCGTAAACTCAGGGGACGGATATCAGACGGATATCACTGCTGATCTGACTCTAAGCGCAAGGTTACGGTCAGCAGCAACGCGCAGAAAGGGTTGTGTGTTTCTACGCAGACAATGTGATAACGACGTGGTAGCAAACCATCCAATCAATTCACCTGTTGGTGCAACTGAAGCTGTAAACTATCAGCTGAAATAATAGAGTTTCTTCCCTGTAAAGCCACTAATATCATTAGCGGTTCCAGAGGAGTGATGCGTTCGGCCTAACATTTGGTGTCAACACGCTGTCAGCAGTGAAGGTCGCGACCGTACAAGCGTCTCTGCGTGAATCCCAGGTGACTTGTCGTCCGTGACTTCACCCTCCTCCGCGTCAGGACGCTCATTAGTGAAGCAAAACCATTTCCCGCGCTGACGTGCGTACGGACAGGAGGAAGGAGGACATGGAAAGCCGGAGGTAATGATCCACCGCGTCCAGGTGAAATTAGCTCCATTAATCACGCCATTGATTGGTCGAGGACCGATCCCAGTCTGTGCGACCGTGACACGGCGCCGTGGCCGCTGTAGCTACCGTGGCTATGACTGATGCGTTCTGATTGTGGAAACGTCTTTGCTCTGGAGGCTCTTTTCGCATGCAGTCAATACCCGTCTGCTCGTAGATTAAGAGGAAGTGGGCTTGATGCTCAGAGCGGTTCAGATCTCATCCGTTCTGTTCTTTCTGACCCTGCTCCATCAGCTCCTTGAACCAGACATTAAGATTCCAAAGGAGGAGGAAACCTGACGGAGCCACATATTGTACCTACACAGAGACATTATGCAAACCTGCAGAAATAGCTTTGTTGTGATCCAGCAGTTGTTTCACCAGCATGAGACATGAGATCCAGTCTGTTCATGCTGGACTCTTCCACATCTGAGGAACCTCTGCAACAGATTTGCTAAACCAACACAGCCCAGACAGTTTCCCCCCTTTTCCCGTCCCCTCGCTCTGCTTTCCGTGGTTATTTAGTAGCAGTGGAACCCCAGGCTCAGGAAGTATCACGCATTTCATGCACAGAGGCTGCAGGGCTGCGTTAGCGACCGTTCTGCTCAGTCTGGCTCAGTCTTTAAGTGTTTCAAGTCTGAGGAAGAGGGGGTTAAAAAAGATGAGAGCAGGATGTAATGAGCCTAATCACTGTGGGAAAGACGGGCATGAGGTCATCCTGATGTGGAACATGTGGAACCTGCAAAGCGAGGTACGTGCTGTGTCCTGCTGTGGGATCACACAGGAACTGACTCAGGGCCATGAGAGAACTCTGTAGCTGAGTTCTGCCGACAGGAAGCGGGATGAAATGTCTGCACGTGGATCTGTGCAACGTCTGGCGTCCGCGTGCTTCAAGATGATGATGGGTGCGTTTGTGTTTGTAGGAGCCTTTCCTTCAGCATGTGTGTGCGATTAATGGATCGTTTCGATCAGGTAAACTCACAACGTGTCAGATTGGAGCTTGTTATGATAGAACACATGTTTGACTACGTCTGCTTTGGATGATTTGCTACGAGGCGAATATCTAACGTGCAGCAGCTGCTGGACTGGACACACGGGGCTGACAGCGACGGACGCTGTGCTTCAGCCGCGTTCACACGGACTCTGACTTCAAGGTAACGTCTGCTGCAAACGATCCCTGCAGACGCTTGACTCTGCGCCTGAGGACGTTAGTTTGTATCACATTTCTGCTGTTGGTGACAGAATGTTGATACAAGCTGCAAACAGAAACACACACTGGTCAGTGTGAATGACACTGATTATCCCTTCATCATGGCGCCTGTTAGTGGGAGGGGAGTAATATGCAGCCCGAGAACGTTCTGTCCTCCAAGGTTTGTCCCTCGCATCCTGTCAAGGCACGAGTGTAGTTGTAGATGTGTGAGAGGTCATTACTGTATTCAAGCAAAACAGCTTTTAAAGAACAAAAACGTGTTAAAACTTCAGCCTTGACTGGTCTGACCGCTTGAAGTGATAAACACTTGAATTGTGCTCGTGACTTGTCGTCATCACACCCTTCAGATGCGTCGAGCCAGTGGGACTAGATGGCGACACATGAAGCTTTCCACCTTCTCAAAGCATCAACCGTTTCATGGCATCTTCATTCATAGTGAAGAGTAAACCTGGCACCAAATCAAGCTTCACTGCAGCTAACGGTGACTCTGTGTTGTCACCGGTACAGTAAGTATTTACAGGCTGGAGCTGGGGAGATGTGCTGCTTAGCAGATACTGTATTTATAGCGTGTGTTTGTTAGTGGCTCCCTGACACGTACTCAGCGTGAGCCCGCAGGGGTTTGCTACCTATCCCTTCTGCAGGTAAGTCATTACAGAAGAGGATTATACACAACAGCAGAATCCGGTTTTAAAGCCCCGGCAACGCTGGGATTAAAATGCTCCGGCTCAGCCTATTCAGGAAGCAAAACATTTGGACTCAATCGAAAATGCTCTGCGCTCTTTAAATCTACACTCAGACACGAGCATTCATCAACATCTACGCATTTTCAACTCTATGTGGCCACTTTGGGCTTAAAGATATAAAACCAGGTTGAACGTGCAAACATGGAAGAACCTACATACAAAAAAGGAAAATACACGTCAAATAAATGACAGAATAGTGTTAAAGTGTTAAATATGATCTTCTGTATAAAGTCACGTTAAATATAACGATCTACTGTATGAAGACACGTTATAGCCGACGATCTACTGTATGAACATATGTTGAATATCACATCACGTTAAATATAACGATCGACCGTATGAAGACACGTTAAAGCCGACGATCTACTGTATGAAGACACGTAAAATATAACGATCTACTGTATGAACATATGTTGAATATCACATCACGTTAAATATAACGATCGACCGTATGAAGACACGTTAAAGCCGACGATCTACTGTATGAAGACACGTAAAATATAACGATCGACTGTATGAAGATATGTTGAATATCACATCACGTTAAATATAACGATCAACCGTATGAAGGCTGATGAAGGTTTTCTGTGGGTCTGACCTGCCTGTTGTTCCAGAGGACTTGACTTCAGCTTGTTCTTCTGCCTCAGCGCTGTCTAAGTCTTGGACGTCTCGTGTGTTCTGGTCTCTTCTCTTCAGCTCTGTTGGCTGGAGATCTGGGCTCTGACTTCTTGTTGGTTTTGTCTTATTTTGGCTGATGGGCCAACATTGTCCTGCAGAGTCTTTCGTACCCCTGGGGATGTGCCTTCGCTTGCTGACTGGACGCTGGCCACGGCCTGATGAGGAGCAGGCCCAAATCTTCTTCTGCTGGGATGGCGCTTGCGTGGCCATATGCAGCAACCTGCACCGCTCTACGTAGATTCACGAACAGCTGCTGTCATTCTTTGCATTAGCGGGTCTTTGTTGCGCTCTCACGTTTGTTGGTAAAGACCCGTCTCCCTGCTTGTGAGGCTAAAGTGTTGCTGTGCTGAAGCATTGTTGAGCACTTTGATACAGATTGGGCCTTATCTGAATCAGCCTCTTCCTTCATTTGAGGCTTCCTAAAGCTCCGTGCTCTCAGCGGTCAGGGGAAGTGTCTCTCTCCATCAAAGAGACTAATTAAAACCGCTCTAGCTCTAACATTATGGATCTTATCTCTTACGATCTGCGTGTTGCGTAAAAAGCAATTAAGGAAACTGGATGGAATAATTTGGCTTTTGTTCCCCGGCCTGTTTAATTAGTGCAATGAATAGTACTGTATAAGAAGCAGGACACAGAAGCCATTCAACACTAAGCTGGATGGACAAAGGCAGTTTTTGAAGTCGCAGTGTTATCGGAGAAGGAACTGCACGACGCAGACCTGACGGAAGCAGCTCTGTGTCACTTCTCTTCCTCTATAACCAGGCCAGGTTGAAGGGAAGTGACGGCAACTGAACGTCTTGCTTCTAGAGTTGAAGCGTTTCAGTAAAGCAGCTGGTTGACTTTGACTTAGTTCCTCCTTGTTTGGTTTTTTTAGTTCTTAGTTAGTTTGAGTTGTATCCTGTTCATGCTTCTCATGTTCGCGTTAGTTTTGAGTCAAAGATAATCTGTTGCAGTTAGTTCTTTCACTTTTTCTTGAGTTCAGTCAGAACGCGTGGAAAACCCAGTAAACGCAGAACAAACAGGAGCGTGATGACGTGTGGCCAGTTTAGATCAGGTGCTTGGCTAAATCCTTGTGTTGACTGTGTTTCAAAAAGTCCCTGGAAACAGTAGCGTGTGCTGACCTGCTCCATCTTCAGTGTTCAGTCAAGAATTCACTTATATGAGCTAGTGTGGTACCAGCTGAACCTTTATAGCTGGAGGCATTTTCCACACTCAGGCCGATATACTGGACAAAACGGGGGCAGAGAGGCTGTAATGAAATGGCTGGAATTCAAACAGAGTGTTGTCCCTGAATGAGAGGAATCCAGAGACGGACGGCTGCTGCCGACGAACCCGTAAAAAGGTCTTTGGATTCACACGCAGCCGAGCCCAGACGTGCTTGATTTCCAACCAGCATATGCTTCGTGTGTGTGTTGGCCTCTCCTCATCACAAACACACGTCCGGAGGAGGCGGCGATGCAGACGTGAACACGTCCTGGTTTGTGTGTGTGTGCTGGTCGTGGTGATGGAACAATCTACATTTCAATTGGAGCGTAAATTGCTGCTGATAGAGACCAAATGACTGTTGATGCTTCTTCGTCTGAGGGGTTCAGGTTTCAGCGAATGCTTGGGGAAAAAGCCATTTGGGGCAATTATTTCATTATCTTACATCCGCTCACAGTGGCCCAGGGTCACAGCCTCATCCGGGATTAGCTGGGACACAATTATTATTCCAATTAGAAAGCAGAGAGCACCGGCTGAAGTGTCTGGCTCTGGGAACGGTGGGTGTTGTCTTTAGACTGTTCTTACAGACGGCGAGGACCAGAGGCAGCTTGCAGAGAGGACAGGACAGGTCTGGTCTGTTCTGCTGTCTGTCAGCAGAGCTGTGAGAGGAGCAGTAATGTTCTTCTAGGAGCGGAGGGTTTTCAGGGACAACTGAATCAACTGTGATCAACTGACCATGGTCACGGAGTCTCTAGATACTTTCTAGATGTTGATCATCATTTCAACCTGGGTTTTCTATTCTGTCTGAGATAAGGATATGAACCCAGTTCTTTTTGGAGAGCGGACCCTCCAACATGATGCCTGGAGGAGCTGGGTGTTATACGTACACACCGTAAGTCCATCTGTAGATCTTTGACCGAAGGTTAGTGACAGAAATAACTTGAGAAATGCACACTGCTCCAAAAATGATCAAGGCAGTGAAACCTCTGGGATATTGCTCTGGTCAGCTCAGCAGCAGGTGATGATCGGTTTTAGCTGCTTTGGTGTTCATCATATCAACAGGTGCACAAGAAGAGCAGACGTGAGACAATGTTCCTAACAGGAATGAGTTTACACGAGCCCTCAGAGATATTTTGTGACTATTCCCCAGGTTAACAGAGGCTCCACGGTGCATCGACACACACCGTTAGAGCGACAGGCTGAACTCAACAGCCAGTTGTACGGTTTTATGATCGGCTACTAATCAGCAACTATGAAATCTAACTAAGTCCTTACAGCCATGAAGACGATACCAGACCCAAAGAGGATTCACCAGCTGTGACCCATGTCCAGACCTTTCACTGACTAAAGCCAACA
This sequence comes from Macropodus opercularis, assembly GCA_030770545.1. Lineage (NCBI taxonomy): Eukaryota > Metazoa > Chordata > Actinopteri > Anabantiformes > Osphronemidae > Macropodus > Macropodus opercularis. The sequence goes on along the minus strand of JAUCMP010000028.1, from coordinate 16,009,125 downwards.
AACATAAGAGGAAACACAGCGTTGTCGTGTCAGTGGATTTGGCTTGTGAACATTTGCTGGTGCAGTATGTTTGCGTTTGAACTGACGTTTAAACTGTTAAACTGTAGAGTTTGACTCAGTGATGCGTAGCAGCTGCGATGCTATTAGACTGAACCGGCCCCAGAAAAGCTCTGACTCCAGCTCAGTGGGCCCCAGTTGGCAGGTCCCCCATCGGCTCCTGTTGGCGGAAGATATTGCTGTTGCAGTGGGTTAGCGCAGCCGCCATTCAGAGACCGCAGCGTAACTGCAGTTTGATTGGTTTCACAGCAGGGAAGGAAATTGAATGAGGTCTCCAGCTCTAGTGTGTGTCTCCAGCACCAGGAGCACATAGCGATAATCATCATAACATTAATGTCTAAGACTGATGATGTTGTGAGCGGCAGCGTTAGCATAAGCTAATGGAAGCGTAATGACAGCGGGTCTGTTTGCTCGGAGGTGGTCGTTGACTTTTTCAAATGAAGAGGAAGAACAACAGTGAAATTCTAATGAGGGGACGCAAAGCAACCATTGAGTTGTTCATCTTCCTCCGAACAGCAAGTGGTTTCCCTCAGTGGTTAATTTTATTGTCATAGATGACATTGTTTTGTTCGTACCTTGAAGTTTAGCTCATACATACAGTACAAGTGGGACCCAGCGGGTGTTTCCCTGCTTTGGACCCCAGACGTGGCCTGTGGGAAGTTAGTCTGGGTTGGTTCGGGTCGTGCTGGGCCTGTTGGCTGTGGCTTGTTCCTGGGGGGCGTCGGACATTTGGTTTGGGTATGAGCACAGTCTGAAGGTTGAGTCATGGCAACTGGACGTCTTCTAGTTAGTAGAAACGTTTCACCACCTATCCAGGTGGCTTCTTCAGTCTGTGGGAAGTTGGGTTTCACTTAACACCTGTGAAGAATGGGTTCGTTATGCGAACAGAGGGGGGTGTGAGGGTAGTGAGTAGGTGTGAATCCTCAACTACCGTGACTCCTCCTACAACCATTACAGGGTCGTTAAGTGTCTCCTTTGTGGGGGACGTGTGAAGTGGCCTTGATCTTCCTGGGCATAGTTGAAAGGGCAGCATGGTAGATGGGAGACAAATTGTGTCTGAGGCCTCCACCTCTGTTGAGAGAGGGGCTGTTCACCTGGACATGTATGGCTTCTCTGACGCCTCGTTCAAACCACCTGTCTTCTCTGTCCAGAATGTGAACGTTGTTGTCATCAAATGAGTGGCCTTTGTCTTTTAAGTGGAGCTTTTAACAAAGCTGCGTCACGTCCCAGAACAAGGACAACAGAACAGCCGGACACCCAAAGCCAACGGAAGAACCTGGTCATTCCTTACATGGCCGGAGTGTCCGAAAAGCTTAAAAGGATTTTTAGAAACTACAACATACCTGTCTACTTCAAACCCACCAACACCCTCAGACAGAAGCTTGTACATCCAAAGGACCCGACACCAAAACACAAGAGGAGCAAGATAGTATATGCAGTTCAATGCAGTGAAGAGTGCTCGGAACTATACATTGGTGAAACCAAACAGCCATTACACAAGAGGATGGCCCAGCATAGGAGGAACAACACATCAGGACCAGTATCTGCCGTGTATCTCCACTTAAAAGACAAAGGCCACTGAAGACAACAACGTTCACATCCTGGACAGAGAAGACAGGTGGTTTGAACGAGGCGTCAGAGAAGCCATACATGTCCAGGTGAACAGCCCCTCTCTCAACAGAGGTGGAGGCCTCAGACACAATTTGTCTCCCATTTACCATGCTGCCCTTTCAACTATGCCCAGGAAGATCAAGGCCACTTCACACGTCCCCCACAAAGGAGACACTTAACGACCCTTTAATGGTTGTAGGAGGAGTCACGGTAGTTGAGGATTCACACCTACTCACTACCCTCACACCCCCCTCTGTTCGCATAACGAGCCCATTCTTCACAGGTGTTAAGTGAAACCCAACTGGAGGATAAATTAGTGGTCTCCACCAACTTCCCACAGACTGAAGAAGCCACCTGGATAGGTGGTGAAACGTTTCTACTAACTAGAAGAAGTCCAGTTGCCATGACTCAACCTTCAGACAACTTGACCTGGATGAATGAGAACCTTCACAGGTATGAGCACAGGTTTAGTGAAGACACTGGTCGGACGACTGCTGAGGTGTAAGTTCCTTCTCCACGCCGGCATGTAACTCATCTTCCATTTCTTTTGAGAATGAGCAACTCTCAAATTAGTAAAGAAGATTTTTCACCTGTGCAAAATTCAATCCCGACAGAACATGTGCAGCAGTTAAAGCGAACGCGTATCAAACAAGAGCTCAAAGAGTCCGACACAGTCCTGACTGAATGAATCGCAGAGCAAATGCACCTGCCGTACGAGTAACAGCGCACAGCGACCACCTAAGCCTTTGTCTCCCACACGGATGCGTATTCTCTGCAGCGGTAAAAACGCTGGAGCCGTGTAGTAATCACACGGAAACTGTTGGAGCTTTTCCTCCAAGCAGCTGTCGCACATGAACTAACACATGAACTAACGATACATACACAAAGTGAGTCTGTGTTTACAATGAGCCGCTTCAGCTTATCCATCCCTTACGTTGTTGGTGGCCAGCGGAGGAACTGGGAATCAAACTACTGACCTCGACTGTAGCAACTGCGCTGCTCCTACTGAAAACGCATGAAGTGAATATCACCCGACCTGCGGCGTTGGTTTAGTTGTAGTAGTAAACTACGTGGTGTCAACCAGCTCTGATGCTCCACGTAATTCACATTAAACACGGAAAATATATCTGCACGAGTCTTCAGTGGGAGCGACGCTCGTCAGTAGGTCGCTGCTCCCTTCCTTCCTTTTTAATTATCTGTCACAGGCGTCAGCTGTGATCTCCCATTACACAGAAGTCATGCGCTGTTGCAACGCTGCCGGAAATCGGTGCTGAGATAATCAGCCTGGGTGAAAGTGCAGCAGGTCGGGAGGCGATTAGCTCCTGATGGGGAAGCTTTGTGAGTGAGTTAGTCATTATTAAAATGCAGAAATTATAGGACCAGGCCACCAGCTGACGGATCGAATGGTGTGAATGTGCATCAGATTAGTTTAAGGACACTGATTCATTTTCTCTTTCCTAACTCCACCTTCATCAATGATGGTATCCTCCCGCTTCTGACCCCGACTACTGGAGCATCTTCTGCCGTCCAAAGTAAAACAGCAAGGTCACGCAAAGCAGACTCATATGACCGTGACCCAAAATGCGCCTTTACGCCAAACCACATTTAAAAGGTCTCTGGAAAACTGGAAACCACTCTGTCGTCAGAGGAATAAAAATAGGCACCATGTTCTCCGGACAAGAGGAGGGAAATTGCAGCTTATTATCAGCGATCAGTTTAAAAGCCCGCTTCTGCAGGATGGAGCTGCATTAGTGCCGCATCTGAACCATCAGTGAGATGGACCCAGGCGTCTATGTCTAGAAATAGTTGTTCATGTGTTTATTTTTGCTCAAACTCTACATTAGGAGCTTAATTCTACAGCAGCCAGCTGGAGACGTCGGAGCCTCTGGAAAAGCCTTTCTCCGTGCGCTGTGGAAAAAGTGAACCCGTCTAGACGCTTGGCTGCAGACTCACAGCACACGAGGCTGTTTAGGTGCAGTAGGACGGTAACTCAAGCTTTGTTGTGTAACCTTTAAATTGCCGTTGCCTGCTCCCCAAAGAGCCTAAATGCTAATTATTTAGACGTTGCGGGCATATGGAGCGTTAATGGGGTGACACCCGCTGGTTCGGCCCCCTTCCCACCCAGTAAGGCTCTAAATGTGCCTCTGGCTGACACGTGCTACCGACTCAGCTGCCAGGGAGGCTCGCTCATCGATTCAGTGTGGCTGTGTGAGTCATAATACATTTACAGCGGCACTGATAGGTGTCTGACCGGCTGGAGTCACAGAACATGACAGTTTATCAATAATGGCAATTTGCTCCTACGAGTGAACACCGATGCCAGTTCCCCTTCTCCCCTAGAAGAATTTCCAACAATAGCCCGGTGTTTTATCTAAATCACGTACTTTGACTCATCCTTCATCCACGTTTTCTTGCCTCCTTCTCCAGGTTGGGCTATCGCTCCTTATTTAGGCCACTGGCCAGGCTCATCAGCAAAGCGTCTCTGTGGCCCAGCAGTGAGCTTCGGGGGACAGGCCCGAGGACACGTCTGCCATGACACTAATCGCTGACTCAGCACTCAGTGATCCACAGCGTGGCCCGGACAGGCCTCTCAGGCCTCTGGGTGCACGTAGGAACACGCATAGAGATAAATAGACAATGAAAGTTCGCTCCAGGTGTCCAGAGAGTCCAGACGCTCGCCCGCTGAAACGTACGAGTCCAGTACGCGCTAAGATGCTTCGAGTCGGCTGGCTGCCTCTTTTTGTGTTGCCTAGAATCCAGATGACAGCCCATTTTCCACTGAGCATCTGCAAAACAACCCCCCCCCCGACCCTGCGGCCACCCGTTCCCTGCCAACATGAAATGTTCTTCCATCCAGCAGCATCTTGTGTTCGCCTCTTTCCCGGAGCCTATCTCCCACACATCAGCGTAAATTGCCACCTTAATGAAATATACAGTGTGAGATGAAGGGGTTCTTAGAAACGTACACACACACTTGGGGCGTTTTGTGCTGCAGCTGTCGTCCTAACTATGATAAATGGCAGAGAGACAGGTTGAGATTGTTTTGCCTTTGTTTGCGTCAGCATCAATTGTCCCCCTGAGCAGAATGGTGATAATGCCTTTAATGGCTCAATCTCCATCAACTTCACGGGCAAAGCATGCACAGGCAACTGTGCCAAGATGCTCACAATTACGCTCGTGTCCATATGCTGCGACTCTCGCGTTCCCTCCTCCCTTGTCCTCGGCCTCAGCTGGCCTTGGTTCCTCAGCTTGCGTTTGCAGCTCGCTGTCTTTCTTCTTGTGCACTTTTTGTTCCGCATCAGTGTTTGATGTCAAGGGCACCTTAATGAATTTAGATATGCCAGAATCAGCCCGGAAGGAAGCTTTATTGATAAGTCAACAAATAGATATTAGAATAGGAGAGAGCACGGTGCAAATGTTTTATCCCAGCGATCTGAGGACAAATGTTGTGGTTTTAAATGCACTATTAAAATGTGGAAACATGGAGGCAGCTGAACAGTTTGGAATATCGACAATAAAGACATGAGCAAATCAGGTGACACATGATGCTACTGGTTAGAGAAACACACCTGAATTGGCTGTGGTTTCTGGGAAGATGCCTCAGAACAGTAAACCTGGTGATGATCAGTTAATCAGGGCTGATGATGAGCAGCATCCGGTTGAAGTTACCTGTTACCTGTAACTGTAGATGCACATACTCATAAATGAACAATAAACTGCGTTGTGTGTATATATACGGCGGTCGGTGGCGTGAACAGTCTTAACTACGGTGGCGCAGCATAAATAACAGAGCAGCTGGGTCTTGGACGATTTGGTCTTGGTGTTAAAACACAACATCTCTGCTCAGCAGTTAGACTGAGGTGGAACAGACATGCAGGGAACAAGACGGCGCTGGAGGAAACGGTCCCGGCCGACCTCTCACTCGAAGCCAGAGGAACAGCACAGACTCATCCGTTTGTGTGCTTGGCAGCAGACACGACCGGTGTCCACACAGACATAGAGGCCTAATAATATTTTCCAAAGGAGATGAATCTGTTTTTGTTGTTGTGCCGGTTCGGGCGGATGTCAAACCGCTTTTGCTGAACTAATGGAGCAGATGGGACGTGTGTTTTTCAGGAGGCTTGGGAAAGTGATATTGTTTGGCCTCAGGATGAGGACTGGGGGCTTTGGATCGTGGGGGAGGGAGCGGACCATGCGTCTGAAGCCGCTACACCTGCCAGGAGACCTGCAGCTCACTGGAGCCACAGCCACTGCTCAGTTGGTGACACTGCTGCAGCAACACTTGATTCCTGCTGTTTGGGATGTGTGTGTTGTTATTAAGCTTCGGTCTGTCCCCAACTGCTCTAAAGACTTTCATTTAATGAATACACTGAGAGTCGGAATGAAATGATTTGCCATCCGTCTTGAAGGAGACGTTGTATTGAATATTGTCCGTTGTCCGTTTGAACTGTATAAACATGTTTCGGTAGCAGCTGCCACCGGGCACCAGCTCCTAGACGGCATCCATGTCGTCCGAGGCGGATTTACTGCATAAACGGTTGTTTTTCCCGTGGCCACTCAGCCCGTAACACACTGGCTGCAGAGGCCTGGTTGCCTCCACCCAGCGCTGGAATGAGTCGGTGGTTGTCGGCTGGTGGGAATTCAGATAAACGTGATTGAAAGTCAATGGAATGGAATGAGTCCTATTGATCTCTGTGCTAGACACGCAGTGGGAAAGCAGGCGCAGGAGGCCCAATGACGCCATTTAACTAGAACGTGTAAAGCGTCCATATGTGTCAGTAGGTCAAACCGTGCAGCAAATCAAAGACGCTGGGTGTTTGACTCATCTGTAGAGAGAAGAGCCCGCATTGATCTGTGGGGCTGGTGGAAAAAGGTCCAGATGTTATTATTATGGTCCTTTACATTTTAGCCACAGTCCATTGTGTTTTATCGGGTCTTGTCTTTTGGTATGTGCTGTACAAGCGAACCCTGCCCGACTCCTGCTGAGCTTCACCTGTACAGTGCAACATCCTGGTTAGTTGCTGGTGAACCTTCTTCTGCAGACCTGGCTGCCTCCGGTGCGCGTCAGCTTCAGGAGCACGTCTGTGGCTGTGAGCGCTGCAGGCTGGCGATGCCGTCAGACTCGGAAACCAAGCGCAGTGGACCAGCTCAGCGTTTGAACCCTGACACCCCGGAGGCTTATTGAGCCAGACTGAGGCAGAGAACCGGCTCCTGCGTTCCGAGCACGGAGCAGAGAGAAGATCCTGAGTTCGAGGCTCATCCTGCCTGGGAAGGCCACGGAGGACGTGGGAGCTTCCACTCGTTCACATCAGCAGCTGGAAAGGACCAGTGAACGGAAGCATACACAACAAATATTGTGCTTTATGAGTATTATTAGATTACAACAATATATCAGATTATACTATAGTCCCAGTGACTGAATATCACATAAGCATTTTATTGCTGCTGTGAATGTCTGATGTTTATTTGTCATATTAAACTGTTTTATGTAACACGTATCTCTTTTATTCATTAGTTCTTTAATATTTCAGTGGTTTTACTCAACATGCTGCTGTAGTTTAGCTTGGTAACAGCAGCGTTTGCTGTTTAGCAGTAAAATAATGTTTGTAGTTCTTTATAAAAGAGACAATGACTTTATGAATGAAAGCAAAGCATCACTGGGGTGATGTGAGTGAATCATCATGTAAATCCATCCAGTATAATGGTTCAAGTCTTCTTCAGGACAGTGTGACTGGGGTTTGCTTCATCATCCACTTATCACAGTACGTGATTCGATTGATTTTTACATTTTTCTAACTGCCATCGAAATTGAGGAAGGCACAGGCAGAACACAGAGCAGTTCCTGTGCAATGAAAACATTTGTAATGATAAGCAAACAGTGGGACCTCATCACCAGCAGAGATCACTGGGAGACGGTTGAAGGCCGTGTTGCTTCACACGAAAACGTTACACGCTGTATTTCAAAATTCAACAGAAATCACCAGGGGGGTGATGAAACCAGAAGGTGAAGCTGCAGAAGAGGTTCCCAGGCTGAAAATGAAACTTCTGTCAACAGGATTTTAGCTCATAAAGAGGTGGCTGTGCAGGTTTTCCCGTGGACGTACTGTATCTGAGCTGTCTGGCCTCCCTCTGAGTCACCTTAGCGCTGCCCAAGAAGGCTCCTCTGTGCGCTGGGGTACGGGGGCCCTCTGTCCCCATTCACCTGCAGTACGGCAGCGAATGAGAGAGCTTTTCTGTTAGGCTGAGAATGCGATGCCTTGAAATGACCAGCTGTTGACAGCGTTCTGTCACTGAAGGAATGATGAGGCGTCAGGGGGACGAATTGAAGGGGGGACACGGGAGAAAGAGGCTGAAGTAGAGTGAGATGATGACGATGATGAAAACTTACTGTACTGTGCACCACAAACCTTTAAATCCTTATTCACGGTGAAGCAAGGAAACGTGGGATTATATAGTAAAGGCTGCCTTCTCTGTTTCAGAGGGTAGAGTTGACAGAAATAGAAATTCCAGGGCAGTTTCTTTAAAGAGCACCAAATGTCTTCTCAGGCATCTTGGCAATTAGCTGCCAAGTAATTTTCATACTTAGCTTCCATAAAGTCGGGAGGTTCACAAGCGAAAGGTCAAAAATAGAAGAACCTGAACAATCTCTCCTTCGTGTGGCTTCACGCTGGTGCGATGACAGACCAACAGTTGAACTGGATTATGGGAATGAGGTAAATACTGAAACAGAAGACCTTTAGTTCATTAGAGGGTAGGAGCATGATCAGCGAGTAGGAAGGAGGTTTGCTCAGAAAACACAACCTGCTCTTTCCTCAGGCCTCTCACAGCCTGCTCCTCCCATGGAGCCTTCCTCTGATGTCTTCCCGTGCAGAAATAAAGTCTGTACATTCTACTCGGACGATACTTTGGATTTCTACGGCAACTTTTGGTGTCTGGTGAGAAATAAGAGTCGCTGGGATACGTACGCCGTATCAGGCTCAACGACTGCTTAAAGAGCTCCGTTCTTATCGCCATCTGTTCTTTCCTGCCTTTAGCTGCACCTCTTCGAAACCTGATCTTTACAAAGGTTATTTGGATGCGAGGACGGAAAAACATTTCGATTTTCAGTAGCGTCTTTTGTGCTCAGTGTTTTGTCCTTTAAATAAATGAAATGAAAGTGATGTGCTTCTTCCTGTGACTCCCACTGTTTACCCGGAGACAACGTTTGCCTTTATTCCACTCATAAATCTTGTTGTCAGGTTTTGACTGGTAGATTGAGCAGACAAAATGGGCTGCAACTCTGAGCCTAGAAGAGGTTTGTTCCACGACATTACGCCGCTGCTTGTGGGAAGCCTCCATCCTGAGAGCAGTGCTGCTGTTTCATCGGGGAGACGGAAAAGACGAAACATATTCAGGCGTGCGGCACCTTGCTCTGCGTGATTATAGGAAGTCTGTTGTTATTGTCACATTCGTTAGCGCCTTTGTCTCCTCCTTGTCTGGATCTAGTTTTCACGCTTTGGATGCTTAACTCACGTCATGTTTGGTTCGGTATCTGTGTGTCGGGCTTCATTCACTCAAATGCGTGGTCATGTAGGCTTTGCCTCTCAGTCCTGACAGCGCCGGGCTCGGGACGCACTGAAGGCCAGGAAAGCCAGGAATCAGGCAGGAAGCATCTCTAGCATCCACATACTGTATGTGAACATGTTCTGATGATGGTCCCAACAAATGGAGCAACAGGGTGGATGAAAGGGAGAAAAGCCTGATGGAGGACAAGTCAGAGGGAAAAGGAAAACAGAAAACATGGACAACGCTCTGAGGAACAATGAAAAGCTTTTGTCTGACAGTAAAGGATTCATCTGCTCAGGTGGGTTCATGACTAAAGGCTCCATGGTGTTTAGACCTCACCTTGTTTGCATTGATACAGATTAAAGGAAAGGCACAAAGAACGAGGAGAGTCATTGGCTTTTGGTCCAGCAAATGATTTATTTATGCTCATAAGGAAAACATGTAACTTGCAATGTAGTCGCTTCTTGTGATTCCAGTCTCTAATTTCAGTTTGATCAAAATCAAATTTGCTTAAACTCGCCTACAGTGCAGATGATAACGTGATCAAACTACTGTGACAAAAAGATAATAAATAATCTGGTGTGTTCTTATTCGTTCTTCTATCATTTGAATCCATTTGAATTCAGGCAGCAGGTGCATGTAGAGGAACACGTAGGTACGTGGAATGAAGAAACAAGAGGAAACACCAGGAATAAGCACCGTCCTCTTCTGGTCCTCGTCCTCGTCACAGCTCTGGTGCCACGTTCACTGGACCTGACTGGATGAAGGATCAAACAAAACATCGCCTTGATTCTTAGCAGCGGCTGAGACTGTCTTGCTCGTGGGAGAACAAAACTGGGTCAGGAGTAGGAGCATTTTTTTGCCTGGCCTATTATGTTGTGAAGTGCTTAAAGTTTCCCCGAGGTCTGAGTTAAGATTTTCTAATATGATTTCCCTGTTGGCTAATTACAAAAAGAATAATTTGTGGCCAGTCCACCGGCCTGAAAATCACATTACGAGCACAAATTAATGAAGAGAAGTGTGTGGGTTAAAACATAGGGGAGGAGGGATAAGGAATTAAACACAAGAAAAGATTAGTCTTGGAGACAGCAGCGCACAGAGATGACAAGGTAACTGATGTAATGTCAGAACAGCAGGCCATAAAAATGGGTCATGCCTTCGACTGCAGATGATAGTAGGACAGAGAACGAGCTCAGTGGTTGTGGGTCATAGGAGGCTTTGACAGTGGCTCCATCAGCAGAGGTTATTCACAAACATGAGCGTATACTGTATAGATAATGCTGGTTTCCGTTCTAGCGCTGTTTCTTTGTTCTCTTCCCATAAGGCTCCACCACAGTAGACAATCCGTCTCCATCGCACTCTGTCCTCCGGAGCTTTTTACCCTGACTCGTCCAGTCCATATGTTTTTAATGCATAATACTATAAACATCTGAGTCATCAATCAAACTCTAATATACATTTATTGACTACACAATAATAGAAACAGGAATACAAGACATTTGATTCAAATTCCAGAACATCACTTGATTTTGGTTAATATGGTCATTAACTCTCGAGCAATGCATGCTGGGTAATCAGCTAGCTTCATCTACAGTACAATTAATTCCAACACATGCTTGTAAGATATTTTATAGTCAATGCACGAGTAACTGGTAACGTTCACCTACTGTAGCCAGTTTACCCAGGAGTCAGAACAAATAGTGAACAAAATAAATGTGCACTTCACTCAATACGTCCATTCTCTATGTCTGCATACATTCTAGTTTTCCACAAACACCATACTGCTTATTAGCTTATTGCTTTTATCGTGCTATTGATCTCTGTGTGACCTTTGACCTGCAGAGGGGCTGCCTTCCTCATTTGGCTGGAGGCAACGCTGTGGAGACTCAAAACGGCAAAGGTACAGCAGCTCACTCACCACTTCCACTCGTATTGTTGAACATTTGGAAATTGTTGAATATTAATAGGTTTTTGTGTTGTGTGTGTTTTTCCTTTTTGAACAGAGGGCAACTGTAATGAGGCAAAGCTATTTACCCCTGGGGTTAATAAAGGTTATTGAAAGGTCTTGCTTAAGGCCACGCCACCCTGACCATCCAGATTTTTGTTGATCGCAGAAGTTAAGCAGGGTCAAACTGCAGCCGTTTAAGAACCGTTGTCGTATAACATGAGAGGAGGTTGTTATCGTTTCTAATAATTCTGTTTCAGGAAACGCTGAAACACTTCACTTCACGTTTTCTTGGTCTGTGCACATTTGCACCGGGATGTTTGCCGGGTGCCAGCTCCATTCAGCTCATTCAATATGTGACCCAACTTGACAGCATGCAAAGCTAAAACAGCTGCTTTTCTGGTCACACGTAGGCTAATGGGGGGTTGTCCCCCTTAGGGCTGTGTCAGTAATCCTTCATGACCTCTGACAACTGTTGAAACCTTTAAAATGAAATGAGTTAAATATTTTGCGAGTGAGCGACTGGCTTGACTGGAGGTAACCGTCTGGGGGCAGGAGCTGAGCTGAGGCGCCTCCGCTGTCGTCTCCTTGGGGGCTCGTGACGCTGTCGCTCACACGGTGTAATTTGTTTCCTTCTTTGTTGTTTCATCTTGTCATCCATATAATCGAGTAGCGTTGCCTGCGTATTTTCTCCTCCGTGCTGACATGTAATTGTTTTGCATGGTGGCTTCTTGTCTGTGACAGTTGTGCAGCATATGGTGAAGATTAATGGAAACTGTCTTTAAAAATCCATTTAAAAACCACTGCAGTGCGGTGGCATTAAATGGGAGTCGGAGAGAATGAAGCTGGGATTTTCTTTTCGTACGTTCACGACCAGTTATCTGCGGCTGTTAAACGTCTGAAAGCAAGAGAAAAGGACAAGGAAGCTAAGAAGATGATGCTACATGTGCTTTAAGACTTTGCGTAGATTCAACGATGCCAGCGAGCAGCTTCTAGCGAGAACAGGTGAGACCAGTGAGTCAAGTTAAAAGTCCAACCAACAACAACTGGATAAGTTTAGTCTGGATCAACTGACACAAAAGAATAAACCACCCACAACATAGCAACTCAGACTGTACGCTGAAAAAGCCTATTGCTAAACTCGTACTTTATACTTTATATAAATGAACCCACTAATAATCAGACATACTGGACGCAACGCTGACACAGTAAAGCCTTGGTAGAATATAAGCAAGAGTCTTGTTCTGTGATTAAGGCTGAGAAATTCATTAATTAGCTTTATAAACATAAAAGCATCACACGATGAAACGTTGCCCTACAACGTGGAGGCTTTTCTGGGGTCGTCACACACCAAGAGCAGCCCGTGACTCGGTGTCGAAGTGCCACGCAGTCAAGCCGAGCAGGGGACATCTGAGGCGGAGTAGAGATGATGGCAGTGGAGCGATCCCGCAGAAGAATCTGACAGAGCCCCAGGAGGACAGACAACCATTAAGACAATGAGGAGGGATGTCGTGCAGTGAGCAGTGGCAGAGACACGAGAGCTGTGAGACGCCAGGAGACCCATGAGAGGCAGAAACACAAGAGAATGTTCAGGTGACCCTGTCATTGAAGGCCAATACGTTCGTGCAGAATTTAAGTTTTCTGGGCTACGTTTACATAAATAGAAATAGTTTATTCGTTTCGTGGAGAACTGAAGGAGGCTTTGGTCGTAAGAACTACTGATATCAGTTCTAGCGAACTAAACAGAAATGAAGCTGTCCCTCTCCTTTCTGGGAAACTCTGCATCACCATTAAAGGACACTTCATTGATTCCTGTTCCTAACTTTTTGTTCGTTAATTTTACTGCTTCACGTCACAGTTGACATGAGAGTTAACGTTCATGTAGATGTTGACAGTAACTGTCTCAACACTGCGTTTAACTCACTACTGGACTCTGTTGGTTTTAGTCAGCGTGTGAATGAACCCGCTCACTGTCTTCATCATCCTCTGGATCTTGTCCTGACTTATGGGTTGAGACTGATCATTTAACAGTTCTCCCCCAAAACCCTCTGTTATCTGACCATTTCTCACTAACTGTTGAATTGACCAGAACAGACCTGACAACAGTTGAATGAAGTTCAGATGATGTTTGTCTGATGATGCTGTTGATGATTGTCTTGTTGACGACGCTGCAGTTTTAGATTTTAGTTGGTTGGTAGTCAGTCAGTTTTAGACTCTGTTGGTTTTAGTTGGTTGGTAGTCAGTCAGTTTGAGACTCTGTTGCTCCTCTGAAGAAGAAGCCAGTGAATCAGAGCAGGTTGTCTCCATGGTCCAACTCAGAACCGCAGCCTTAAGCAGAGGAGGAAACTAGAAAGACAGTGGCGTCCAACAAATCCTGCCCAGCATGGAAAGACAGTTTAATGTTAAAGTAAAAGATGGAGTTTGAGAAATGATGCATTTAGAGAGAGTGATGAGAGTGACACAAGCCTAGCTTTGTGCAATGAAGCACAGGAATATACAATCTTTCTGGAAAACTCCAGAAACATCTCAGGAAGGAACAAAAGCCTTTTCTTCCAGGCAAAGACAAAATCAAGATCACGTTAAACATGGTCTGGTGACGAGATGAACACACGACTGAGGCAAGAGGAAAGAACAAGAATTCAGTGAATTCCTCCTCTTCGGCAAAAGAAGATGGCAGACGTGAAATAACAGGCCTGAGTAATGTGACAACAACTCAGCGGAGCAGAATACGAAAGACGGTGGCAGACGGTCCGGCAGTTTGTCTGGAGCTTGAAAGTCAGGGTCTAGTTCAGTAGGGGAAGGCACTGATGCAACGATGAGCACGTGAACCAAGGTGGACACATACGAAGCCCTGGTTTGGCTTAGCTGGCAGCTGAAGGTCTGGCACTGACGCAGAGCAAATCATTGCGGTCACAGATCTCACTGTATTTATTTTAAAAGTGATGTTGTTAATATCGTTATATATATTTATAAAGCCCACGTGAATCTCCAGTAAGTTAGCACAACCACAAACCACAAGTCTATTAACGTTTGCCTTCATTCTGCCCAAAACCAAAGAGGCAGTGAGGCGTTTGACTTGTGTCTGGAGGAATCCGCCACACCAGCTGTTTGGACTTGAAGGTTTGGATGAAGGCTGATTGTTTCTTCCACCATATGGTCCTATTTTTCCGCTGAGCCAACAGCCTGGAGGCTGAACCAGTTTCCATGTTGTTATCATCGTGAATATTTTCTGACTCTCACTCCATCATCTCTCCATCTGCAAGAATAGCAAAACGTTATATTCTGAGGCGTAAAGCTGTCGCGATCGTCAAATGTAGGAGTTGGTGACGAGTTCTGTGCCCAGACCGACGAAGGACGACTGGTCCTGTGTCTTAGTAATGGCGACAAGCAGGGACAAGACAGTGGTTCAACACATCAGTTAACTGCTTGTTTTACTGGAAAATCACTGCTTTCATTTAAAGCAAATGAGCGTTTGACTCGTTTCTAACAACAATAGTGTTTCAACAACAATATACAGCTGCTTTACTTCTAAATCTGTTGTCAGGCTTGATGTCACATGCAGTACGTTAAACCAGTGTGAAACCCGCCTGCTGGACTGTTGATATGTGCCTCTGACCCCGGGGTCGCCCACGTGTTTTGCGTGTTCGGCCCATGTTTCCGCCCACAGACACGCAGTCAGGTTGACTAGAGATCAACCAGGGGCGTCTGTGTCTGTATCACCTCATCATGGACTCATTCCCCACTTCTCTTGTGCAGCCACTTCTAAACTGCAGACGTACTCCCTCAGAGGTGCAGACACGCTGAGGTGAAGATCCACATCGTCACTGCTCAACACTTTCCACCTGCCTTGTCACATCTATGTGGGGAGACGAGTCTGGGACGAATTCATCTCCACTGGATGTGAGGGAGCAGCTCGCATACAGTATGCTGGGCCTGCTGGGAACCTGAGAGCCGTATTCTTATTTCCCCTGAGGCGGCAGTCGGTGAAACCCAGACGGAGGCATGGCAGAGCTAAATGGAGTGGAGATAGGAGAGCGTTATCTGTGGAGACTGCAGCGAGCGCACAGAGGTTCACGTCCTTAATGTGACCCACTTCTCCTTCTGTTACCTGCTAGCATGATAGCTTCTTATCTAGTGTCTCCGAGACGCTGGGCCAGCAGAGGATGTAGCCTTGAAATGAAATGATCAAAAAAGCAGAATGAAAAAGACTGACGGACTGACGTGAAAAATAACAGATCCCGTAATAAATAATAAATAATCATCCATCCATCCATCCATCCATGGATCCATGGATCCTGGTGCACAGAGCTGTATTTGATTTAGATTAGTGATCATCCGTAATCTGCCACTTTCACCACAGACACGGTTGAATATTAGCTTCAGGTAAACTGAATGCTCCAACTTTTCAAACATTAATGTGCTGAATTTACTTATCAGACTGATGTCACGTGGTGGGAGTGAAAGGAGACGATACCAGACTCGCTAGCACAATAAAACAGACTCGCGTTTGAGCCACTGTAATTGAGTTTTTTGGCCCAACAAAAATGAGAAACACTGCAGTCACATGTTCAGCTTCCTGTGTTATGCTACAGCACTAAACAGCACGACACCATATGGAAGATATCACACATCCAAGGTTTTATGTGTGGTTCTGTGTCGGAACTATTTCTTCTTTGTCCTCAGGCAAAGCAAAGCGAACTCCGATCAATCATCTTTTCATAGCCCCAGTCTGATTTTTCAAATTTATCTGATCTTTTTACAATGTTGAAACATAAAACAATGTTTTCTTGACCGTGGTCATAAGGACTCACATGTCCTTGTATGAGTTATTATCACTGAGATATACATCTGAGCACCGATTAAACACGAGCTAATGATTTATGATCCAAATATCAGTGCACAGCCGGAGGAACGTCCCACATGAGAAGCTGTGGTCGAACGCTGCTGAATCACAGCACATGTACTCGCGTCTAACATCTAACAGGCAGAAAATTACTTTTATGAGTTTGTTGCCAGCAAAAGCAAAAGCCACAGTGAGGCCAAATCTGCCCGTTTGTTTTGTCTTCTCAAGCTGTATTTGTCTGTCTGCAGTCCGCTAGATAGAGAATGATGCTGATAGTACGGACAAACATTCACACACCAGCGCATGATGAATAGTGTTTGGGCTCAGTAGGCTGCCCTTCATTAGGGAAGAGGACAAACTCTGGGCTAAGCTCAGAGGTCCATTTATCCTTCCCGGCCTTCGACGAGCCAGCGGAGACAGTGGAAACGATGGCAGCGTCGACAGGGGGGACGTAACACAGCCATGACGGCCCAGGCGTTCCCAGAGTCTTTTCCCTGTTTCCCACACCGCCTCCTGAAGGTTAGGTGATCGGCACTGGGTTGATGGATTAGCTATAAGGACTGTAAAGCGCAGCGAGGTCTCACGTTTCCTCCTACGTCGTGTGTTTATTATTGCACAGTGTGCGGAGGCATCTGTCAGCAGAGCTGCCACGGGCCGTGCTGGATGCAGCGAGCCTGCACCTCTGCTGCTGCTAACCAGCCACATCAGGGATTAAAGTCATTATTACCAATGAATGTACGTCAGACGCGCTGTGAGTTGGGTTAATGCAGCTGCTGCTCCAGCCTGATTCTGAGGATTCACAAAAGAAGTGAAGATGTGAGGAGGTCATCAGCAGCGTCCTTGTACTGTTCTCCATTATTCTCCATCGCGTCTGAGGAAACGCGGGACCGTGCTTCGCTTTACAGTCGCTTCGAACGCAGCTCAGCGCTGAGGGTTTCACGTCACTTATGCAGGAAGGTCTGCTCTTCCATTAGTGGCTGACAACAGTATTTGTTAAAGTGCATCTTTTGAATAATCTGTGTGAACTCGTTTGCCCTCTAGCGACTAAGCCAACGACTCTAGCGTCCACTTAGCACCTGACACCAGCTCTAATGCGTTTTAGCTTTTAATACACTTCGTTTTACACATGAAAGTCAAGTGTGTCATGAATAGTGACCATAAAGCCTGGTTTGCGTTGTGTGAGCTTGTATGAAGTTAATGGACAGAGTCTGCAGCCATCACACCTCCAGAGCTTATGCATCTGGCCCCTGGGCAGTGTCTGTGTGGGGGTGTCAGCATCTCCAGCATCTCCAGGGTCTTTGTCAGCTTGAGGACTTTTTCTTTATAAATATTTATCCATGTTTTAGCTGCTCTGTCTGTGGGGGCACAGGTTATATACATTTAAATAAAAAAATAATCGTAAACCCGCATAATAAAAAGCTTCTTTCCTGATCCTGTTTTAGATCAGCTTCACTTTGTCTTAGCCTCGTCTTGACACTGCGTGGCCTGGGTCAAACATTTCAGGAATCCTTCCACGAGCTGTCCAGTCTGTGGGGATCGTGGCCCATTGCTCCTTAACTGGAGTAACGCAGTCAGGTTTGGAGGCCACCATGCTGTCGTTTCTCTAGAGAACCTGGCTGAGGACGCAGAGGTCACGGGAAGCAGGAGCTGTCATCTTTTCACAGGGTTCAGATCAAGTAGCTCATTGGCCAAACACGATGCTGACACACGACGAAGGCGATGCTGAGCCGTCAGTTCTCAGCAGTTCTCTGAATCAAGCTCCCTCACGCTGCCGCTCAGTTGCTGCTCGTCAGATATTACATAACAGCGTAGTTGTTTGTTGACGTCTGGATTCATTACTATGTCTGGCACAGTAATCATTTTCTGTGGCCTTTCTGCAACTCAGCCTCTGGATGTTGAGCAAATGGAGCAGAGCTGATTTAAACATGAATCACTGTCTGCATAACTGGGCCTTTTATACTGTACCTACCCATAAAGCATCTGTCCTGTGTCAGAGATGGGTCGAATCGGGTTATTGTGAACAGGAAAAGGTCAAATAAGCCTTAAAAGCCAAGCTTGTTTGTCTCCGTTAAATCATCAACAACCGTTTCACGGTTACATTTGCGTCAGCAGCAGGGATGTGTATCTGGAATCCAACGCTCCTGACTTTCATCTACTCCGTATTTCTCCCCTTCTGTAGATAAACTTAACACACAGGAGCAGTAATTAGCTCCCAGCCGCTCGCAGCCGTGCAGGACAAGGGGAACCCTCAGATACGGTCAAACACAAAGCAGCGTCCAGGTTGTTCCAGGTGAGACCTGGGACCACATTCCTGGAAACGTCCGTCAGTTCTCATCACAGTCGATGATCGGTGGAGCTGAGCTCGAGTGACATTATAAAACGAAAGAAAACGTCATTTCGTCTTCTGCTTTGTGTCGCTATACAAAGCCAAACGGGAAACGTTTCAGAAGATAAGAGAACGTGCTGGAAGTTGAGGTTCAGCAGTGGTGGTCCTCATGCTGACACAAAGCGCTGAGCACAGCAGCAGCGATGGATGGTTTCACTCAGGGTTATATGTGAAGGACTTTGGGATCCGCTAGGATGAAGTCATCTGTAAACAGCAAGTTCGAGCTTGGCAAGAAAAGCTGCAGCGTTCGTTCCAGTCTTGCAACATCTGGCCTTGTCTTGAGTCAAAGGCAGCGTGTGCGTCCTACAAGAAGAGGGAAGAAGAGAGAAGAAGAGTCGATCCAGAAGAGGGAAGAAGAGAGAAGAAGAGTCGATCCAGCCTCCGGTGGCTTTTCTACCATATCAGTTCCTCGCGTGGAGCATTTCAATGGAACAATGGTCAGTCCTCCCATTTCCATCTAAATGAATGGTTTAAAGTCTTCAGGCCTTTAATCAAATACAGCTTCTTAGTCACCTGTTTTTGTATTTTCAATCATTGAACTTTCATGAACATCTTCACCTTGGTTGGCTGGTTTCAGCTGAATTATTGCCTGAGCTTTTTGAAATCAAATCATTTCCTCCATGTCTATCAGTTTTGTTAGTTTGTGAGTTGGGGGGAGTCAATCTGCGCGTAGAAGGAGTCCGGCCGACCACTTACCTTCTGCTGTTTACGCCAGACGATGCCGACCCAGCGTGAGCTACGCTACGTTGATTGGCATGAAACATCAGCACAGCTTCGCTCACTTTGACAGGCGCGAGTACACAGAGCCGTCCAAAACGAATTTGTGGTGACCGTCCGGCTGAGCTGTTTATCTGAGGCGCAGGCTAACGCCAGACTTCATCAGACGTGGAGCAGCTCATTACCGAGGCCTGGAGCAGCGCGTCCGCAAAACCTCACTGAATCTTATTATTTCAGCAAAGACGAACTCGCCACATGCTTCAAACATCATTAACGCAAAAGTGATCAACTGTCGAAACAAGCCGTGATCTCAGCGTAAATACGCGTTACTAGTGGCACGGACCCAAGGTCGGTACTGTGGGTGTTGCCAGCAGCTGGACTAACACACAGGTCAAACATAATGACGTGTTACTTTACACGAGACAGTGAATGCAGCATTCTGTCCAGTCTGTCACTTTGGGAACATTGTGTGTTTACAATGTGGGACTTTTTTCCTGACAATCCCTGAATGAAACTCATGCTCTAACCAGGGATCACACCCTGCACCACCAGCCAGACGTCTCCCAGTCCCGGTCCCTTCCCGCTGCTGTAGGTAGCGTGGAGTAGCTCTGCCTGGTCATGTGACATGATGCCCCGACTCCCACACCTCAACAACTGACGTCTGTCTTAAAAATATGTTAAATTAAAGCTTAGAATCTTCGAAACGCTGGAATATGACTACGTCAGATACGAGACGACTCAAATGAACACGTGTTATAGCATCCCACTACTTTTTTATTATTTCTGCACAGGCAGATTCATTCTCTGCAGCAGAATGTATATAAATCAATGTGGGCTATTACTTCAACTCTCTCATGGGCACGTCGCTTGGTTCAAAATTATAGGAAACAGATAACTAATCATAGAGTGAATTAGAGACAGGCAGACGCCCAGGCTGCTTTGGCTGTGGAAACAAATCAAGGGATCAATGTGCATTATGTTTATGAATACAAACCGCTGCACTGAGGTGGCCCCGTCAGGCGGCTTTGGATGGAAATCAGAGAACGCACGCTGCGCATTCATTATCCGCCTTACACGACGCTCACAAACGCACACGCTAATCAGCCCGACTGGCGGATGCACAGACCACGGCCGCGAACACAGTTCAACGGAGCAGGGGCCTGTTTGTTATTGGCCTCATTAGAATCCACATCAAGTTTCTAAGATGAAATCATCAGAAACTAATTAAAAGGTTTTCAATTAATCATTGACGTGTTCTGTCAAATCGTTTGCTTCTGGGGTGGAAGGTTCAGTTCAGTCCGGACTGTGAACCACGTACCCTGCACGTAAATGAAGTACAAACGTAAGCGCGTCACGTGACGGCGATGTGATGTGGTTTTATTGGACGGAAGCTCTGGTTGGATTCACTTTAATGTCTGCCCTGCTTTCCACACCCTTTCCCACATTCACATTCCTGTACAGCTTATAACTTACTTCAGTGACAGTTTCTTCCTTTGATGGCGCAACTGCTGATGCCCCAAAATTAGAGATCACTCTGCAGCAAAGATTAGCTATAATTTATAGGAATGATCCCACTAGAAACAGTTTTCTCAGGGCTGACCTAAAATAGATGCTCAAGCATATTCCCAGCGTATGGGGCTCGTTACTGTAGGTTCCCAGAACTCACTGAGACGCTTCGGTACCATGTTCTAATGAACGCATGCAGATGTGCTGTATGAGAGGTTGTCAGTCATGAGAAGTGAAAGAACTAAACTTCTTCAAACTTCTTTGCAAACCTGTTGCAATTTTCCAGTCAGGAGCACTTTTTTATTCTTCACCACTTCCAGGCATGTAAAAGAGGAAATGTTCCAGTATGTCTTCTGCATAATTACCTGTGGTACCGTTTCGCTGGTACAAGTCAGGGTTGTCATGATAGTTTTGAGGGACTGGCAGAATATCGGCACACATCTAATACGGCACAAGTGCAAACAGACGGAGCAGAATGGGCGGAGAGAGAGAAGGTGGTGAGAAGGTCGTGGGGGAGGAGAGGAACCGCTGGAGCTGCAGCCAGAGAACTAGTGAGTTCTGCAAACTACCAGCTTTCACACACACGCACCAACGTTCAGAAAGCAACGAGCGATTCCAACACGCTGGAACCTGGGGGATATGACGCTAAAGTGCATTTAAAGAGGATCTTATCCAGTTCATTCTGTCTGACAGATGGAGGAGTTTGGTTCCATGGTTTCCACAACTCCAGCAGGTAGCAGATCACGTCTTCATCCGCGTTTCATTAAGACACACAACACAGAACATGTTTTACATCCAGCTCCGTCTGCTGCTGCTGGGTCCAGAGCTGATCGATGCACAACCAACGCACACAAACAATCAGTATCTGCCACATGCACTCAGTGGCTAAATGACCTGAACAGCTGCTGGTCTCACAGTAACTATCGATGCAAGACAAGTCAAAGCAGCCTAATGTAAAGAATATACATGTCCAACAAAGAACTGAGCTGGTGTCCATTCTCCAGTGGTTCTTGTGAAGCAGAGACGTTCAGTGAATGCCACAATTTATTCTCAGCACGATTCAGCATAACTGGCACTGACGTCTACTGATTACAATTTGTTTGTGAAATCCATATTCAGGTTTAATTAATCTGGCTCACAAATAAATAGGAAAAATTCCAGCTCACAACAAACTTAATTCGCTACCAGAGGTGCCTTCAGCCACAGCGTCCTCAGAGAAGCTCTGGTCATATATATGGTAATTTGTTGTTTTGCTTTTTTATGAAGGAAAGAACAAACACTGTGTTGTTTGTTACTGTATTTCCATTGTGTGTTTCTTGTAATATTGTTTATTTGATGTAACCTTTATTGTCACGTCGATGCTAACGTCACCTCTGGCTTCCATCCGGGCCAACAAACGCTGTGGAGCTGACATTCGCATCGAGTAAATTCATATGTCAGTCACTTTATGCTGTCAGCAGTTTTTCTTCTTGTTTCTTTGTTGTTAAACAGCTGCCTGTCGGTCATGTTGCGGCAAATTCGTCTCCTCTGTTTGAAACTGCTCTGCGTGGATTTTATCCAGGCGGGAAACCAGAGTCACGCTGCATGTGTTCACTCTGTGTTAACTAACAAGGCGCCAACGTCTGGTCAACGACATTAAGACACTAAGTCAGAACATCACAGACAAAGCGAAAAACTAAATGAAATCAATAAAACAAAACTAGCCGACGCTTGAACTGTTGCAGCAAAGATAAGAGGATGAGAAGGAACAGACATATGAAATGAATAAAATGAAAAATAGACACTTTTAAATGAATTTGAAGATACAACCAAGATATTTCATATTGCTTCACAAAGGCTTGTTCACAGCCTTGGTTGTATATTAATAGTCCCAATCACCTGAACAACATTGTTGCATATACTTTTCTCAGCTTTTATATCATCCACTGCTTATGGTCACACCAGTTTTCTCACTTTGGGGTAAAGGAACCAATAAGCTTTGCGATATCTACAGATTCCCTTTGTTATACGTCTTCTTCTTAGTTAAATAGAGCCTTGCTGTTCTGTCAGACGACCGGAAAGCTGTCAACCATTAAAAGTTCTCAGACATGAAGTGAAGTGGAGCAGAAAACACTCGTGTCTGTCATTGACAGAACGTGAGGGAATTAAAAGACTTTGCTCCTCTTATTCAAATCACTTAGTTTTCTGTCTTGTTCAACTTCTCTGTCATAGATTTGTGTCTTATAATCTGTGTAAAGATATTATTTCCACGACTTCCTCTCACAATAAAAGGTTTCCAGGGTTAGTCTGCCTTTGTAGGCTAAGGTTCCTGGCTCCAGGATCATCTAGTCTCCTCCCTCCCTCCTTCCTTCCTTCCTTCCTCTCTTTCCTTCCTACTTTCTTAGGACTCCCATTAGCTCCAGCCTGATCATACATTTACAAGTAATCACAACAAAACTTTCACGCTAACACTAAAATTAAAGGTTCTTTTTATTCAGAAGACAAACAAAGCTGTTCCTCCTTAAAGGACATGAAGCTTATTAGTGCAAAAATCCTGCAACTAAAGGACTAAAGGCTGAGTCCAATGAAGACGCAGAGAGTCAGAGCGAAGGGGCAAAAATGGAAATGACTTAAACGATTAAAACCCCCAACTAATTACACGTGCAAACAAAACCTGTAACTTAAAACCCAGGAGGGGAAACGGCCACAGACCAAGTCAAAACAGCCGCTTGACTGACTGATCTCAGTTTTTACTTTTATTACACTGTATTTGCATCCTACTGCCACAAACGGTCTGGATGCGCCGGTGCTCTGGCCGATCGACACCCGGCTAAAGGAGAGGTGTTGGCGTAACTGCTGTCTGAGTGTGTAACGTGTAAAATGTTTCCTCCATCTGTCAGTGTGTTTCATTTTACATCTTCGCTTATTGATTGTGCAGTTACCAAGCAAACGGGGCTAATAAGGGGCAAGTCATCTTCACTTACTGCCCCGTAACAGGCGGCTATTACCCTGTTTGAGCCCTTCACTGGCAGTAATGAGGCCGCGGAGCTATAATGGGTCCATAACGCAACATCGAGCCCTGGCACATGGAGCAACGGTGAGAAAGAACAGAAAGAGGCAGCGGAGAAACCTCAGCCGAGGCCACATGCCAACAAGCACAAGCTTTAGGAGGAAATGACCTGGTTCCCAGAGGACGTATCCCGTAACATCAGGGAGCTCACGCGCGGTGGGAGCAACTCAGCAGGTTGTAAGCTTCACCACCTGTGTTCCCCTCAAGACATAATGGAGCCGCTTACAGACGGGACGTCGCGCTTTAGTCTGGACGGTTTACAGGATGAAGGCGGGCGCTGGCAAATCAGTCAGGTCATGAACCTATTCTCCCCCGTTTACATGCAATTCACCAGACTGGCTGGATTCACAAGCCTGCTAACTGCTCAGCACAACAACCTGTGCGTGCGTGTGTGTGTGTGACCTGCAGGTGAAGCGTGTCAGCTGACTGCGACTCACTGGGTTCGGGTTTGGGTAAAGCCTCGCTGGCTGTTTTCTCTAGATCATCTTTCAGCACAGTGTAAAGCTATGGCCGCGCTCACCGCAGCCAAGCTTAGTAGACAGACACACGACAGAAGCTAAATAGTTCATTATAAAATCAAAAGTAACAAGAACTAAGGAGACAAACATGAGTTTGTCTTCCAGGTCAAACAGATGGGCTAGTGTACCATTAAAGCAAAGGCTAAAGAATGACGATGCAAACGTCACAACCAGCCCAACCAGCCCTGTACAGCCACTCACACATTCAGCAGGAGACAAGACAACATTTTTCAAAACGTGGAAGGAAATGTCCGTCCATCGCTGAGGTTCAGTGTTTTACCCAGGGACACTTTTTCTTCTCATGTTGGTGAGTTGAACAGTCTGTTGGGCTGAGAGCCTCGTGGTGATCGAGGCTTAGAGAGAGTTATACGAACACTCAAACATCATTCAACTCTTTCCTGACGTTCACTGTGTTTATCGGCTACTCATTGAATTAGACTGAAAACGCAGGCGACCGTTTTCCCTCTCATTCATTCACTGTGTGCGTTTGTGTTTCTCGTCTCTGTCCTGTTTCCTAAAACCTCAGTTTGAAACGTGAGACATGGGATCAGTCACACGTTGAGACGGAGGCAGCTTGAATGACTGTGAGGCTTCGTGCGTGTCAGGGGGTCACATGCATCTTGTTGTTGGTCTGTTTAGGTGCAGAGAAGACTTTTTTACAGTGCACCCTCTAAAACCTCCACTGATGGTCTCACGCCCTGACATTTGTGAAGTGATGTTTAGTGTGATGTGCATCACAGCTTGATAAACCATCTTATGCTTCTGCTAGTTTGTTTGAACGTAAGACCCGGTTTTGACATTTAAAGTTAAACTGCAGTATGTGGGATCGTAGTCATGGAGGAAACCAAAGCCTGGAGTCAAGCTGGGCTCTGATCAGACAAACCCTCACAGCCTTTACACACTCGATAAAAGTTCAGGTTAATAAAAAGAGTCTAACTTATTGCTTTACATAAACACATTTGAATTGGCTACGACAACCCAGATTCATCCCTGTTCTGTGGCAGAAGGTGTTTGCATAACAGCTGCATTATTCATGACTACCGACCCTGATTAGCTGGAGGTGTTACCCCCAAGTAGCTTCTGGCCAATCGTCTGTTAAATAATGCTAATTCCTTCACTGTGTGATGTCGCAACTAGCACAGTTTCAACCCAGAGATGCTTCAGGCTGGATTATCAAACTCTGAAATCACTTACATCACAAGACAGACAGGCTTTACGGCACAGGAAGCCTCAGCACCACTGCTCTAATGAAGTGGTCAGACTACTGTACGGCCCTGATTCAGATGAACCTGTGCCTTTCATTTCTCGTGTCAGAAGGCAGAGCGTACGCATGGACGGTGCCACCGCTGCTACAGGTGCAGGGCTCAGTTTGCATATGCAGAGGTTTTATTTACTGCTATGTGGACTGAATTCATGATCATAAGACATAAAATAGAACCAACAAGCTGTCAAACAGTGAACGTGAGGAACATCCAGCACTGAACGAAGTGAAGCGACGTCCTCAACCAGGCAGCTGCTGGAGAGTCAGCGCCCACCGAAGCTGTGAGCTGAGCAGAACAGGAGGGAGGTTCGACTGGGCCTCGTCAGCACATCACCGTGAGTGTTTCTCGTCCCAGTCTGACCTACTTTCAATGCAAAGGAAAGCCCAACTGTTCACCCCGTTCTAAGATGTCTTTGGTTGTTTTGCATTTTACTCGGACTAAAGTGTGCTCGCGTGAAATTGCTGCTAAACCTTTTCTTTCCACCAACGTTCTCACAAAGACACTGATGAATTTGTTATCGTGTGTCATGTCCTGAGATCCAAAAAAGCACATTTCAATTAAAAGACTGATGCGGATGAATAACCCGTCTCTTGTTCTGTGTCAGAATCTCCAGAATCCAGTTCACGGAGCCACACCCAGCTTTTCAGAATCAAATAAACGTCTCAGTTTGGAGACAAGAAGATGATCAACGCGTGAGTCACAGTGCAGCTCCTTTCTAACCGAATGACTTTATGACCTAGCTGTCAGAAAAGGCATCAAACAGTCATTCAGAGTTTGTTTTGTGCACATTTTCATTCAGCTTTTGTTGCTTCTCTTCTCTAATAAGGCTGCATTCACCAAGATAAAAGCTACGAACTAAACAATGACAGGCTTATCTCGGAGAAAAAACAATTATGCTACAGCCTTTGTCTGAAAGGACGAGAACACACACGACCAAAAGCACGTTTCTGATCACACGCATCTTTCTTTTCCTGTCAGAGATTCGACGAAACAGCATAATGTGTCTGTTATTGACATTTACAGTTATTCTCCGTTGGCTCTTTAACCTTTAGACGCGTTTTTTGCGTCAGACTTATTTTCAAATCATTAAGCAGCTACAGTTTTCAAGTGATTATCAGGGCTGACAAAGGGGAAGCGATTTGGTGAATGTGAGAAAGACAGAATGGCCTTTTTCAAAGCAGAGCCAATCCGGAGATGACAAATGAAAGTCCACTGAGCGTTGTCGGGCTCTGCTTTGAGTCTTTGATGATGACAAATTGATTCATAAATCAAACTGGCTTTTCTGCAGTGCCCCAAACGGTCAGTGGAACAGATGCACTTTGTCTGCAACAGAGCTTCATAGGCTCTCAGCAGGGGGGGTTATTTTCTCCACAGGTGGATATTATTCATCAAAAAGAAGCAGAGAGAAGGACTTTTTTCACTACATCATACTTATTTATTGGCCATGTGTAGCAAGATACGGCAGGTCAAGCTATTTTGTGTAATGCTACCAGGGCTGGACCCAAAGATGCACAGACGTGGAGAAAACCAGTACGGAGGGTTGGAACCTGATGGACAGACGCAGGTGCCAGCAGGTGGCCTGAGAGTGAGGAGCCCGTGAGAAGCAGCGTTAGAAGAACCAGCCTTAGAGCAGAGCTGCCCATGAACATGCTCCTTCACACAAGAGACTGTTTCAGCAACACTGTCACAAATTGTACTAATTATAAGATTTCTGCTTCAGGTCGACACGATTCTGCCGCCAAATGGCAGATTAACGAACCAGCTCCTCTGTTTCTAAGCCAAGAAGGTTCACAAACTAACAAGCCAGGCGACCAGACAGTACAACCAGATTTAATGTAACTAAATACAACATGCACACGTTGAGTAGGTAAGAAGACAAACAAAGAACCGAAGGTCCCCGAAAACGCAGGAGACAAAGCTACAGTCACAGAAACTCACTAGACATGAGACCACTGCTTGGCAGGAACAAGTTAGTCGTGAAGACAAACACTACAGACACTACAGAAATACTAATTAACGGAGCAGCTTCACGACAAATGCATCTAAGGAAATGATGGAAATCCAAAAAAGCAAGAAGCCCATAATCTCTTTCTTCTGCAGTGATTCAGCGCCTGTATTCTGTTTAGTCCAGTTGAGCCATGTTAGGTTGATGATTCCATCCATTAACACCTTCAGGGACCGTTTGGCACCAGGACGGATGGAGCTGGTGGCGACCAGTCGCTTTCTGTTCCGTTTGACGCTCTGCAGTGATACGAGCGGTTCCCTCAGACTGATGGATCATGTGGCTCTCATTAATTATGGCTTAAATGTGTTGCTGATTTAGCTCAGTGGTTTCCCAGACCCAGAGGCCATAATTTAATCAGCACATGTATCGTAATCATAGCTTATGGAACAATGACTCCCTAATGGAGGAATGACCTTCTGGGCTCAGCCGCTACCACACAGGCAGCCGCTCGCTTTGTGCCAGTGTGAACTGGACATTTATTAACGTTGGGCACGTTGCTACAGCTCTGTGTGTCCAGTTTTTGAAGGTTTGCTCTGTATCACGCTGGGTATTTCCAGTGTCTCATTCATTCTCACTCAATCAGGAGCGAAGGTGTTTCTCTTTTCTTTTCCTCTGTGGAAACTGAGTTTCAACATGTACAGTTAGGTCCAGATATACTTGGAGACTCCACCGTTATCATTTTAGCTCACGTTGTTTTTGTAAATATTTAAAAAGCTGAGAATTCAGCTGTTATTCGTCTCAAATGTCAAACTATGGAAACCATAAATGTCATTGTTTTTCTAATACGTGGGATTTAGCTGATGCTGGGTTTTGTCTTAGGTGATGCTCTTCCAGGCTTTTACTTTAGTTGTCCGGGTTCTGTTCCTCATTACGCTGTAGGCTTTCTGCCCTCAGCTAGTGAAATGTGCCCACTTGCCTTTGGGTCATGAGTTATGTGAGGGGATGCACTGGTGACCTCGGGGGAAGCAAAGACCTGAAGCACCAAAGAAAACAGCTCATTCTAAAACTAATTCTGGTGACCAAACCAACAACAGTTGTTTAAACCTATGGAAATATAACCGTAAATCAGTAGTAGTGGACCTAACCTGCTGATGTGAAGGTGCATCTGTAGGTATTTTAATTCACTGTGGTGTTTTTCTTTCCTCTGACCCTGCCTCCCATCTTCCTCTTTTCCATTCAAGCCTTTCTGCTTTCGTCCACCGCAGGCAGTTTGAGCCTGCTGCAGCCACGGCCTCTACGTGGACAGTGAATAACGCAGAGAGTCAGGCAGAGCAGACAGCTCTTGGGAAAGCAGTCTGCTCTCCTGACATTCAGGCTTGATTTATGTTAAAGACAATGTGGTTTAGATATTCAACATGTTGTGATGTCATGCGTGTGTTCATCTGCAGACATGTGCCGTGAGCCCTGCGCAGGCATCAGCTGGGGCTCTGCTTCCAGCTGAATGGGACCAACGCTCAGAACTCAGCCCTGGTGTGTTCACACTTTGGCAGAGTCTTCGTGTAATGGACTGAACGTGTACCTGGATGTTTTTGCTGTAGAGCTGTTCTCTACTGTTCTCCATGACAGAAGTGCTTCTCCTGCGTCTCGCTAACACCTGCGGCCTTTGGCAAATCGCTACAACGCTACAGCAGTGATTGACTGCACAAAGTTGTTTTTTACCATAATCAGATGAGTGTGAGTCACAGATGGATCAACATGAAAGTCATCAAGAACAAACAGTTATTATGTTATCATTACAGTATGTTACACAGTTTTTCTTTTTAATTGGAAGTGAGAGAAGACATAACACGTGGCTGGATATTTTAAATGATGACGCTTGCAAACTCTAAATACAATTTTAGTATTTTGACTGTATTCCAGTATTTTCATTTATTGGTTCAAGGCGTGACGTGGACCTTGGTTGGATCAGCTCGACTGCATTCAACACCTGGGTTCTGCTCCTTCTTCCTGAACCCTTTTGGTTTGTGGCAGGGAACAGAGGTCACGGTTTCTAGCCTGGTCCCCGGCAAATCACCTTGTAACGAGTGTTCTTGACCTCAGAAAATATAAAAGCAGAAAACATGTAAACATGTTACGAAACTGGGAAATGGGCAAAAATTGCAGTAGTATAATAATATTTACATACTGTATGTATTTAGTGTATTGATCATTAGTGAAGTGAAAAAAGAAGAAATCAACACCTTCTAACTGTTTTAGTGTAATTCACAAAGTTTTCTCAGTAGAACATGTAGTGATTGTATAAATATATTTTGTGTATGATAAGTAATGAAAAATAACATGAAGTTTTAAATATTAAAGAGCAGGCTACATGGTCTCATATATTCCAACTGCACATTGATGCGTTTCTCATTCTCTGTGATACGACTTTTCTTCCTGCCTGGTGATTGATATTAGTTTAACTGAACGACATTTACTACTGTACAAATAAACACTGTCTGCTGAAATTATACTGGATTAAAGCTCATATTAAAGACTGATCCATATGGGGCAGATTCATCCTGGTGTTTTTCCTTGTTGGATTCTCCTCACGCAGCTTCCAGTAAACTTCGATGGCGAGCGTCCACCTCCCTCCTGCACTGACCCACCTGGAGGCTGAGCACGGCCCGTTGCCGATAAATCCCCCGACGCTGAGGACCTCTGTCCTCTTCGACCCAGTCGCGCGTGACTTTTGCTGAGCTCTGATTCATAGCTTCCATCTTATTTCAAAGGTTCAGTGTGAGACAAGCTCGAAGCGCCTGCATGCTAAATCAGTGCTCATACATCCCGCCACCCCGAGGCCTTCAGGGAATTACAAGCCTGCATATCTGGATTCAGTTTCCTTCTTGTGGCGCTGTTGCATTTATAAGCATAACATAACAATTATTTTATGGTAACTACGACTCATCAGAGATGCAGTGAGCTCAGTTTGTCACTTACATTGCAGCCAAAATTAACCTGCTTTACGCTGAGCTGTGCTCTTTCAACCACGTCTATGAAACAGTGAAGGGTTCTCCTTTCTTCTGGAGTCTCGGAGGAGCCGTGTGTTTTCTCACCACCTTCTTTACAGTATGTACGGTATAAGCAAGAAAAGAATATCATCTATATTTATGAACATATCAGCGAATTACACAAGGATTTCCCAGCATGCCTTGTGTCTGAATAAATCTCTCCAATTAGATCACCTGAGGGGCTGGGGAGTACGATTTCGAAGGTGTGCGCCTGATGTGCCATCAGTAGAGTAGTAAAGGTTCTGTATGTCTTAGGTTACAAGAGCGTTCGTATGATTACTGATGCTTGAACAGTAAGTCAAATCTGGTTTCTGCAAATTTAATAGACGCGGAAGAGGCTCAGACCCCACTGTGGTCTACTTAACAGCCTAACATCCCACCCACACAGGTAAGCGATGGGCAGAGACCCTTTTGTGACCTTTGGCTCCTTGGTCCTTGCGTCCATGATGAGGATGCGAATGTTAGTAGATGCAGAAGAGGCACAAAGCATTGGAGGATTTACTGGATTGTTAGCGACGACGTCCGGAGGAAAACAAGGCCAGTGACCGTCTCTACAGTGTATTTGTTCTAGGAAACATGACTAGAGGATCAAATATCCTGAAATAGCCGCGCTTTGCATTTCTTAAGACCTCATGGTTCGTCCATGAAGTGCCGGGGCTTCATCCTGCGTTCACAGTAAACAAACAGCTAATTAATTCAGGCTTCAGCTGCTATTTTCACACAACACTTGGTGACACTAATCATAAATTTTCCAGTGATAAATATAATTGCCCACTCTAATCCTTACATACATTTGTAATTAACTGCTGGAAAGGTTTATCATCGTGAGTACAGGGATGACTTGAATGAAATATTTTCTGCAGAGTCAAGGATTTGTAGCTCGTTGATATGCGCACACCAGCGCTCACGTTTGGGTTTCTAGAATTAGGAGGATACTCACTGATACAGTTCGCCATCGGTTCCCTTTGACATTGACCTTCACAAATAAATGCTAAAGAAGTACTTCAATAGCTTAAATTTGCAACTTAATCAGTTTTCTCAACACTCCATCCTTTTGTTGACGAGTTATTATTATTATTATTATTATTATTATTATTATTATTATTCCTGTATTCTCATGTGAAGGTAACAGATTCATGTCCTAAAAATTACATTTCAGTAGCTCAACTGTAATGTGATGTTTAGCAGGAAATATTTAAGGATGACATAGCTCATTCATATCATATTCATGGAGAAACACCAAGGATCTGAGGATAGTTGGGGTTAAGATCAAAAGATTTAATTAAGACTGGGATTTACATTCAACTATATTAGTACAAGAATCATTTCTTAATTAAATTTTAATAGCAACAGTGGAAAACTCCCTCTATAGAGGAAGAAACCTCCAGCAGACCCAGGATCAGTGTACAACCGTACAGAACAACGGCGCATTACTGTATGTTTGCTGGTAGCGTAGCAGTTGCACACAACCACATCCAGCACATCCAGTACAAGTACTGCATACCAGCACATGTCTGGCCTGACAAACACAATCCCACCAAAGCCCACTGAGCTGCTTGGCTTCTTCCCTGTGCTGTTAGCCACTACGCTCCTAAGCTGCAGCCACATTCGTCCCGATTTGCACCCAAAGCACATTTGCACACTGTTACTGCTGCTACAGCTGCTGCCTTAACATTTCTGTCTGTTTGCACTTTTGCACACTTACCCTTAATGTACACTTGTACATCCACCTTTCTTCATTTTGGAACTTCCTCACTGTGCACATGACAATAAACACTTTGAATCTTGAAACAGTAAAATAGATTTTGTATATTATCTTATTATCTGAATTAGACATATTCACGTGAGTGTCTTTCTTTGTAGGTGCGGCTTGTACATATAAAACAGCAGAAATACAGAACTCGGAAATGCCTTTCCACACTCAAATGTTTACGCAGAAGCCTGAGCCAAACATCAGCAGCGCCAGCAAGGCCTGAGCAGTCAGAGCCAAGGGCTCGGTGTCCACCAACATCACCCAGTCTGGAGCAAATCCCAGAGCTCAGCCACTAGAACACTGGGTTTGATTAATGCCCTGACTGCTCCGTCTTTTAACAAGTGAGAAAAAGACAGAACCAGGGGATCCGAGCAGCACCAACAAAAAAGCCATAAATTAGCAAAGAATGGGTGTTTGAAAGTCTTCTCTCAGGGGCTTTCCCCCAGCAGCAGCAGCTGTCTTCAGGCTGGAGGACAGACCTGGCAGTGGCATGTGAGGTAATGTTCCACCTCTGCCAGAAAGAAACGAGTCTCCACGAGAAGAAACCCGCTACAGAGATTACAGTGATAATATTTCAGCTGAAATGAGGCTTTGCAGCAGCCTGTGAGGGCGGCGAGCCAGCCAAGAGAAGAAGAGGATGTTTTTTTCTGAATCTGGTGTGATATACATCAGGTCTCTTATATTACCTAACAGCCAGAGTGTTTTATTATTGCTAATAATATCTAGGCCATGCATCATGATAAAAGAAACATCCACGCCGTCTTTAATAAAAGCGTCTGTTGCGAAGAAACCACAAAGTTTAATCTGCAGCACGCGGCCTGACGCCAGGAGAGCGAGATAACATTTAGAAACGGAGCAAACGGAGCAGCGCCCTTTCTGAGAGCAAACATTCCGATAAATACTGTGACCGAGCACGGAGTCGTCCCAGACAAACATCATTAAATCTCCACATCGCTGAGATTAAATGTAAAAAAGTCCAATACGCATTGATCTGTGCGGTCTGCGATGACTCCACAGCCCAGGAAGCACAATAGACATAAGCCATAGACTTTGTAGTCTTACCCTGACATCTGCAGAAACAGTATCTGAGCCAAAAGTTGGAAACATACATATGACTAAAAGGTGGACGGATGTGAATTCCCTTAGCAAGCGTTCAGTGTGATTTCTGAGTTTGAGTTGCTTGTTCAAGTTGGTCCAGTGTAAATACATATGGTGTGAGTCCTTCCTTTTCATCTACATCACCGTAGGAGTCTAGTACTGTACCGTACGTTTTCAGTGTCCTGGCCTAGGTGACGTAGATTCAGGAAGATGTGAGCTGTAGGATCATCAAGGCTTGCTGTTGGTATTTCTGTCCTGCTGATGGATTTGATTTCTTTGTCCGACAAAACGAAGACCTGACTCTTCTGAGCATCCAAACATGCAAATCATGTTATGTTAATCACGTTAGCCCGAACCAAATGGTGTGAATGTTGCTGTAGGGCTTTACTGACATAATGTTCATTTGACCAGTCTCCACAGTTTTAATATTGGGAGACTAACAAGTGTGGACTACTGAGGCAAACCTCAATGCAAATAGCCACTTCAAGCTGATAGGGATGAACTGGAACCTGCACTGGCCTCATTTAAGACACGAAGCTCTACTGCAGTCTGGTTCTGTCTGCTCAGCCATGACCTCATCACTCCTGTCTTTGATTTGTGAATGTGAAACCAAGCAAACTCTGAATTTAGTTTTATTTACTTCCTTTGTGAGGAATTAGTAGATGCAACTTTGTCAATAACCGTTCAGCAATTCAATAGATTCATTACTTCAGCTGACAGCGAACGTTGCTGGTTAGCAGTCTGTGCCGCATTAATAGAGTTTCCCTGCAGAATGAGAGCACACAACATCAAACGGCAGATGATTTAAGAAGTATGTAACCTGACTTGACAGCTCGCTGTTTCTGCTGTGGAAAATGTACCGCGTAAAAGAAGACCGGAGGTTTCCCTGAGTGTGAAAACGGCAGATGGGAAATGGAACCGAGCGACTGGGTCCGTCTGAGTCGGGGGCCAGTGTTGTGTGACGGCTATGTGGGACATTCAGAGTCGTCGCGGTGCCACGAGGAACAGTCTCTACGTGTCTGTACAGCTCTGCTAAGGCTTGATGAGCCTGGCGTTCACAGATGTTCGCATCTCACTGCCAGTAACTACAACTGTTACACAGTGATTCTGTGAGAATAACATTTAGGTTCATTTAGGCCGATTGTGTTAACATTAACATTCATATTTCTCGAACTTTGGAGCTTGTTTCACTAAGGTTGTGACTTTTTTCCCTCTTTCTATTTCTCCCTTTTGTTAACTGAGCTGCACTCTGCAATTTTCTGTGCCCTGCAATGTCTCTTTTATGTTTCACCACTAGTCTGGAAGCACTCCATAGGCAATTATAGAGCGAGACGTTGATGCACTCACCGTGAATGACACAGCCACCTCCTCTGACCTTTTACTCGCTCCAGAAACGAGCGCCTTGCCTGGAAAACACAGTGATTCCTGCCTGACAGTAAGCTGTGTAGGGTTTCCATGCACCTGACTGTATGAAAGATGCCTTACCTCAGCTGACCCTCAGAGCCGGATGGGAAGGAAAAGTCGTTTAGCATTGTGGTGCTGCGCCGGGTGACTCACTCCTGCTCTGCAGAGCCAGACGAGAGGGAAACGTCCCGTCTTTCTGCTCTATTCTCAGCAGCCGCGTGATATTTATGTCCTGCGTCTTTTCTCTGTCATTTAAATAAAAAAGCGAAACGGGCATAAAACGAGGTAGGAGCCAAACCGTGTAAATGATGGCAGAAAGTAATCTGCAGGGACATTGTGTTTCCCGTACTGTATGGCTGCGGGGGGGTATCACCGGACAAGCTGCTTCCAAGCACCGGTCTCGTGTTGGAGAGTGATGCTCGGCCTGTCAGTGTAGCTCACTCCATCATTTCTGTGGAAGGAAAGGTATTGGCACAAACCTTACAGCTATCGTTTCGATCTCCTTGGCAGGTGTTGCCCACACTCTCCTCGCTGCATATGGTATTAAAAGCGTTTGTTTTGATCCTGAACTGGCTTTTACTGTTGCTCGCCTCTCCAGTAGATGTGTATCATGCTATGAAAACATGGTTTAATTCATCCAGCACACAGCCCAAACAAGAGAGTAGGTGGGATGGCTAAATCATTTGCTCATGAGACAAAATGTCAGTCCCACCCAGATTTCTGGCATCTATTCTTTGGAAGTTTACAGTCTCTATAAAATACTTCAACGTACTCCGAGTCCTGTAGGTGTCTGGTTTCTGGGAAAACCCAGGAACAACCAGAACTAAGACGCAAAACAGAAAAGTTGGACCTGTCTCCATTACTCTATTGAACAGGATTCCCAGTTAAAGGCTGATTCTGTTTTCAGATGCCATGATGAGGACAGGACCTGCTCAATGCACGAGAAGAAGGTGACGAGTGAGGCTTTCAGCACAATCCAGGGACAAACGGCACTTTAATGATACTTACCCTTAGTCTTTCAAATCTGCATCACTCTCTAACCTTCTGCAGATGCAGATGGTGATGCCATGGATCCATTCAACAGGTTACCTGATGCAAAACCTTCGACACATTGATCGTCTATTGAGCAGCGAAAGGAAACCAGGAATCTGAAGGAAACGTGTCACTTGCTCCTCCTCAAGCTTTATCTGGCCTAATATTAACCACGGGAAACAATTCCCAGAACTACAAAAATAAAAGCTAAGGTGTTAAATACACTGAAGATTGAAGATATATTATTTTCTCTATTTATATATTGTTGGTTTGGGTCTGTATACAGTACAGCCACCATCACAATAATCATCTCAGCTCTTTGATTGTCTGTCACTGTGTCCAATGCCTCAAGACTTGCTGCACATTTATCCCAAGCTTCAACAGATGCAAATCCAGAGTAGTCTGGCTATCACATATCTGTTTGCACTGGAGCGTGATGCTGCCAATTGATCGGGTTTTCCCCCGTGGATGCCAGGAAACGTCTCGTTGCTTCAGCTGCTGCCATTTTTCCCTGAGTTTAGGTCTGATACAGATGTACAGTGCACTAAATCCTGCTTCACCTTTAAGTTGAACCATCTTCCATTACTTTTTCATAAAGATTAAATATATAATATATGAAGATTAAGTAAACGTGCCAGCAACTGAATGGATAATGATCATAAATAGCTTCCAGAAGCACAGATCCACAGTCAGGGCAGGGACAAAACCAGGAAGTGAACCCAGTCCCACCACATGACATTTTGTACTAATGATACTTGAGCTTAACATTTGTGGCTTTAAGTAGAATTTGCTCGTGTAAACTAGTGACAGGAAAATGCCATGAAATACAGAGAACACATTTATGTCCCTCTGCAATGACTTTCAATTATACTGATCCTCTGACATCATCAGAGAAATAACGTTCTTGACGAAAGCCAGACTCGACTTCAACTCTTGACCCAAACAGGCAGAAAAACATCTAAATGATCATTATCTACCAGTTGAACAGATCGTTTAGCAAGCAGGCTTGATGGTTAGTAGCATCCTGTAAAACATGTACAGTCACACAAAATGTGTAAACAATGAATATTCATGTCTGTAAATAAAGACAAAATACAAAACACTATTTAAAGACAACGTGTTTTTCTACATGTCCCGAACAAAACTGACTTGTTGAGATCACATTTTGTTTCATGTATTTTCATTATCGCGATTGGTTTCACCTGTGTTTTGTGCTCCTACTTGTGTATTTAACCCCCCCCCCACATTGTCAGGTCGTCGTTCTTGCTTGTCAAGTGTGTTTCTCTCGTTTTGTTTTTGTGTCCAGGGAGTCAGGCCTTGATCTCCCTCCTCAGTGACCACCTGGACGCCTGCTTGGAGGCTGATGCACTCTCCGGTTCTATCCTGGCTGTGCTCCGTGCTCCGTGCTCCGTGCTCCACGCTTCTGCCACCGCCTCACGTGCTCGCTGGCCTCCCTTCACGCGCCCACGGTGCTTCACCATCGCTGTGTGCTATTACCGCCACAACATCTCAAAGTGCAGTAAAATGGACCACATTTGTGCTGGATATGTGAGGACGTGAGTGAAACAGCAAAGGGGTTTTCTGATTTCTCTCTTGCTATTCACCTAATGCCCTAAAATGGTTGGAAAGAGGAAATGGAACAGGGCAACATGACTAAGAGGGAGAGACAGGGATGACAGATTCATGAAGAAACAT
This sequence comes from Macropodus opercularis, assembly GCA_030770545.1. Lineage (NCBI taxonomy): Eukaryota > Metazoa > Chordata > Actinopteri > Anabantiformes > Osphronemidae > Macropodus > Macropodus opercularis. The sequence goes on along the minus strand of JAUCMP010000028.1, from coordinate 15,971,712 downwards.
AAACAGATGAATTCAGAAAGACCAGCTCCTGTCCCACCAGCAGTCACCCGTGGGCTTTAGGACTTAACACCCATCCTGGCTGGGGTGGAGGGACGCGTACTGGGCCTGGCTCGCAGTCAGGCTCTCACAGGAACAAAGCACAGGAAGCGTGTGTGTACGCGACGCTGCAGTGCTAGGAGTCAGCTCCCTGAACGTGAAATGTGGTGAGGTGGCAGGAAAAAGCGTGAAACAACCTGCAGGATATCTGGACGTGACACGCGGTCAGCAGTACTGTGTGTGCAGCGTAAGAAACAGGCTCAGCCACACGCATTCATTTCACACATAACATTCAATAAAAGCCTTGGTTTGTTGACAGATGTAGACAGATTAGCGATGAGAACCTGCTGCTTAGTCACAAGCCCGTTTTACATATTCATGAAGCCACTGCTAATGTGCTGTATGTGTGAAGTCTCATATCAAAGATGCAAAAGGCAGCTTTGTACAAAACTTTAAAGGTCCCCTATCATGCTGTTTATGGCCAGGGAATATTGGACCTGGATGTCGCAAAAAAACATGTAGATCACATCCCGGGCTCGTCGGAAAATGTCCGAGGCCTCTGTTCTCTGGGTTTGTCGCATATTATGCAAGTTAGACGTGATCGCGTATGATGTGTGCGTCTTGTTGTCCTGGTAACGCCCATATATGAGCGCTGACAACGGCCAGTGCCTCGGACTACAACCGTAGGTTTTTGATCTCGAGTCAGATTTTCCCTTGAATAACTGAATAACCAAAACTCCAAAGACAGAGCCGAGGTGAAGTGGAGGGTCTGCAGGAAGTTGCTGCAGTCATTAGAGTAAGTGTGGGTTGTTGTCAACCTGTCTGGTTGTTTTGTTAAGTAGTTTTCTGCCTAGTCCTCATGCATTTATTACTGTAAAACTAACAAAATGCAGCGTGTGATAACGACCCACTTAGACAAGTAGGAGGTGGAGTCGCGCCCTACTAACCTACATCTGTGGCCAAGATGACAAACTGATGAGCACGGACTACTGAGTGGGCTGGTAGCAGTCAGAGCTGGCGTCACTCGATGCTGTTGCTTGTGCGTTCGAGCTGAAAAGATGACAGTTTGGGGAGATTTTCTGTGCTGTCGAAGGTGGAGGCAGCGTAGGAGGCTGTGTTGTGAAGTCTGTCCTTTCCTCACCTTGCCCGCTTGGACGTCCCTCCTCCAGGACTCGTGATATAAAAGGGCCCGTCATGAGTTTCTCTGGGTTCCACTGTTGCCATGTTCCAGTTTGTTTGCTGCCTTTCAACTTTGTTCTTTGTTTTGCATCTGGCAACTCTCACTCATCTTTGTCTGTTCTCACCAAATTGTTAGTGGCCCTCATCAGGTTTGCCCATCGCAGAGTCCTGGTGGTCCTGTTATTCTTGATATTGTAGTTGTGTGTTCTATCTTCTTGTTGCTGCATTTAAGCAGTGATGTTGAGTTTCTGCATATTTTATATTCATTAGATCTGTATTAAATCAACTTAATTCATTAATTTGTATTCTTTGATTCAGTGATTTTGAGTTTCTTAACACATTACATTTAAAGATTCTGTAAATGGCACATTTGTCATGTCTGCTGCGATACATCACCTCTGCACCATGCAGAAAAGCAACTATTCTTTACATATGAACACACTGATTTTACTGTTTGACAGATGTTACATCAGTGGAAACAGATTATCACAGTATAATAAGAGTGCTTTCAGTCTTTGTGTTGCTCATGTCTGCGCAATCTATGAAATTACCTATCGTAGCGTAGGGAGCTTGTAAAGAGAACTGAAGATATAAATTCCTATTTTAAAGACGAAGGCACTTTTTCCATCAGAAATTGATGTTTTTCTGTGCAGTAACACACAAAAGGATGTTAAATGTTCAGTATAAGGACCATTATAATCAAGGCCAAAGGAAATACAAGACATATTTCAGTGTTTTTTCGTGTTCATTGTTGTATAGGTTTTGTTCATTTCACTGTAACAACAGTATAACAAGATAAAGTTGCATTTCAGAAGACCAGTTAGAAACACGGTTTGTATCATTATGCCGTGCTTTGTTATTCTAACATGGCTGCTTTATCTCAAGCGATGATTCTCACAGGAAACTGCATGCTTCCGTATGACAATAAAGACCGGATGCTGAGGAAAACACACACACACTGACAGGTTACAGTTGACTCTGTGTGGCCCACATATAAGGATCCTCCACACTGCACCTCTTAAAGGCCATGGAACTCATTAGGGAGGCAGCTGGGGCCCCGAGAGGGCAGGAAAAGGGAGGATATTATGAGCGTGTCCGTCTGCAGGGCGACAAAAGACGAGATGAGAAAACACACCTTTCATTAACCTCCACCCTGTTCTTGCATGATGTCACATTGGTGTGTGTGTGTGTGTGTGTGTGTGTGAGTACCACCCTTGAAAAACTTCCGGCCACCTCAGCTCTGACTTTTTAGCAATCATGACACTAATTTGTGGCAACGGTCAGTCTTATTATGTGTTAGCTTCCCAGACACCGTTTCAATACACTGTCACATTCTGTCATTTTGTTTTTTCTTTTGTCTTTTTTTTTCAAAAGAAATTGCTTATAATTTCAGCCAAGCCAGTACCGTTGCTGAAGCATGACATGTTCAAATCTCTAGATAAAACACCCAAACAAAAACACAGACTAGCATTTTACCATTCCATTAAAGTAATATATACAGTCAGTGTGTTGTAATGAGTACTTTACTGCCTTTCCCTGTCTGAATGCGTCGTAGTACAGGATTCCTCTTCCCTGCTTTCTGTGTTCTGCAGTCGCCCACTGCTGTGAGATCCACTTCGTGTCAAGGACCATTAAAGTTTCATCTCATGATATCAGCCTGAGTGTAAGTAATTTAGGAAGTGTTGACCCAGGGACTAACCTTTGTCAGAATAACAGTGCAGTGATGAGGAGACCTGTAGCTTAACACTGGCTGACAGCCCTGTCATGTACGATTTGATTGGTGTCAAAGGCTGTGTTAGACCCGGACGTAAAAAAGAGAAAAACTAAATTGGATTGTTAACATTCATGGGAAATGATCACGGTGTCATCATCTCTCAGACAGCACTGATCTCTTTGACTGGCCATCACTCTTTTTTCAGACTTCCTTCCTTCCAGCCTTGATTTGTTTCTGTCTCCCCTCCGTCCGTTACTCTTCCATTCTCTGCCTTTGTCGACTACCATTTCCTTTCGTTTCCTTCATCTTGTTCTTGTGCGGTTTTGTTATACTTAAGTAGTCAACACTACAATAAAAAGCAATGTTGATTAACTGTCTTTAAAACCATTGTATTGAAATCTGTTTATTTGTTCATTTCTTTCATTTTCTTTTCATTTTTAAAATTACTCCAAAAGAGTCGTGTGTTAATGAAGTTAGTAACATTTTAGTTACCACTGCGAAGCCTGGCGTCACTACCTACCTCAGAGGGCATTAAGCTGTCAATCTCGACATTTCTCTTTTTCTATTTGTTGGTAGCAACCGTCCACCAATTAAAAAGGTGAAGGGGCGGGGCGAGTAGTGGCGAATCTACAACTTCTGGAGCGTAATTAGGCCCTTTTCGTTTAAAATGCAGTTTACGACGTTAATTAATTTAACAGGTAAATATCCAATAGTAGGTAATTTTATTGTATTTCAGTAACACACGGGGTTAAAAGGAGAAGCTAATCGACATTCGCGTGTTAGCTACATTAACACACGCTTGACTTGTGGAACAATGTTAGCTCACTCTAAGCTAACTGTAACTCAAAGTCAAGCGGGAATGAGCTAACTGAAAGCTAAGCGGTGCTGTGTGTGAGGAGGAGACGAGGACCAGGAAGCTCCCCGGGCCTGAGAGCAGACGTCCCGCGGACTCCCACGCTCCTCGGTGGTGGAGTCCTTGCTACTTAAAACACGCACGTAGCTGTTTAGTTGTTTCATCCTTGGAATTGCGAGTGTTGTGTTTGAGTGTTTTGCCTAATTACCTGACATGGTGTAATTTAGCACAAGGGAAGTAGCTGCACTTGTATCAATTAATGAAACATGTCTTAGTGAGACCTAAAAGTGGAGGCACCATCATTAAATTCATGAATCATATTTTAGTCACAATCTAAAATGCCTTTAAGTCAGTATTTGGACAACTCAGGTCAACATGGACCGGGGCCCTGCGATCAGTACTACTACACAGACTGTACAGCACCTACTGACTGTGTAGCCACGTGGGTCAGATGCGACAGTATGTGAACACAATAAATATACGGCAGATACGTAGTGAGGCAGTCTGAGACATTTAGCATCACGGAGCAGATCACATAATCTGATGTCAAGTGCTAAGTGGTAGTTTCTTCTCCCAGCCTGAAGCCCCACTGGTAGCAGACAGTTAAAATCACAGGCCTGTCACTCTGGGCCTTCATTCAGATTAATGTGCACACTGAGCGGCCATGCATTAAGCCTCACAGACCCTCTCAATGACACACCTCAGTGCACTGCCACTCACTGTTGGCACGCTGCCGCACAAAGATGCACACCGCGTAGACGGACGCTTGTCACGGTCACTTGTAAGCACACGCATCCACTTAGACCAGGAGCAGGCACACTCCAACCCAGAGAAGCGATCTGGAACACGTAAAACACAGAATCAGGGAATCCGACGTTCCTGAATAAAATGAGTGCTCATACATAAATGCTTTTAAGGATGTGGGGCATTTGCAATGTTTTTATGGTATGCGATCGTTTTATTCCGACCATTTGAATACGTCATCATTCAATTAAAAATATTTGAACTGGAAATGCTGGAAACCAAGCTTGACACCCACAGTATCAACAGTCACAGTCATTGCTTACACATATTTGATCCAAAAGAATCAGATGTTAAGTATTAATTTTCTGGGGTATGAAGATGAATTAGTGGCTCTTTTTATTTTCTTGGGACAAGTTCTGTATTGGCTCCAGATGTTTTGTTTTTTAGGATGTTCATAAGTCACACTGGTGTCTATTCGTTGTATTTTTTTCTTGCAGCTCAAGGAGAACAGCTGGCTAATTCAATTCAATATTTACTCTCAGTGTAGTGGGTGGATCACATCTGAAGGAACGCTGTGCCCCCTTTTGGTGGCAGAAGGAGATGCAGCTCTCAGGAACTCAGATGACACGTTGCTCTTTTTTAAAATAATCTTTTAAGTTGAAATGAGTCTTGTCATCTCTACTAATCGCTGACCTATCATTCTTTGCTTTTGTGTGATCAGAGGCAGGTCTTTTAGTAAAGGATGAAATCCTCATTTTTCACATCAGGATGTAGTACAGATGAACTTCATTAACAATGAACTAAAGCAGCTGTTAAGGGGCATTCTTCTAATTTGTATTGGCCTTTTTTGATGATTGACTCAACCTCAGAGATAAGTAGTATGTAACCACTTGAAACCCACCTAGTAGACACCCTGATCCTAGTTTCTTTCTAAAGACACAAGATAACAGACAGATCTTTTACAGTATCCTGAAATCTGTCCTTCAAACAGCCTTTTTCTGGGAACGAATCACTGCCATTTCCCTGCTGTTTTAGCCCAAGAGAGACCTTTTGCATAGTGACTAAATTGAATGGAACTCAAATTAATTTTTATAGCGTTAACTCATTGTGGAATTCGGGCCTTATAATTCCCAGACCCTGGTTTAGAGCAGCTCTGTATTTCATTAATTCGAGCAGTGAGTCATATTCTACCAGCCAGCAGAGGTTCCAGCCCCTTTAACTATTCATTTATCTGGCTGTTACTCCATCTCTTGTCATTCTGCTGCTTGAAGTTGCTCTGCTGCCTGTAATATTTTTGTAACATAAAAAAGTCTCAGCAATATCACTGAGACTCCAAACGTGAATTATACGTCGTGCTTCTCAGCTAGTAGAGGTTCTAGTATACCAGTGACAAGTCTATTTGTGTGTGTTCACTGTGATCGCATTGCATTTATAGACATTTTTTTTACTGATTCATGCATAATACATACGTAACAATTGAATATTCTAGTACAACAAAACAACTACATTGAACATTTTGCTCACTTTTCCCAAAGTCTGCACTGAGTGAAACAACAAAAACACCCGTGTTTGGCTTAATGTAATATGTACCATGCAATTTCACAGCAACATCAGGGCTTGGCCCAATCCCCACAACTTAATTAGATCAATGCAGGAGATGGGGAATGTCTAACGACCTATCTCCCTGCGTCACTGGTCAGTGGAAAGACCGAGAGGCATGAAAGAGTGAATTAGTCGGCTTCCTTTTTTACTCTTCCTCTACTTTTTTGTCAATAGTCATTGAGAACACAGAGATTGATTACACAAAGCCCTCAGCGGAGTCAAACCCAGTGGGTTCTGGGTTTCTCCTAAGTATGAGGGGATGACAGAACAGATACCAGGAGACTGTGCAATGAAAATGACAATGGCAGATTTATAAACAGAACGAGGCAGCGTTTGACTTCTCTCTTAGTTTCTAGGGATTATTGGTTTAGTATTTTTGTGCTGTGGAGTGTGAATCAGTGTTGGTGCTTTTCTGCCGTGCGATTCGCCTCAGTCTGACTCTGGTATCACCTCCATCGAGGTTGAAAGCGAGCCGAGGTGATAAACTGTTGATGTGACGAAACTGCGGAATCCTGACTGGTCAGAGAGGAGCACAACTACTACAACCGTTCAGTCATCGCGTCATGTGAACTTGTCTTGGAACGGCTTTTTGTGCATTGTTATGTGTTCCCAGAATAGAAACCGGCCCAACAAGCTTTATTTGTTTGATGCTTATCCCAAAGGGCTGTGGTTTGAAGACTGAAATGGGGGCTAACAACACAAGAGACCATTCTGTACTTGAAGGAGCAATTCCGCTAACGGCCATTTCAACAAAGAATGTGGAACAATACAGAAATTGCTCATGTGAACACCTCTCTTATTTAAAAATGAATTCACATTTCAGTCCATCCCAAACACACACACACACACATGCACGGCCCCGGTGTCGCAGCCCTGCTTTAGTGGTCGAGACCTGTAAGCCTATTGGGATCTTATATGAGACGATGAGCAGCTTAGATGTCTGATGGTGGTACAGTAGGCGCCCCTCCCCTATGCGAGAGCATTAGTGGTGCTAAAAGCAGTAACACCATTAAGGCCAACTTAGTTATATGGGAGTGTTGCTTTAGTGGGGGATTAACAAAACGCTCCCCTCGTACAGAGAGTAACTGAGCAGATGCCCCTTCGCATTTCCAAAAATGTTTGGTAGGCTGAAGGGTGTCCTCGGTGGGCCGCAGGTGCCAGCACCTTCTGGGACTGTGAGAGTGGCCCCTGATCCAGCTCCTGCTCCAGCCAAGGTAAGTTTAGACGGTAGAATAAAAAGCCTGCTGCATATTTATTTCTGTCCTTATAGACTTTTATGGTAGAATATGATCAGTTTTCATACTGTTCACTGAGCTTAAATCAAGCGTAACCACAAAAAGCTAATGTTTAGTTGCTGTATGCTTGTCCTCAGATCACAGCAGTTGCCTTTTATCTTCCCCTCCATTCATTCAACTTTTCAACTCTCCTGCCAATGAAGAATCAGATCAAATTGTTTCATTACACAGACCTCATTGAAATCTGCCACTTCCCAATGGGCACGTCTAAATTCATTTCATCCCAGACAGCTCATTTTTAACAGTTTCTGTCATGCAAGGGCGTCATTAGTTAACAATGGTGGTTTGAGGAATGGGGCCCAGCATCTGACTTGCGTTGGTCTGTCGTGTAGGAGGAGAAGCCAGTCGATGAGGAGGATGAAGCCAAAAGAGTGGACAGAGGGCAGGGTGAGTGGTTCGTTTAACATCTGCAGTACACGGGCGTCATAGAAAGGACACACACTGGCAACATTGGTTGATACAGATAATTCAGTTTAAGGTGCTTTCTGCAGTATTTTAGTTCCCAACCTCAGCTGGTAAACAGAGTCTTGGAAAGCGTCAACTACTACATCCAAGAGGCGTATACTGTAAATCACGTTTCTGTGATGTATAAGGTCTAGAATTCAACGAATCTTCTCTCAGCTCTTCTGCTATGTGTCAGTAATAATAACAATATATAAGCTAAGACAAACAGAGATACGTGACCTTCTCTGACTAGTTTAAAAGGACGAGCCACACTAATTAACCTTAAGATGAGAATATAGTCGTAATGTTGGCATTGGATTGAGTCTGGGTCTCAAGCTTTGGACGGCACGATTTCACACAAAAGGGCATATGGGAACATATTAATACACTCAGTTGTTATAATACATTTAAATTGTCACAGTGTACTGTGTACCTTTTAATTAAAGATTTGTTAGTGAGAAATTCATTTAGGGTTGTACTTGCATGTCAGTGTCTTTATGTATATTTGGTGTATTCTTTATCGTGCAGTGTGAAGTGTTGTCAGATATCACGCTCCTTGCAGTAATGCTGCAGTGAGCTTATTGCACATTGTTTGTCTGTCCACACTGTGATAATGTGTCCTCTGCAGTATGTCTCCAGTCTTTTAACAGTGACAGGAACTGATTAAAAACTGGACGAGAGCCTGACTGTTACTCCTTTTCAGATTCAGCTCCGACCCCGACTGCTTCCACCGCACCAGTCCCAGCTCCAGCACCACAACCCATAGCTACAGCTAACTCTAATCAAGTTGGGCCAGATGGGTAAGTCCTGTCCCTGCAGATTCACTTTGGTAGAAAAACATTTAAAAACAATTAGTTTAGCAATTATTAGACAGGTCTACAGTGTCAGTGACACTTTTAACAGCTTCACCTCTGCATAAAAACATCAGCTAAAAGTAATTTGGCAAATGTAAACTTTGCTTCTTTGTGCTTAGACCTCCAAACAAAGTAAACATCCTTAAACAAGAACAAATGATTACTTCAAAATTAAACACTGACACCACAGACTAGTATCAGGTTAAACACCCAATGGACACTAATTAATTAGATTCCCTGGCAAGATGTCAGAGCGAGACAGAGAAGGCCCTCAGAGATAAACTCAGCATGTGAGATCTTTATCCCCTGGTGCAACTTGCATATTAACAGAAGGATGACTTGAAAGTAGATTAAAAGCTTTTCTGCTTTCAAGATTAAAGAAGCTCATCGTGACTTATTCTCCCAGCAATCAAATACGCGAAGGTGACAGGTAAACACATTTGTGAACACGTTACTAGTGTTTCATGAGTGGCATTTAAAAGAAGAGTATGTGAAGCAAAGTGAGATGTGCAAGTCATCAGCTGAGTGATTGTCTTGAATCAAGTCAACACAGTTCTTTAATTATACCTCAGATTGATATAATGCAGTGACCTGCGTCCATTAAGGTTTCGTATGGTGCACAGTTTGAGGAGAGACCTGTGCGTAGTCTTATTTTGTATTTGTAAACATTTTACATGTATTAATACACGTGTATATTAAAAAGGCTCTTGCATTTATAGGTTTACATTTATGATGGACATAAATAGTATAGAGGCATCTAAACCTGAACTTGGCCCTTGTTTAGATCCAAAATAATATGAACTATAATATGAAGAAAGTCTTAGAGGAAGCCTCCATGGCGCCACCTGTCCAATAGGTGTATTACTAGACTTGTCCAGTAGGAGGCAACACATCCACAGCTGTGTCCTCCTGTGCAGGGTCTACGCTGCATAGGCTGAGCACAGGACTTCTTATTGCTGCACTCAGTTTAACGTGAAGAGCATTTCGTTTAAAGAAGTAAAGCTGTCACCATACTCATATTGGTTGTTTAGAATCATGGCTTCATCTCTACTGTAGTTGTAGGGTTTGGTGTAGGTCTTCGAAGTATTTATAAAATCCACTAGTGGTCCAGTGGGAAAATCATCTTTGACGCAGCATCAGAATCATCAGTCAGGTTTCTTTTCAGGATAATCCTCAAACATTTCCTCATTATTTATGCCACAGTGCAGCAGCAAATGTTTTTTTCACAAGATTTGCTCCGTTGTTAGCTTTTTGTATGTCATCTTTGTTACACATGAAGTGGAATAAACCAGCGGTGGTTAAACTGTGATCAAAGAACTTTATATAACCCAGCAGGGGTCTAACAGAAAAAAAGGAAACAGTCACATGTCACGTTTACAGGTCTGTGCAGGAGTCAGTCAGTCAAGAATTCTCTCCTCAATTCAGCCTCCGTTTACATGAAACCACTGATAAAATAAATGATGGAATCATTAAATTGTTGGCACATGAATTTCTTTATTTTCTTGTATAGACAAGAAGCAGCTCCTCCCCCACCTCCTCCCATTGTCATCAACACATACTCAGATGAGCAGATCAGAGCCATAGTCAGACGGATGAGAGAGAGAGTTCATGTCTACAAGGAGAAAGTGATTGATCAGCACGCCTCCTCCCCTGAGATTAGCCCCCCTGTCAGTGAGTACAAACACAGGATTATTAATCTGGCTGTTTAATTAAGCATCACTTGAGCACTGTGACTACCATCAAATGAACAGCAGGATTTGAACTTTACTCAGTCCTATTATTGTGTTTTAGCACCGCTGCTCAACAAGGACGAATACACAAAGGTCATAGAGGAGAGGAAACGACAAGCGGAGGAGGAACAGAGGAAGAAAGAGGAGGCTGACAGACAGAAGAAAGAGGCGCAGGAGAAGAAGAAGAAGAAGGAGGACGAGCAGAAGAAGAAAGAGGAGGAGGAGAAGAAGAAAGCAGAGATGAAAGATGAAAAAACGAACGCAAGCATGAAGTCCAGGTTTACTGAAGCGGCCTGGTCCTGTGTGGACCTCGTGCTGAAGCCGGTTGAAGACAGCGTGGACTCTGTGCTGGGGAAGACCATCGACCCGTTCACAGACCGTCACTACATCGCGTGGCTGAGCTTGGTTACTCTGGCTTTTAATTACAACATATGGTTTGTCACGGCCCGACTGTGTTTCCCATACCACACAGTCCGCGCCATCCCTTACTGGTTCACACTGGACCTGTTGGCTGACCTCATCTACCTCGCAGACTCCGTCATCTTCCAGCCACGCAAACAGTTTGTCAAAGGAGGAGACATAGTCGTAAGTGTGAAGTGATCCTGGCCTCTAAAACCCTGGTTGAGTGAAATCGTATCCCTATAGTGACTTTCTTACCTTGCAGAAAGACAGACTGGTGACCAAGAAGAAGTACAGAGACTCAGAGAGATTCAGGGTAATGTCCCTTGAATAGTCCTCCAAATACTTGAACTGGCGTCAGTGAGCTCACCCTGTCTCTCCTCAACAGGCAGACTTGTTGTCCCTTATACCATTTGACTTGCTCTACTTCCAGTTTGGATTCAAATCCATTTTCAGAGCCAATCGTCTGCTGAAGGTGAACCCATTCACTTATTAAGTTTGTGTTTTGAGAAATTAGACTATTATATATATATATATAACTCTATTACGTGTAACAGTTGAAATCGTATGCCTTCCTTGATTACTTCTCCTACTTTTATTCTGAAGGTAGATGCATTTTTTGAGTTCAGTGATCGGCTGGAGAGCATCATGACTAAGGCCTACATCTGGAGGTGAGTCCCCCCCGTTTTACGCCTGTAATGGCTGTCAGTGCTAAACCCCCTGACGGGAATGTTACTGCTCAATTGTTACATTGTGATCAGATAATTTCCTTGCACGCATAGCAATGTGTGAAAAACACTACTAGAATATAAAATTAATCTATTTTATGCTAAACAGTACATTGCATAGCACTGTATGTGTGAAGCTCATTAATAATCTCACTGCTCTGTCAGAGTGATTCGCACTATTGGGTATCTGCTGTTCATGCTCCACCTCAACGCCTGCTTCTACTATGTGGCCTCAGACTATCAGGGCATCGGTAAAACCCCGTGGGTCTACTCTGGCCTGGGCAGTGCGTGAGTACAGCGCTGCTATATTCCAGCTTGTGTTTCTTCTAGTGTCAGTGTGAAATATTGTCGTAATGTGTCTGGAACTTTTGTACGTGACACGTTTTTTGATCACCACGTTGGACTGACACGTGATAAATGTGTCAGTGAGTAATATTTCGCTAGTAGCGGTGATGACGCTGCTTTGACAGCAACTGGACCCGAACATGAACAGCAGCTTTCCAAACAAACAAACTGTGTTCTGTCTCTGCTGCTGCTGCAGTTACCTCAGGTGCTTCTTCTATGCAGAGAAGTCCCTGCTGATGATCGCTGAGATGCCTGCTCCAGACACCTTGTTTGGACTGATGTTTCAGATGACTAATTACCTTTTTGGGGCTTTCTTTATGTCCGTCATTCTTGGCCAGGTAGCTTTTTTTTAAAAATAATAATCTGGGTGAGCCATTTTTGGATATTGTTCATCTGCTTTAACACTTTTTTGTTCTGTCTTTTTGACCTTTGTGTTCCTATACTAAAAAATGGCAGCATCAGAGGAATTAAACTTGAAAAGTGGGAAAATGCATCTGAATTTGTTTCTGCATGACTCCCATTCAAAACCCTTGCAAACGCACACATGTGTAATTATTCTTTCTTCTTAAATATGGCCCAGTCACATTCAGTAACCTCACACTCTCTACAGGTACCTGCGTTGTTACTACTTTGCAGTTCGCAGTCTGATCAACATCGGGGGTCTCACCGAACCCCACACCGTCTTTGAGATTACTTTTCAGTTGACTAACTTCTTTACGGGCGTCTTTGTGTTCTCCACTTTGATTGGACAGGTAACATAGAGAAGCTGTACGTTCTACTCGTAGCATGAGTTTCAGCTCTCGTGTCCTTGTCTCTTCTGGAAGCCTCGTACAAATTAGCATCACTAAATTAGCCTGTAGTCACCTCGTGCTGCTACAGTAGATCTTTTTCACTGTTATGAACATGAAGATGTTTGTTCCCAGTGATAATTATACTATTTTATCATCAAGTTATTAATGTTCCTGTGTAATTATTTGCTTTCTGTCATGTTGGCTCAGATGAGAGATGTCATTGGTGCAGCAACAGCAGGACAGACCTACTTTCGAACTTCCATGGACAACACGGTGGCCTATATGGTGACCAATCACATTCCTGCCATGGTGCAGAACAGAGTGCGCACCTGGTACACCTACACCTGGGATGCCCAGGGAATGCTGGGTACGCTGACTAGACGCATTTCTCACAGTTTCATTTTCAGACAATGTCCCTGAGTGGCAAATGATCACTTTGTGGCTGCTGACTTGTTTGTCGTCTACTCAAGCTGCAGAACCTTTTTCTGTTTCACCTCTGTGCATTCAGACGAGTCTGAGCTACTGGACAAGATGCCCCTGGTGATGAGAACTGCAATTGCTGTGGACATCAACCTGGCAACATTTCAGAAGATTGATCTTTTTAAGGTGCAGGCACCACAGGTCCAGTAAAACAGTCGCACTGCAAATTAGACACGACATTAATCTGCTGTTCACTCTGTAGGGTTGTGACCAGCAGATGTTGGTGGACATGTTACTGAGACTCAAGTCTATCATCTATCTTCCAGGAGACTTTGTGGTAAAAAAAGTAAGTGTAAAATAGTAAATACACTGAGGTAATATATAATAAATAATACATAAATAAATAATAATAAATAACAAGAGGATTGACTTAAATCCTTTTGACCTGTATTTACTTAAATACACCACAAATACAAGTTGTGTAATCTTCAGACTTCATGTACTACAAAGCCACTCTAGTGTAATACGTGCAGAAGTTGCCTTGGCACAGTTTTTGTGAAATAAGTGGAGCAAATGTGTTCCAGGCATTAAATATTTTAGCAAACTGTAAATACTGTATCTTGTTTTCGTGGTGTGTTCAGGTGAATATGAAAGGTTTACAACTTCTTGTATTTTTAGTTTTTAGTTTTTTTTAAGTTGGAGATTGTACAGTATAGCAGTGATAAATCATTTAGCAGAATTCTGCTTATGATTAAGTGTTTTATTAATATGTAGATCCTTCAGCTTAGAGAACTAGTGTGAACAGGAAAAAACTATATTAGCTGTCTGGCCCCTGACTGCTTCTACTTTCTTATGATATGCTTGTAAAGTATAACAGGCATCTGTTATGTAGGTGTATGGCTGATACTGTAGTTAGAAAAGGTTAAGCAGATTCTGTTATGAAAATGCATGAAATGATTCTATCAAAAATGTCATCGGCAATTGTGTGAATATCTACGTTTGTGTCTGCAGGGAGACATCGGTAAAGAAATGTACATCATCAAAAGTGGAGCTGTGCAGGTGGTGGGAGGACCTGACAACAGCATTGTGTTCGTCACACTGAAGGCCGGCTGTGTGTTTGGAGAAATCAGGTTTGATTAGATGTGTCGATCATAGACTTAAAACTGAAGGCAACAAAGTCTTAGCTTAACGTTTGCTCAGTAGGCCAATAGAATATGTCCACATACAAAGCCACAATGTCATTTCTTTAAAATGATATTTTTGATACTTTCCATTATTGTTTTATATTAAGTGTCTTCTCTATTCTGTTCTATGTTCTCTTCAGTCTGTTGCAGTCTTCCAAAGATGGAGGGAACAGGCGCACTGCTAATGTCAAAGCACACGGCTTTGCTAACCTGTTTGTTCTAGAGAAGAAGGACCTGTTTGACATCCTCGTCCATTATCCAGAGTCTCAGAAAGTGCTGGCCAGAAAGGGAAGGTGAGCCTGAAGAAAATTACAAAGGCCGACCCTTCTGCAATGTGTTTGAAGACGTGTTTTCGGATTATTCAGTTAATATGAGATTGTTGTGCTGATTTCTCACACACCTTTAAGCTGTGTAAAGAAATTATTTACTTTTATAATGTCAAACAAAATGAACTTTTTAACTTTATAATTTCATCGCCTCCAACTAAGACAAATTTTTACGATACACTTATTTAAAAACTAAAAAATATTATAGTCAGAAACCTGACTATATAATTTGTAGCCAGTTTGGCAAAATGTTGTTTCTAACTGTTTAGTTTATCAGCTCCCACAAATTCCCAATAGAATGTTTGTAGGTTCCTGTCTGCGATCTAGACTGATACTAATGATGCAAGCTATGCAAAGCTGAGCGTGTGGTATGAACGTAGCACAGTGAGGCACATGTACATGAAAGGAAAACGCACTGGTGTCACAGATGAAGGCGAAGCGGCACAGTAACAAAAGCTGTAAATCCTGATGTGTCGTTTACTTGAAGGCTTTTTTGTTTTGTTTGCACTAGATCTGTTCTGCTGCGACTCAGAGCATCAGGTGGTTGCGCGATCACCTCGCTCGCAACACTGTGATGGATGAGCTCAAATTACAACGGTGCAAAGTCAGACGCTAATTCTAAGAGCAGCAAGATAGCAGTAAAGTTTTTAGTGGCTGCCTCACAGCAAGAAGGAGCCTGGAAGCCTTTCTGTGTGGACTTATATTATTCATTAATATTTTGCACGTTTTACCGCAGGTCTGTCTGTATGTAACGATCTAAATGCACGAGGCTCAAAGGAAATGAGCTTCTTCTACATAAATTCATCTTTTAATGACCCTTATTGTTTAAATACGTTTACATTGTAACATTCAGATCCATCGTCCCCATATTCTCCTAACCATGTCCAGGTGGGACAGCTGGGACATCCCCTAGTGTGGTTATCGCAACAAACAAATACCGTCTTACCAAAATAATAGTGTCTCATATAGGTGGCTGTGCTTGTGTGTGTGTGTTGTGTAGGAAGCTAATGAAAGCCAAGGGTCCAGCTGCAGCTAAGGTAGAGGAGGACAAGAAAAAGGGCCTGTTGCTGTTTGGAGCCAAACCGCCCACACCCAAACTGCTGCGGGCTTTTGGAGGAACCATCAACAGGACAATCATCAACAAAATAAAGGTAACCCTGCCTTCCCTTTCACTGCTGAACGCATGTGCCGTCTTCTCAACAAACCAACTTGTAATATTTATTCCTGATTCTTCTCTTTTTTCTCAGACCACTGCTGGTCCTTGGAAACTGTAGTGTGAGACTTTTTTTGTTTCATTATCGGCTCCTCTTTCGGGGTGAATTTGTTTTCAGTATGTTACTATGCTTTTGTGTGTGTTACATTACATCAACGGATGCGCCGTCATTTCCTGGGCTCAAATTACATTTCATCATTTCATCTCTTTTGTGTACTGTACGGGTAGGGTGATTATTTTAGTAAGTACTATGCTATGGAAGCCTCACCTCTGCTATGATACAGTACAAGTGTAAATAAAGTGACCTTCTTTGTTTTCAATTTCCATCTTATCTCGAGGTTTCCAGCTGTGTATGTTGGTTTTTGATTCAGTTCAGAGCATATTCTTGCATTGTGTCTTATAGTGGTGGGGTTCTGGACAACATCAGTAGTGTCTCCTGGTAAATTACATACAGATGAGATGTAAACAACAGTTTTTATTAAATCATCAGTCAGTATTCATCAAGTATATATTAAAATAATATATTAAATATATATATATATAAACAATTGACTGATTTCACAGTGTTCCCATGTGACGGATCCTGTTTTGTTTGCTTGTTGTGTGTCTGTCAGCATGTTGGTGCGTGAGAGCTTTCCTCTAATCTTGTTAGCCACACAGGCAGGCTGCGGGTTCATTAACTAAGTGGTTGGTGAACTCCGCTTGCTGCCACAGGGACTGAAATACCCCAGCACATTCTAAATTTACCCCAGCTCCTCCGATCCCATGTTGTTTCTGCTGTGAGCAGAATTAGTTGTTATAGATATTTTAAATAAAGACTCATGTAAAGGTTCCTTGTTTCTGTGTTGGAATTGCTGAGATTTTATTTGAGTTTAACAATATTCTTTAATGACTGAATGACCTTTGATATCCGGCTTGTGTTGCTTGTTATGGACATTGTGTGCCAACACATTCTAAAGTAAATGCACCCTGATCTGGAGCACAGTTGTCCTGCCTGGCACTGATTGGCAGCTGTGGTAGCTGATCTCCTGGAGAAAGCAGAGTGCTCAGAGGGAATTAATGAGAATTCAGTTGCCTCAGTCAGTTGTTTGGATGTGAGACGAGGACGTCAGGGCGAGGACTGTAGGATCTGAGAAGTGCATGGGCCATGTTCAGCAGGCTGAAAAGTTTGATTAGGGCTCCTGAGCCCCCTCCTGCTTCCCCAGCTCCACCAGCCAAGGTAACGTCTAACCTCTCTTCAACATCTCAGAAATCAAAAAAGATGCTCTGCGTTCATTAACAGTGACAATGAAGGATTCAGAACCCTCATAGTAAAATCCTTCTGTTGTTCTCATTCAAAATATTTATACACTAAAGTCATTACACAAAGTATTTTGCTGGTCTTTAAGTTTATTTAATAACTGATGTACATTTCTCTACTGAGCTATTGAAAATTCTGTAACACGGCTTGTAACTCAAAACTGGAGAGTTGGATTTGCTTTTAACGACTTTTGCTTTTTATCAAACATTAAGTATTAAATATTTGCTTTGGTGCCGTTTATATGTTTTCATCATCATAGTTTTTATATTTTAAATAATGAATTTCAGTCTTTTCAACTAACAACAGTTCTCATAAGGCAGCTCACATACTTGCTGTCATAGCCTCGTGACTGAACTTCATGTGGAGATATTTGCGATCTAAAGCTTTTGAAAAAGGAATAAATACAAGCAATAAAGAAGCTCTAGTAATATGTGTAGCTTTTTTATTTATCAAAATGATTCCCTGGAGCACTCATGCACTAACCCACACAGTTAATCAGGAGGCAGTGAGGAAGGATATAGGCCATCAGGTGGATTAACACGAAGCTTAGGCCTTTTGGTTGTAGTACAATTTGGTGCTTCACTTATGTTCAAATAGGTTAGTCTTACAATGTACATGTGGAAAAGAGCAAGCTGGTAGTTGTTGTTTCTTTTCCACTGTGTCTGCCTGCCGTTGACGTTTTTTCGTGCTTATAGGAAGAAAAGCCTCCTGAAAAGAAGGATGAAAAAGAGCAGTCAAAGGAGGAGGAGGAGAAAAAGGACGAGGAAAAGAAAGAAGAGGAAACTAAACCAGGTGATGTGTCCTCACTGCAGACACAGCCAGTATGCGATGCGTTACGTTGGGTTAACACCTGCCTTCACAAACGCATGGGGATGCAATCTATTGTATCTGTGCACTGTAAAGGTTGACAGACGTGTTTTTCTGGAGGACAATTCATTTTTCATCATTTTGGCTTTAAATGGCCTCCAAAACGCATTCAGAATGAACCCGTCAGCATAATGTAGACAGTGAGAGGGTTTGATGGTGCACATACAGTACGTGTCAAGGAAGTGGCAGCTCCATCTGGATCCTATTTTATGATGTATGTGAATCTGCAGCTAAGCGCACACAAGAAATGATTCCAGGCAGTAAAAAACATTAGTTAAAGCTGTTTAGTGTGTAGTAACAGTGATTGTTTGGGACACATGTCGAAAACTGTCATTTCACATATATCATGGACTGTCGTACACTATGTGAGGAATATATTTCGTTCCTCCAAATTTGCAGTATAGATGTCCCTCACCAGTTTGCAAATGAGAAAATAAAAAAAGCCCTTTGTGTAGGTTTTAAAGTTAACTCTCCCTAATCTAGTACGTACTGTACATATGTTAAACGAAATAATCTATAAATCTATCTATTTATTAAATACTTAAACCCATCAGAAAATTATATTGTCTTTTTCGTTCATTTGTTTATTTGTTAGAAACGGACTCAAATCTCTAAAATAAATAATTTTTTCTACAACTCCAGCAACTACTGCTCCTGCTCCAGATGCAGCTCCTGGTGCACCTGCTGCTCCTGCTCCTGCTCCTGCTCCTGCTCCTGCTGCTGCTGCCCCTGCCCCTGCTCCTGGTGCTCCTCCTGCTCCTGGTGCACCTCCTGCTCCTGCTCCTGCTCCTGCTCCTGCTCCTGCTCCTGCTCCTGCTCCTGCTCCTGCCCCTGCTCCTGGTGCTCCAGCCACAACAGAAGGTGCTGAAGGGTAAGAATTGATCATACATACGTTTGTGTGTCCATGCATCCAACTGCATTTCTGCAGGATATTTTGATATGAGAACCAGAGAGATGTCTATAAAATCTAACCACTTTAAATCAAAGAAAACTAGCAAAAGACTAGTAATGGCAGTGGTCATACACTATATTACTGTGTTATGATAGGAACTGTTGGGACTCTTTACACACACACACACACACACACTTTAATGACATCACACTCTTAGTCTGTTGGGATTTCAATTCAATTCAACTTTATTTATATAGCGCCAATTCACAACATCAGTGATCTCAAGGCACTTTTGGTTTACGACCTCACACAACTGAACCCAACAAATCCCACATAGAGCAGCTTTTAATTGTAGCCAATCGATAAAACAACAGCTTTGAAGCTATAACAGATTCAACTCTTCTTAGAGGACTGTATACAAACAGTCTCTGCTCTAATTCACCCCTGAAGGTTTAGGTCAGAATGGCTCATCCATCCCAAACTCACCCATGTCTTTACAGACCTTGCTTTTTATGTTGGAACACGAAAGGGCTGGCCCCAAACTGATTGCTCTCGTGGTTTTCAATGCATTTATCGGTTCAGTTTGAGTTGCAGCAAGACCTGCGTACAGTAGCTCTGCTACCTGTTTCAGCCTTGCTGAACTCCTGTTAGTAGCAGAAGCCTGACACTGACTTCAAGTAGCAAAGGAGCTTAGTAGCTTAGCGGTATTTGTGTCTGGACGATTCACATGGAACCGGGAGGTAATTTACAGGCCTTTACTAAGGTGCTTTGCAGATTTTCACAGTTTTATGGAATTTGTCTTTATTATGTTTCCTGTGGTTCTACTGATGAAACGGCGATTCATATCTGTGCCACTATCAGGAAAAACTGCTTTAGAGACTAGAACATCTGTAGCACAAGCAACCAGACGACATAATCTGTACTGAAAAAGCTTTAGTAAGTAAGTTTAATATGCACCAACACCTGGTTGAAACAAGTGATGTAGATTCATGCATCTGACCACCTCTCTACCTTACAGTCTATAAAAGCAGATGTATAGTAAGAACAATACGTTTAATTCATTTAGAAGATTCTTTTTCTATTAGTTTTAAGTTATTATTACTTTTTTTTAAAGTTTCCCTTATTGTGTGATATTCCTTTATTTATATAGCACCAATTCACAACATAAATCAGCTCAAGGCACTTAAAGGAAAACTGCCTTTAACAGTTCTGGTGTGTGATGGTGGATGTCAGTGGATAGAAGGTGAGGAAAACAGAGGAGTTCAGTGTACGCATGTCCTCCAGCAGCTAAGTCTATAGCAGAGTGACCCGAACCATCTCTACCTATAGAAAGGTTTCTAGCCTGAAGAAGAAGTCCAGTTGCCATGACTCAACTTTCAGACAGCTTCACCTGGATGAATGAGAATCTCCACAGACTTGGTAGATGAAGGTTCTACCTCCCATCCTACATTTAAAAACTCAAGGAACCACAGGCAGGACTCTGAGAATGAAGCGTTCTGTTGGAATGAGGTGTTTAAGGTATGATGGAGCTGCATCACTAACCTTACCTGCCTTTTCAGTGAAGAAGCCCCACCTCCACCTGTCGTCTACTTCCGCTACACAGATGACAGACTTAGAAGTTTGATCAAAAGCTTAAGGGAGCGGACAGAGATGCTGAAAGAGAAGGCAATAGATCCCTATGCGTCCTCGCCTGAAATCAGCCCACCTGTCAGTAAGTACAACGGAAGAATCCAAAGATTGAACACAAAAAAACGTGCTTCTGAAACTGTCTGCCTTTCTAGCTCCAATCCTAAAGAAGGAGGACTATGTCAGACTGAAGGAGGAGGAGAGAATCGCAAAAGAGGAAGCAGATAAAAAGAAGGCAGAAGAGGCAGCTAAGAAGGCAGAGGAGAAGAAGAAGAAGGACGAGGAGAAGAAGCTGGAGGCTGAGAAGAAAGCAGAGGAGGAGCGACTGGCAGAGGAGCTGAAGAAGAAGGCGAAGATCCTCCCGGACATTAGCTGCTCTTTCATCGACATTCTCTTCCGTCCTATTGAGACGAAGATGGATACGATCCTGGGAAACACCATAGATCCTTTCACAGGTAGATGGTCTGCATCATGGCACAGTTTACAACAGTTAAGATGTAAAACACTGCAGTGTGTCTGCTTTGTGTCTTCAGATCGCCGCTACATCGCCTGGTTGACCGTGGTAGCGGTGGCATTCAACTACAACATTTGGTTTTGCTCTGCCCGCTTGGCGTTCCCATATCACAACCCAACTGCCAACCCCTACTGGGTGTTCTTCGACATTCTTAGTGATTTAGTGACCGTTGTTGACATTATGGTTTGGCAGCCTCGACTTCAGTTTGTCAAAGCCGGAGACATTATTGTAAGTCACGAAACATGTGCAGCGTGTCTCAAAGTGTCTGTGATAGTGGTTTGATGAACATCTCCTGTGCCCCTGTAGAAAGACAGAACTATGACAAAGGCCCATTATCGGAAATCCCAACGATTTAAGGTGAGACGCCAAGTGTTGTTGTTGTTGTTTATTTGTTTCAGTTCCACCAAAGGCACGTGTCCCTTGTAAACATGTCAAATTGTTGCTTTTCAAAGTGTGAACTGTTTTTTCTTTCCCCTTTTCTAATGTTGTGATCCACCAGATGCACCAAATGTAGGCTTGGACCATCAGGCTGACGCCAGCGTGCGTCGGCATGTTGTCCGTCTGCTATAGATCGTCCATATGCCAGTCGAGAAACGCTTTCTGATGTCACTTTCGTACCTTTGATTCTCTCTAGCTCGATAATATAAAGGTCACAGGACCGGAGAGTCTGAACATGGGCATAAATAACCTGCAACATGTTTCACTTGTATTTCTGTAAATTAACTAATGGAATAATGCTTTTTTGCAAATTCATATAATGATATTTCGGATTAATGCGTAGCCGTGTAGCAACCTACCACACTGACATGTAACGGAAGAACTAAACGTGTTTATCGTTAAAAGCCGCTGTTTCTCACAGCAGTTGAGAGAGAAAAAACATGCCTGTGTTTCTTTCTCGCGTCTCGCGTCACCTTACGTACGTAGTAGACACCACGAAGACGCAAGGGAGGGAAACACGGATGCCATTAAGACGGTTGATAAACATGCTACTATATGTACTTAGCTGGCATAGATGAGCGTAATGCTTAGTTACAGGTGCATCTTTGTTTAGTTATGGTGGTGAAATCATTTCTTCACCATTTGACCCTGTGTTTTTCCTGTGTAGACGGATCTATTCAGCATCCTTCCATTCGACCTTCTAGGCCTGCACTTTAAATTTTCCTCCTTGTATCGACTCAACCGCATCGTCAGGGTAGGCTGCTTACGTTCCCTCCTACTGTTAGTCTAAAGCAGACAAACGTTTGACTGGCGTCACGCTTCCTTCCATTTTTAGATTGAGTCCTTCTTTGAGTTCAGTGATCGACTTGAGAGCATCATGGCCAAAGCTTACATCTGGAGGTACACGCTCACGACCGTTCTGCCTGCACGGTTCACATTTCAGACGTTGCTTGACAAAGTGTCTAATCCTGTGTGTTTCTGTCCTTTCGCTGGGCGTGACTGTGCTTCTGATTCAGAGTGGCTCGCACCACAGGCTACCTGCTGTTTGTTCTGCATCTCAATGCCTGCGCATTCTACGTGGCCTCCGTTCACCAGGGTCTGGCAACAACGACGTGGGTGTATGACGGGAAGGGCACAGCGTACGTGATTGAACAGTGTCGTACAGTCAGTCTGTGCATCTCCTGCTACTCTCAAAGTGCAGGACAAACTAAAAGTAATCTTGATTGAACCTTGACTCCATCCTGGAAGTCAGACATTATCTGTAAACGAGGAACAACCCATCCAGGAAGTCGCAGCTTCGGGGTCGTGGCCGATGACTAACGTGAAGCTGTATTTCTCCTCAGGTATCTGCGTTGTTACTACTTTGCAGTGCGCAGCCTCATCAACATCGGGGGTCTTCCAGAACCTATAACCACGTTTGAGATTACCTTTCAGATGATGAACTTTTTCATTGGTGTTTTCGTGTTCTCCAGTCTGATTGGACAGGTAGGAAAACCGTCTTCATCATGTGATGTGTTTCAGTCAGGCATAATAAATGAGTCCAGTCTGCTTTCAGATGAGAGATGTTATTGGCGCAGCAACAGCGGGTCAGACATATTTCCGGGCATCGATGGACGGCTGTGTTGCCTATATGAACACCAACACAATCCCAAGGCTGGTCCAGAACAGAGTTCGTACTTGGTACAACTACACCTGGGCTGCTCAGGGCATGTTGGGTACGTCTCCGAATGCGTAGCAGAAGGTAGTGACGTGTTAGAGTCTATTACACAGAGAAGCCCAGAACTAGACGTTAGTCAAAGGGTAATTAAGCAGCTTGTCCAGTGGTTTTTCTATGTTTGTACATTATACTAAAGACGTCTCATCAGTTCCCAACGTTGTCACCTTGGGATAGTTCATGTGTTTTAGACGGTCACTTGTACAGAGGCAGGGAGGCTACATGGTCAGCTTCTAAGACTAAGAGCTACAGCGAATACAGGATACCTACTAGCTAGGTACTGTACAGAATAGATCTGTCACACTTACCGAACTTCCACACAATGTTAAAATAATAGAACTAACAAATACCCCTTTGACTAAGTGCTTTGTACAACACACGTGTCCTCTCCAGATGAGTCAGAGCTTCTGGACAAGATGCCTCTGGTGATGAGAACTGCCATCGCTGTGGACATCAACCTGGCAACTTTCCAGAAGATCGCACTGTTTCAGGTTAGTTTGCTTTTGTTCGAGCAGCAAGGTCTGTGTCACGACTGCTGACGACAACAAAAAGCAACACGATGTAAGTGAATCGCGTCAACATTTTTAAGTCATAAGTACGTTTTTCTTTAGGGCTGTGACCAGCAGATGCTGGTGGACATGCTGCTGCGGCTGAAGTCCATCGTCTATCTGCCTGGAGACTTTGTCGTGAAGAAAGTAAGCCTGCGTGCGTGTTAGCGTTCAGGTTAACACTGACGGGACTAAGCTTTGACTGAGAACAGTTCAGAGCAGCTTGTCTGTGCTCTCTGCAGGGAGACATCGGTAAAGAAATGTACATCATCAAAAGTGGAGCTGTGCAGGTGGTGGGAGGACCTGACAACAGCATTGTGTTCGTCACACTGAAGGCCGGCTGTGTGTTTGGAGAAATCAGGTCAGCAACGTACATATTGCTCTTTGATTAAATACGTTTAGATGTCAGTGTTTTACATAAAGAAACTTCTTATAGATATTTGCTTATGTTTGTACATTGTCTTAAATTAAACAGCTACATTTCACTACAACAAAATGAAAAGTGTAAGATGAAGAGTTTTAGCCTAATAGGACTAATAAGAAGGATCCAGTGTTATTTGACAGGAACTTGGGGATCATTTGTTGGATGCATCCCTTCCCACAGTTTACTACAGTCTGCTAAAGATGGAGGAAACAGACGCACTGCTAATGTCAAAGCACACGGCTTTGCTAACCTCTTTGTCCTGGAGAAAAAAGACTTGTTTGACATCCTCGTCCACTACCCAGAGTCTCAGAAA
This sequence comes from Macropodus opercularis, assembly GCA_030770545.1. Lineage (NCBI taxonomy): Eukaryota > Metazoa > Chordata > Actinopteri > Anabantiformes > Osphronemidae > Macropodus > Macropodus opercularis. Next base: position 15,947,219 of record JAUCMP010000028.1, on the reverse strand, counting down.
GTACTGGCCAGGAAGGGAAGGTGAGCCCGTCCTCACAAACACAGACCAGGGCTGGAGTAACAGGAGTCAGGAATAGTAGTTTTGTTTTTGTCATTGCACAGGAAACTGATTAAAGCCAAAGGCCCTGCAGCTGCCAAGACCAATGAGGAGAAGCAGAAAGGCCTGACGCTGTTTGGACAAAAACCCCCGACGCCCAAGATGCTCAGAGCCTTTGGCAACTTCCGCAAAGGAGGCCTGATGGACAAACTGAGGGTAGAGTCATTACTCCGAGGCACCAGCCCTTAGCGTTCGTCGTCTTATCGCTTGACTTTGTGTCTCTTCTCTCCACAGAAAAGCGCAGCTGAGTGACAACAGGATTTTCAGGTGCACAAGCTGGAATTTCCAATGGAATTCAAGAAGAAAGGGGCGTGTGTCGACTCTTTACTGTGTCCTCTCCATAAATGCTGTGACCCATTTTGTCATTTCATTGCCACGGGTTTGTTTCGTTGCTCATTTTGCCGTCAGCCAGTGAAGTGCGTGCTCCGTTGGATCCAGGCCACACTGACGTCACTACGTCACCGATCTGCTGCAAATCACAAGATGCTTTCTGCAATATTCCTCTGTCATCCTTCATTGTCCTAAGCTCCTCAGGGTTGACGCAGATCACGTGCCTGCTCGTGTCACCATCGTCCGCCTGCTTCACAGACTGTGCCTGGATCTTGAGCAGGTTCTCTTTGATTTTCATTTTTTTAATTTAACTTTTACTTGGGTTACATACACAACCAAAAAAGTGAAAACGGTCACGGTCCAATGCTTCTGGACCTTTTTTTGTAGCCACGTAATGACTCAGCCTGCAGGTAGATACTGTACATAAAACCAGTCTGAGAATTTAAAAACTGTTCAGAAGCGTTTGAGAGGTAAGCGTTATTTAGTAATGTAACACCTGAGCAGCATTATATCGTACAGACAGTTATGAGTCCACCTAATAGAATAAAATACACAGTGCATTGTATCACTAATTTAAAAAAGCTGTGTAACATGACAATAATTCGCAAGAATAAACATCAAAGGCTGAAAACAATTAAAAAATAAGGCATGTGCGCTGATAAGCTTCCTGATGTCATGCACAAAACATGGACATTTGTCTCAGTGTGCAGATAACACTGATTGAAAAACGCTGAGAGAGACGCTTTTGCGGTTTCCAGTACATCTTCATCTCTGGGTTCGCGGAAACGTCTCAACTCTGGAGCTTCCACAGGATCATCTGTCTGTCCTCTCCTCCAGTGATCGCCGTGGTGCACAGATCGTTCATCCACATGGCTGTAACGGCACCTGGGCAAAGGACCAAAGAACCTTTTTACTGGATCATTGCTGTCAAGGGTGACCTCACGGTTAAGACCCCGTTATTTACATACTACTCATCCCTCACATCGCCTACACTGAGACGCATGAAACAATTTACTGGATTTTCCTCAGTGAAGTCTCTGCTGCTGTCTAAACGGTAAATGTGCAACTTGTGATCTGTTAACCACATTTATTTTTTTTACACCAACTCAAAACTTTGTCTTGGAGGTGGGAGCATGTGCTGTACCTGAGTGAGCAGGGATCCTCTTGGTGACCGTGTTGCTCAGCAGGTCCCACAGCAGGAGGTCACCAGACTGCCCCCCACACAGGACAGAGTTCCCGTCCCAGTAGAAACACCTGGAAACGCGCAGCATCCGGGAATTAATACACATTTAAAAGTTGAAGCTGAACGGGTCCGTCCTGGTCATCTGAGGCGAGGGCAGAGGGATGTCTGCTCACCTTTGCTCCTCCTCAGCCTTCACGTGTGAGATCACCGTTCCTGTCTGGACATCGGTCACCTTCATACAGGAGTCGGCAGCAACGCTGAGAATGTGTCGGCTGTCTGAGGATGTGAGACATACAGGGGAAAACGTAGCTGATTTTGTAAGTTTGCCCACTAACAAAGAAATGATCCATCTATAATGTCGGTGCTGGGTTTATTTGAACAGTGAGAGACACAACAACAAAAATATCCAGAAAAATGCATTTCAAAATAAGTTCATTAGCATTTTCATGAATGAAATAAGTACTTGATGCCCCGTCAGTCAGTGAGATCTGTGGCTCCCAGGTTTATCTTCTACAGGTCACTAACTGACATTGGAGCCTCTCAGCTCATTACCTGTATAAAAGACACCTGTCCACAGAATCAATCAATCCATCCAGATTCCAAACTCTGAGCTTTCCAAGGATGTCAGGGACAAGACTGTGGACCTACTCAAGGCTGGAATGGGCTACAAGACCGTCACCAAGCAGCTGAGTGAGAAGGTGACAACAGCTGGTGAAGGAACATAAATTACCTGCCAGTCTCCCTCAGTCTGGACATCGATGCAAGATCTGAACTCGTGGAGTTTCAGTGATGATGAGAACGGTGAGGAATCAGCCCAGAACCACTGGGAGGAACTAGTCAATGATCAGCTGGGACCATAGTCACTAAAAAACAGTTGGTGACACACTACGCCGTGAAGGACTGAAATCCTGCTGTGACTCTGGTCCCACTGCTCAAGAAAACACATCTACAGGCTGAACGTCTGACTGATTCAGAGGAAGACTGGCTGAAAGTGTTGTGGTCAGATGGGACCAAAATCGAGCTCTTTGCACCAACACAACTCGCCGTGTTTGGAGGAGGAGGAAACGCTGCCTGCGACTCCAAAAACACCGTCACATATGGAGGAAACATGATGCTTTGGGCTGTTTTTCTGCCAAGGGGTCAGGACCATTGCACCTCATCAAAGGGAGGATGGACGGGGCCATGAACCGTCAAGTGTTGGGTGAGAACCTCCTTCCCTCAGTCAGGGCATTGAAAAGGGTCGTGGTTGGGTCCAGCATGACGACAAGGCAACAAAGCACTGGCTCAAGAAGAAGCACAGTAAGCTCATGGAGTGGCCTCGTCAGTCTCCAGACCTTCATCCCATAGAGAATCTGTGGAGGGAGCTGAAGGTTGGAGTTGCCAAACTTCAGCCTCGAAACATTAATGACTTGGAGAAGATCTGCAAAGAGCAGTGGGACAAAATCCCCCTGAGATGTGAGCAAACCTGGCAACTACAAGAAGCGGCTGAGCTCTGTGATGGCCAACAAAGGCTTTGCCACCAAGTACTAAAGCACGTTTCGCTAATGGATCAAATACCTTATGAAAATGCAAATTAACTTTTGAAATGTATTTGTCAGGATTTTTTTGTTATTTAACGTAGCATTGACATTATAGACTGATCTTTTCTTTGTTAGTGGGCAAACGAACAAAAACAGCTGGGGTTCAAATAATTTTTCCCCTGACTGTATAACACACGACTTGGACTCGTCGTCAGGGCGCAGCGTGACATTAAGTGGTTTATTTAGTAGTGAGACCCACCAGGACTAAAAGCCGTGTGGTGGATGGTTCCAGCGTGACATCGGACCTGCTGCAGGGCTTGGTAGCTGCTGGTGTCCCAGATGGTGACAGCCCCGTCTTTACACCCGGACACCAGCAGAGTCCCGGCGGGATTCAGACTAATGGTGTTCACCTGAAGAGCAACGTCAACGTGATTCATTCAGCCACGTCAGGTTCGCGTTGGACAAAAACACTGCAGCTATTTAACAATTATCACCTCTGTACAGTTTGAATCACGTCAATGCAGCCTGGTAGTTTTTATCCCTATTTTCACTCACCCCAGCGTCGTGCTCCAGCTCAGCCAACAACTGAAACTCTGACCTCTTGTGACTGGAGGGTCCATCAGCAGCACACTGCCAAACCTGGGAGGAAAGCAATGGCTCAGTTCAAAGTTAAACGGATCACTGCTTGTCCTAATGCAGCAGCCTCTCACTATTTTATCTGTGCAGCAGGTTTATACCAATCACTCAGTTTCAGTGCTGCAGGCTTCGATCCGATTTGGCGATTTCTTGAGCGTAGTTCTCCCCTAACTGAAACTCTCAGGAGTGAGCTCTGACGTACAGTACGTTTATGGAAACCACACAGAGCTAAACGTTTCACCGCTTTCACTTTGCACCTTGACGGTGGAATCCCAGGACGCCGTGTACAGTCGATCATCGAACCAGCAGATCTCACTGACAGCATCATCGTGACCCATCAGCGTGTCCTGCCGCCGGCCGTACGGGATGGAGTAGAAGTAACTGGAGGCCAGGAGGAGACAGTCAGGTTGGCGAGGAGCCGAGAACACGAGCGCACTAAGGTGCACACGTACTCTACTTACACGTTGTTGTCCCAGGAAGAACACACCACGGTTTTACCATCCGCCAGCACCAAGCACGACGATAAGGCCTGAAAAGCAGAGTCAGAGCGGATCACACAGAGGAACAGCAAGAGGCGGCGAAGAGGAGCAGGATGTCGTACCATGTTTGAGAAGGACATGCTCCTCTGGAAGCCCTTCAAGTCCTTGGAAAACATCTTCAGCGTGGAGTCTGAAATGAACAAGGACAGTAGTGACTACAAACTAAATTATTTAGTTTATTAGGTTACTGTTAGAGTAAGTCAGATGTTGTGATGACGCCACTTTGCCCTATTATACAAAAAGAAGAGCCAAACACAACTTGAGGCACAGAGGTGGCTTTTGTGCTGAACACATCAAATGACATCGCATGGAAGTGAGTGATCCCCCTGCTCCTGCAGTTTCTGCACAGCCGGTGGAAAATGTGTAACATGGCTCCGTTTACTATTTACGATTGAGCCGCTTCTTCTGTCTACAGGAATGAAAAGGTGACCTTCAGACCTTGGGATGTGGAGAAAACAGCTGCTCCGTCTTGAGTCACAGTGATCCCCGTCACAGTCCTGCACATTCACACGTGAGACACAGGCTGTTTACATCCACGCGGAGCTCGCAGGGTGACAATCAGCAAAGACAAGTCAGAGGTTCAGTTGCAAATAGGTACAATTATATTCCAAAGCAAAAGAAGAGTTATGGCTCAGTGCCGGCTTTCAATCTGCACAATCTGACCTGGCAAAGCCGTCTATCGAACGGTTCCCGACTTACTCTTTATGGATCTTGTGGCTGGAGATGAGAGACAGAGAGCCCATGTTGGCCCAGGCCAACCTCCTGCTCTCCTCGGTCAAGTCCTCGAAAGACGAGTCCTCGATCGGAGAAGCTGGTAAACAACACATTGCGCCATTGTAAAGCTTCCTCGTGGCGCGTAATGGCTACTCCTCCTCGTACGCAGATGTGATTGTGCAGTCACCTGGAGACAGCTCACCGGCGGGTGAGTTGAAGCTGGGGCTTCGGGTACAGATGGGAAGGCGTGGTGTGATCCTCTGAGGGTGAGGGGTGGTGAACAGCTGTGTGGGCGTCTGACCGAACTCCAGGATCTGCGTCAGCATGGCGATCCTCTCGTCAGGGTCCTCGATGCTTAGAGGAGACGCGGACGGTGAAGTCAAGCAATTATTATTTACACAGTTACACGCTGCTGGTCTGAAAATACCTGTTGCAGTCGATGCTGCCTTCGTAGGTCAGGGGGTGAAACACTGACGAGACAAAGACAATGTTGTCATGTTGACGTCGGTGCAGGTTGTAGTGAGTCGCTGGCTATTTTACCATTGTGAGCTTCCTTGGCTTCGCTGCCTCTCTGCTTGTAGCCGAACACCAGGTCAATCCACTCGTGAAGATGCTCCGACACGTACGGACTCTCCAGCGCGGCCTTGTGCTTTTGAAGGAAATCGCTCGCATCTGGAACGACGGAGCACAACATCCCACTTGATCTATGAACAAACAGCCAACTGGCACAGAGACGTCTCCCCAGAATGTCACCTGAGGCCCACGGTGGGAGGATGACGTCGCCAACTACACGTCCATTCTGCCTTCTGCCCAAATCAAGACTCAGTCTGTTTTCCAGGAAGCTGCAGTCACTCCCATAAAACTCAGGAATCAGCTACATGAGAAAATACAAAACGTAGCAAGCGACAAGATGCACATATACAACCCATGAAAGGCAGGTGTGAAACAACTGATGGAGTAAATCGATGTTGTTACCTCTTTAAAGTCGGTCGCTCCCTCCAGACAGTTTTTCCATGTTTCTGCTATGCTATAATAAAGAAAATAAAATAAAATACACTCTATATTATTATAAGACTCTTCTATAGGTACTTTTATTGTGTTATTACAGCAGGAGCGTTCAATAGAACAATAACTATTATCTTCATATACGGAGGTGCTGTGCACTGAGCAGGAATAGCAGCAGCTCAGTGATGTCCACGTTCTTCTAACCAGTCAGAGTATTTCAGTGTGACTGACCCACTGTGGCTTCTCCTTTAGTGAGGTATTATTTGCCTGAAGGGCTGAGCTGAGCGACTTCGGGTTTGACTCCTGTGACATCTGTCCAGATGTAAACCAACCTGTTGAACATTCGGTCTGGGTGGTCGAAGCGGCCATTCTGGAGACACAGCATGTGCTCTGGAGCTGCAGGGAGAAGGCTGGGGATTAGCGACAGTGTTCAGCGCTGCGGACGAGCCGGTGTGAGGTGTGTGCGACGTACCAACTCTGACCAGGTAGAACAGAACGTAGCCCGGGGACGAGTAGTGGCTGCCGTACATGAAGCGAGGTTCTGGCATGCCCTCGTAGCGAGCCTGTGGGCAAGACAACAACTGACAGTCACTTCTGGACAGGGACCGGCCCGCGTCCGTGAACTCTACCCATTGGTCTCACCAGCAGTCCGTCCAGCCGCTCCCTGTTCAGGGCCCCCACGGGTTTGCTCAGATCTCGGAACGTGGCGGCGTTTGTCATATCTGTGGAGACACAGACGAGCCGTTACTGCTGCGCAGTGCGGGGTTGCGTCACGTTGCCACGGTAACAACCCGCCGACCCACCTAACTGTGCGCCGGTGTAGTCGGCGAGGACCCAGGGGAAGACGGGATACTGCGAGAGGTCGTTGCAGCTGCGATCAGCCAGGTTGTTGAGGTGGAGGAGGTACTGATAGTTACTGAGGTGGCCCCGCTGCCACTGCAGCATGTAAGTCTCCGCCGTGTGCTCCGTCACGTGGTTCTCTGCGCCGCAAGGACAAACACAGCACGGTTGGAGGACGTGTGCATCACGGCGATGCTCTGAAGACGTGACGTCACGAACTGGTGCCTGAAATAACCTGAAGAACTGCCGCCAAGGGGAACCGCGGCCCATTCTCAGCGTACGCCTTCCACGTGATTTCTAGTCAATTCACATCTGAGCTCTACTTCTGTAAAAGTACGGACAGTAAAGCTGGAAGATTCCTCAGTAAACCTTGGAATTCATCGTTAGTGACGAAGCTCCTCGAGCCAACTCGCTCTTGAATGGAAAGATGTCTTCGCGTTTGCATCCAGTGATATAACGTGATGCAACACTCTGAACTTTGAGTTTTCTCACCCAGGAAAGTGGCGATGTAGTAGTAGACTTCATCTCGGTCTGCGGTGGTGTAAAACTTCAGGTAGATGTCGGGGCAGAAATCGTTCTCGGTACAGAAGACCTCCAGACCCTGGGCCAGGAGAGAGAGCAGACACGCTCTGTAAGCAGGGCCTCCCCGTCCTGAACCCAGGGACAGCTGTTATTAAGTGACTCACCAGTGGCCTGAGCCCATGTCGTCTTTTGTAGATTCTTCTAACACTGTGCAGTTTGATCTGAATCACGTGTTCCTGCCATGAAAAGTTAGAGGAATCACTAACGTTGTTCCTGTGTGACAGCCGCAGCTGGCACGGCAGGCAGACTGCTCACCGGATATCCGTTCAGGGGCTGGAAGTACAGGTTTGCGTCCGTGATGCAGACGTGGCCTGGATTGGACACCAGAGGCGTGACAATCTCCACCACACACTCCACATGAGGCTTCTCAGTCACGTGCTGAAAGCTTTACAGCAACGTAGCATCACTGCTCTACGCTTCATCAAGCAACGACCATTTTGATTCTAATACCGATTAGAAACATTTACGGGACAAAAACATCAACAGTGAAAAGTGGCAGCGGCTTAAAAAAAAAAAAAAGCCCTGATGTGAACGTACTAGTTTTTGTCAAACGAAGTCCTCGCCAGTCGTGACTGTAAGTTAGCTGCAATCTGGAAGAACAAGGAGAAACGTGTTTGCTGATGAATGGTTTCAAAAGAAAAAGTAAGGTTTTAGGAATAAATTGATATAAAAGCGTTGTAACACTAATGAACAAACCACTGATTTGAACTAGCAACACATCATTAGTTTGGTCTTTCCCACACGCACATGTTCACTAAGTGCACGCTGTGACATCACCAGGAGCTAATTGGAGTCAGGAGTTCGTCACAGCAAACAGAACCCAGCTGTGGGAGCGAGTTACTCTCCGCTGTTCACAACAAACGTCTGCCTGCAGTTGTGACTTCGTTTAGCGTCATGAGCGGAGAAAAGAGGGACAATCGAATCAAACCGTCGCCTGCGACCGACACACTCACCATCGCAGTTTGGTCTCCGAGTTTCTCCAGACAGGACGCTCGATGAAGCTGCATTAAAAAAGCACCAGGATCATTCGGAGCAGAGTTACGTTACATGAAGCTGAAATCACACACACGCACCTGAAGTAATGTTTGAACCACATCCTCTGTTTTACTCCACACGTCCAAATGAAAGCGTATTCTCTTAGTTCCCTGTAACGGTAATGACATGCGTTTATTCATTTGACGTTGGATGTTCTCTCTTCGGTTTGAATACTGGCTGGACTAGAGAGCGAGCCACAGCATTCACACGAGCCCTGGAGTTCGGCGGCAGCATCATCGGTTCTGCTCCGTTTTACTAGGGTCAGGGTTCAGAAGTAGCTGTAAGATGCCTTAGGTTGGATAAAGGCTGGACAGCTGCTCAAATGCCAGAGCATCACTCACCCGCTCGTTCCTGTACGGTGCGATGACGTTGCTCTCTTTGATGTAAATGACCTGAAAGCACAAACAATGCGCCACTGAAATCAATGAAGACAGTCAAAGGTACGAGAAGCAAGCGTCTCCGTACACACGCTCACCTGTCCACACGAAACGGAGACGGCTGGAGGCCGAGAGCTACGGGGAAACAAACGTCAGTGGAATGTGCTGCTGTGTGAAAGTCAGACGCTGAAGCCGAATCGAGCGCAGTGACGCCAACGTAATTAGATGGACTGCGCATCAATCGTGTTTCTGTGCTGCTTCTGAGCAGCCAAACCAGTCTGACAGGCTAAACACACAGTGAAACGGCGGAATGCTCACTCGTAGAAGGGGTTCTTCTCCTCCTCCACAAGCTCGATCTTCTTACAGTCTCGAAGGGGAATCTACGAGAAAACAGCAACCGGCTAAGACGTGGTTTCACAAATCCTGCCTCACTCATGATCCTCAGTCCGTTGCAGACGCACCTTTACAATTGGCTCTGCGAGGTCGTCTGGTTCAAATATGATGGATCTGGAACAGACCTTCAATGAACCTCGGCTCCTTCTGGAAGGGAAACGCTGGCAGTTACTTTTTGTGTGAAAAGCACTTGTGCAGAACCGCTAATCTACAGCCAAGTGGGTTTAAAGCAGATTCAGTTTAAATGACAAAAGAACCGGTCCCAATGTTTCATTTAATAAAAGTGAGAAAAAGGTATTTTTGAAGCCTTTGCATCTTATTAAAGTTTCAGTAGACAGATTCTCAAAAGGGGCAAAACTGAAGCCGCCGCTTTGGTTTCTCCCACTACAAGCAACCACAGGCTCGACTTTTAAGACGGCGCTTGAACAGCTGTGCGGCTAATGCAGATGTTGTGTTTGCACTAGGACAGGTCTGCAGGGAACAACGGTGAGATGAGACGTTGGCTGAATATTTACATAGACTTCATGGTTCATCATATTTAGCGGGAGATTCTTCAGAGGTGTGTTAGATAAACACTAGAGGAGGAACGAGGAAATAAAGCAGGACCAGCAGTGACTTCAGAGCTTTGTGGTTCAACTAATCCACAGCCTTTTGCTTCCTCTACATGATAAAACCTGCCTCTTCTCCCACAAGTCTCCACCACAGCAGTTAGAAATGAGGGATGCTTCCTGAACTGACATCAAATAATCAGTCTTAGCAGAAGGGATCGTTGTAGCCACTGGCTCATCTCCCCCTTGTCCTACTGCTTGATGTGCGGCGGACGCGTGCAGGAACATATCGTATCTGAGCAGTTCTTTGAGGTCAACACAGTGGACATGTGAGCTTCTCGCTCTAAGGCCTCATCACTGGGCTGAGTCCTACGTCTGGACATTACCTCTCCTTCTTGGAGCTGCTCGGCACGTGATCCGCCGTGTGCTGCTCAAAGTAATACTCCTCCAGGTCCAGCAGCAAGAGGGAGAATCTAGGGAAGAACACCAGGCGTGAGACAGTTCGGGGAGTGTGTTCATCATCCTGTGACCCGAGTCCTGAATAATACACCTCAGTTCAAGCACATTCAGGATTTTCAGTGGCCAGATCTGTCCTGCACAGCTGAGCAGTAATATTTAGAGCCAGTCGCAGCAGAGATGTTCTACAGAACAGAACCACAGGCACATAAAGCGCAGCACAAACGCAGGATAACGTAATAGAGACGTGAAATTCATAAAAGTAATCTAATTTATTGCGGATGATCTGAACCAGCGGACTCACTGCTCTGCAGACAGTGAGTCACAGCTGAACTGTTCTCTGGGTCAAAGCGCGCAGACTCAACGGCCCCACACAGAACCGAGACCCTCATTCCACGGTCCAAGCACAGCGCCGATGAAGGCTCGGTTTGACGGACAAACACTGGACTTTACAGCAACAAAGACGGAGGAGCCCGCGGCTTCGTTCAGCGGCCCTGCCCGCTGGGCTCCAGACGCCTTCAGGGACCAGCGGGCATCTCACAGCTGACGGGAGCCGTCGTCAGCGCAGTGGCTCAGACTCGCAGGCCGCGGACGGCAAACACGGACACGCACGTCCACGCGTGTGAACAGCTGCTGGCGCGGCACCAACCTTTCTTTAGTCCGTTCTCGCGTCTTTAAAAAAGCCATGACTGCACATCATCCTCTTCACGCAACGTGAAGCCCGAGCCGCCGCAGTCAGATCCCTGTAAACACGGAAGCAGGCGGAAAACCACGTGACTCCGCAGCGAACAGTCGGGAGGTGTCACTCTGCTGCTTTTGTATGGTTCCATCAGAGCGTAGTAATTTACTGCTTCAATGACGACGTATTGTAATGTCTACGTTATAAAGTATGAGTGTTATAAATATAGTACTATATATAATACTGGTTTTACTTCAAACACACTACCCACCAAAGGAAAATAGTACTTTGTTGCTGTAAAAACGTAAACCAGTAGTGTGCAAAGTAATTAAACCTGAATTTATTTATTCCTTCCTTAGCGATAGGCTGAGTCAACACTTACTGAGACAAGACGTGCCAAAATACTCCGTTTTAAATGCCGAACAGTTATTTGTTCGTTTGTTAATATTACAACACTACAACAATTTAATAAAATACTTTATAACAACTGAGCTGTAAATTAAATGTGTCCTGGTTTTCTGTCTAAACTCTTAACATGTCGTGTTTCTAGAGGACTGAGGTATAAACCTTTCGCCGTCACATTCCGATGACTCGCTCTACCTCCTTCCACGCTTCTAACCTGTAACCAGGTTTTTTGGCCAGTGTGTGATCCCGCCTGACATAGACGATCTTTGTGTGACGACGTGTTGACGTGTCGCCAGGGAGCGTCAGGGAAGTTTCCGAGCTCGTCGTGTGTTTAGTTTGAATCGCTCCATGTGTGAGCTGCAGAGTTAGCGTTTGCTAGAAACCATGTCTCCAGACCAACATGCAGTGGAGACGACACGTCACAGGATGCGCGTTTTGCCTCGTTTTCGTTTTATCCTACTTCATTAACAAGGTGAGTGAATAACACGTTTTGAAGACGAGGATGTTGTTGTTTCTGACGTCAGGTCGCGGAGACAGCGATGCCTGTTTACCGGTGTAGAAAACCCGACTGTTCCATGGAAACATGCAATCAGGGCCACGCCATGAATAATCCGCGATAGGCGCAGCGTCCATCTGTCCCTCCGAGACCGAAGCCCTGCGGGGTGTGGAGCCGTGGGTCAACCCGGCCAACGCGATGCTCCTCCTGGGGTCCTGCTCACCGGGGGCCGGTGCCCTGGGTGCCAGCGTGATGAGCCGTCGACGTCACGAGGGGACTAAACGTGTTTGTGTTGCTTCTTTCAGTACGTGCTGTCCGTGTTGAACTTTACCTACCCAACCTTGTTCCAGGGGTGAGTACCAGAGGTCAAAGGTCAAGTTCTCCTCACTGGAGCTGCAACCAGCTGCTAAACGGCATAATAGAGATAATGATGCTCACCTTGTGTTGTTAGTGTAACGTTCACAGCGTGTTCACTGACCGGCATCATTGTAGTTTTGCTCATGCGTAGAGTTTGATGCTGCTGCAACGCGTCATGTTCGTCTTACTTCACCTTTTGAAAATCTCCTTTGATGACGCTCTACTTAGCAGGACACAGATCTGGAGGCAGGCGAGTCACACGCTGAGACGTGTCTTTAAAACCCTGGGCAGAACCTTCCCAGTGTGAGAATTGTGACACGTGATGAGCTGCTCGCCGTCTTCAGGTTCGGCAGCCGGACCTGGTGATGGTGCCGCCATCTGTTACCAGTTAAGGCGCTAAACTGGAGTCATCGAACGTCACGTTTACACATTGGCTGCAGCATCAAACTCTACGTTTGAATTTCTGGATTTACCAAATATACGTTGTTGGTTTGTTTGTTTCTTTTTGTATTTGATAAATCCCAGCCATTCGTTTTTAGAATTATTTTTCCCCGTCATCTCAACTGACGAATTAAACATGACTTCAAACCTCGCACGTCATAACGTGTTTCTGTTTATTAACAAGCTAAAATGCATCCATTCAGATGGCAGACGTTGGTCGGTGCCGTCCTCCTCCTGCTCTGTGGGAAGCTGGGGTGGGTGGAAATCGGCCGCATCACCAGGTAACGCTCCGACCCCTGGCGCTGCGACTTCCGGGCAGCTAGCGCACGGAGAGCGATGACGGCTTTTAATGTCACGTTGCAGGTCGGCAGCTCTCTCCTGGCTCCCAGCCTCCCTCCTGTTTGTAGGAAACATATATGCTGGATCCAAGGCGTTATCGCGTATAGTACGTCACCTTCTAAACGACACGACCTCAGTCGCATCTCACGACCACAGCGTGTGACTGGTTTGTCTCCTCTCTGTGCAGGACATTCCTTTCTTCTTCACGCTTCAGAATTCATCTCACGTTGTTAGTTGCATAATCCAGAGAGAGGTAAGTGAACGCAGATGCTCCGGCATGGTCTCCATGTGAACGTGGCCTCGAACGCCAGCTCCAGTGTTTAACTCTCGCCTCTGCTCTCCGCTAACAGAAGACACAGTGGCTCAAGCTGATCAGGTTTGTACGTTCGCTTTCCTAACAGCAGAGTGCGAATGTTTCTGCTTCTGTCAGAAGATGAACGTAAACAGCAGTTGTTGATGTGGCGATGGTCATACATGCTTTACTCTCGTCAGGGTTCGTGGCGTCCAGGTTATTATTATTTTCATTACTTCTTTGCTTCAGAAGTGTCTAAAATTATCTAAAGGCAACTTTAAAAACCTGCGATTTTAATTCTATAAAAGATAGAAAGCGCGAGGAAATGCTCCCTGTGTAAATGTGCTGGTTGTTGTTTCAGCGTTTGCCTCATGGTGATTTCAGCTGCGAACCTTCTCTACTATGACCCTCAGGTGATGATCAGCAGCATTTCTTGTGAAAAACGTGTTTTGGGATCATTTGTCCCGTCGTTCCAGCGCTGGGACTAACCTGGGGTCTTTGCTTTGCAGCTGGACTACAGTGGTTCCCTGTGGGCTGTGGTTCATCTGATTTGTGTTGGTAAGTCGGCTCGTCTCAACCAACAGATTGTGGTTCCTGAAAAACTGAACTGAGTGGCGGCATTAGCCTGCTACAGAGGAAGAAACTGGGAGTCACCACAATCACAGTCATTTGACCTGAATTATGGCTGAATTTCCAGCTGCTTGTGATCACGTTTCAAATAACTGAGCAATAGTCATGTACATATTCTGCCTCAGTTGCTTCTGATTGGCTGTTACCAGTTCTAAGAGAAATGTTAACTGATGAAGGCAAATGGATTAAACTCTTATCGGATTCCGCATATTCTTTGATTTGTCAGGTGCCTACAGGGTGTTTCAGGCCCGTTACAAGCCGAGTACGTTGAGGTGGGTCAGAGCAGTTGGTTCCCTCCCTCACACTTACTGAGCTCGAACAGCAGCTCTGCTGACACACGGTTCCTCTTGGTCTTGTTTTCATTGCAGTGACATTGAAGAGCAGTGCATTAACTACGTGTTCAGGTAAGAAGAAACTGTTCTTCGTGATCAGTTCAGTGTCAGTGATTGACTCCAGACTTTTGTGCTCTGAACCACAGCGTCCTGCTGCTGGCGGCGGCTGCTCACCCAACAGGTACGAGCCACTCGAACATCAGCGCATCAGACGACGGGACGCTCCTGGTTTTACTGCGACGTCATCTGCAGGTGTGTTTCTGTGCAGGTGACCTCGTGCGTGTCCTGGAGTTCCCCTCCTTCCAGTCTCACATGTTTCTCAGTGGATTCTGTGCCAGGTGAGTGGACCCCTCATCAGAACCTTCTAACTAGAACCTTAGTCATAAATACGCGCTCGAGCACAGCAGCGGTGGCTGAAAACGAAGCCACGGAGAAACGTCTTATTATCCACCTTATTGTAAAGCGATGTCCAGCACTTGCATCGCTTAACAGCCAACATCGTAGGAAACGGCAGCATTTTCTTTTCATATTAACCCTTAATGTAAAGGACTGGGGCCGTGTGTTAGTTGCATGTTTGGTCCCACAGCGCCACGCTGGGCTTCCTGCTGCTGTTGGCCACAGTGAAACTCAAAAGTGGACCATCCCTCGAGCACTTTGGGATCTGGATGTTTTTGTCTAAGGTGATTTTTTTTGAATATACTTTTGGTCCTTTTGTCACTAAAGATGGTTTTGGTGCGGATTCAGTTTTACTTACTAAGTGGAACCAAGCGTACTTTGTTCTTTTCTCAGGTTACTGCCATCTGCCTTTCACCTTTTATTTTCTACATGGACATTAATGCTGCATCTCTCACCTGGTCAGTATCTCACGTCCTAAAATCGGACACGTTAAAACTAAATGTTATTATGCAGGAAGCTTCAGACAGTTATGCTGTGTTCTGTTTACAGTGTGGTCGTCAGCCTCGTCGGCGAGGCCCTGCTCATGTACTCTGATAGAGAATCTCCATAGAGATGAGGAAACTCACAGCTTGCACTTACTGCTTGATACTATTTTTCTAATTTTTCTACGCGTGCTCTGAAAACCTGCTGACCAAATAAAATTCTCCGTCCACATTGGTTCTTCATTTGACTCAGCTTTATTACTTTGAACACTAGTTTGTCTGAATGTGACTGTGAATGACAGAATGCTGTCCTGACGCTTTCATGTCATTCATAGAAGCTGGTGTTAAACTACACAAACTCGCATTTACAGAAGGAGATAATTAAAAATGATCTAAACGTATTGGACGTGTAACATCTGGTGCAGACGATACACTGTCTCTAGTCACTTTCTCAGATGTCCTGCTGGCCCTTTTTGGGGGAGAATAAAGCATGTAATGGTTGTCTTCTTCGTAACCGTGCCAGAGGTGTCTTCTCTTCCTTAACATAACCTAGAAGCGAGAGAGAAAACACTGAACAATCACTTGTTTCCTGTAGATCTAATAAACAAGGACTGTTTAAAAAAAAAAAAGAGTAATTCTTCAATCAATTTACAAAATGCTACGTGAGCAAAGAAAAGAAAACTAAATCAAATCAGCATTTGGTGTCATTCTCAGTTGCCTTCAAACCAGCACCAACACTTATTATTATACCAAACCAGTGCTAATGACAGCAGCAGAAAATGATGTCAACCCAAATATCGATTCATTCATTGCAGATGTTGGTTTGACGGATGCTTTGCCTAAATATAATTACCTCTGTCAATGCAGGTTTGCGTTGATGGAAATCCAACTTCCCAAAAGTTCTCAGGAGTACAGGGAGGGACGTAAAGAAACCGGTGCCTCGAACATGCAGATAACTTTCTCTGTTTTTCCTCCTCGGGCAGATGAGCATAGTACTGCGACAAAGAGAAACACGTCTTAAATGGGATCCCAGGTAAAACACAGATTCATGCTGAACACACTTACTACTTCACATTCCTTGCAGGTAGTGCCCTTCAGTTTTCTTCTCTCGTCTTTCTTGCGAACTACTGCAACATGTGCAAATGCTGGATGCCTAATAAAGTTACAGAACAGGGAGGTTGTGAGGAAGTGAGTCTCAAATAAATCTAAAATAAACAGGCTGTTGAGTCAGGGGAGGCTTACCGTGGTTTACCGTGACATGAAGTGTCTGTGGGATGATCTTGTTCTAATTTGGAAAACAAATGGGACCAAGTTTACAAGCTGATCATAATACTGAACAAAGTGCATTATTACAAAAACAGCTCCCTACCACGGTCGTCGTCTTCTGCCTCCTCCTCGTCCTCGGCCTGGGTACCGGCTAAGCGTGAAGAGTTGTAAGACTTGTACTCGTCATAAGCCGTCGTATCAAACATCATGTCTAAACTGTCGTTTGCCTTCTTGCCAAGTCCTTCAGAACAAGACAGATGGAACCATTACTAGCTCAAACATCACAGCATACCTTGGCATCATTTTGAAGATCATCACCCAGTGTATCTAAGCCGTTTCAGTCCCTTCAGTGTCCTTCACTTCACCAAAACGCTTTACTGGAAAACCTGTGGTTAACATTTACCTGACGCGCCACTTCTGTCCTGGCTGTTGTCTCCTCCACGCTGCAGCAAACTGTGACTGACCCACGTACAGTCAGTGTCCACCAGTTCCCCAGGACACTGTTCTTTTTCCTGCATTACAGACAGAAGCTCAAGCACCTACCTAATAAACCAGTGACTCAAATTTGTTTTTCAGCTTTGATGAACAATTGTGTCCAGAAGTCTGAAAACAGATATATACCGGTACATAACCGATGCTGGTGTAGGGGAAAGCATCAGTATGTAGTAAGGAGACAGAAGAACAGCATCAGCAAACATTAGCAGTCACAGGCTGACACCTCCTATCTAACAACTGAATTTACTGGAGAGCTACACGCTACACTGCAGCAGCAGCGACTGCACCTCGTCTCTTCTGGCCTCGGGGTCGTAGGCAGACATGGCTAGTGCAGGGTCAACGCTCCATGCGGGCGCCGCTTGTAGCTTCCTTTCAGCTGGAAGGACAGATGTTCACATTAACTCCAAGGAAATGCTTACAGTGGATTGTGTGTAAAAAAAATAAATAAATCACCCTCATCCTGTTCATCTTCATCACATGTTCTAGGCGAAAGATTCAGATGGTGCTGGGGGCTTATTTCCTTTCCTCCAACTGGGTCTCCTCTCCAATTCCTGGTTGGCTTCTTAAAAGGACTTGAAGCATCATTTCCCACCGACTGAACCTTTTCCAAAAAAACCCGAAACATTCAGTGTTAGACAATGAGGCGGCCATCCTGCTTCTGGAGGAACAACAGCCTAAGCATAGCTGCATTGTGTGGGTGGGGTTTGTGTTATGCTGTGGACAGGAATATGAAGCCTAATCTATCCTGTAATCCTATAAACGAGTGACTTCCACAGAAACACGTCTCTAACCTCGCTGTCCGGCGGCGGCTTCTTGAAGCTTTGCTCGCTTGTCGTCGTGGACGTCCTCTGAGCTTCCTTGCGGATGTCCACCTCTACCTGGGCCCATTGTTTGTTGTCCCGTTGAACCTCCAGCTCGCTTTCCTCCTTCTTGCGTTTTGCTTTAATGAGAGAGACGTCCTCTGAGAACCTCTTCGCACGTGGGAGCAGAGAAGGAGACCTTCCTGTCGTTGAGCCTGGGCTATGGATGAGCTTGGATGTAGTGGAGCAACTGTAAGGCCTTTAGGTTGTTAAAAGGTTTTTGTGAGTCACCGAACTCTGAAAATGGTAGATTCTACACAAATGGGCTAAATAATAATGTTATGGCATTAAAAGGACATCCACTACATAAGGATTTGTGGTAGTTTGTGCTGATGAATGTCCCTAAACTGATACCGCTAGCAGATATCCTCACATTACAGGAGCATTCTTCCAGGGAGGTTTGGAGCTGCTTTGCCAACCTGGTGTTGTTTCAGTTTTCTGAAAAGACAAAACACGGGAAAATCAGGGTAAATGTAAGAAACGATACTTAAAAACTGAAAAACAAAGCCACCTCACATACCATGCGATGGTTGATAATAGGTTCCAGGACACACGTTTCTGCAACCACTTCTTCCAGGTCGTAATTCACATCCTCTGCATCGAAGAGAGAACCGTGTCACAACACAACACACGTCCATCTATCCCATCAGTCTCAGTAGCCACCTCATAACAAATAAGAGCACTGCGACGAATTCCAGGCAACTTAAATATCTAACTTCTAAGCCGTCATTCAGCAGAAAGAAATCTGCGCTGATGTGATTTAGATTCTCCTTTTTCTGTCACTCGGCTGATGCGGTCAGTGTCTTGACTGGATACAGACTCTCTGCTGCTGCACGGGGACCTGTTAGCAATGTGTTCGCATTTAAAAAAAGAAATGGGGAAACTAAGACTAACTCGTCTCGTTTCTTAAAAATAAATAGGTAAAACAGTCTTTCTGGTTCTTGTGTTCGTTTTGTAATGGCTTTATATAATTCGAACGAAGTCATACGTTGGGATGTGTCCAGCTCACATGTGTTGGGGACAAGCACTTCTGCTCTTCCAGGATTCTTTGAAGCAACAACAGTCTCCTTAGTCACTTCTAAAAGCACAAAACAAGGTCAAAGGTGTCAGACAGTTGATTCCAACAGAAAGAACTTGAACATTCAAGTCAAAGCACACCAACCATGGAAGAGTGAGCTGTTACACTGTGGTAAAGGCAGTTCTGCGTAGCGGACGTGTTTGCTTTGGTCCATCTTTTTACGTTTCCTGAGCTTGTTGGCCACCGGCAGTGAGCTGGGCAGGACTGGCGAGTCTGGAATGATGCCGTCTTCATGTTCCAGTGAAGAAACGAGTGGGGGCTCTGAGCTGAGAACAACAACACCTGCAGTGTTTCACTAGGAACTGAAAGCACTGAAACCACAGCTTAAAACACACTCAATTAGAAGCTTGTCCTCCTACAGTGACACGTGGAGGAAGCTGACTTCCAACGGAGCAGAAGTGAAAACTGCGTTGGATAAACTTTAAGACCTGCAGTATTTGTAGCAGTCTGATATAAGTGCTTCAGGTTTTCGATGGCTGTGCCACACATAAGACCTTACCAAGACTCCTTCAACCTTTGTACTTCTGCATGAAGTCTTCTGTTTTCGTCTTGAAGGTGGTTTCTTTCATTCTCTGTGAAACACACAGTAAATGGGCCTCACAACATGAACACACTTCTCATTTGCTTCTGTATATGGCCTTGCAGCAACACTGCGCCTACGTAGAAGTGGTAACATCAGCAGCCTGTGTGGTGCTGGAGCCTTTTGAGGCCACTGTGTAATGAGCTACTTGTCCGTATTTAATTGAAGCAGAATAGAAACCTTCAGTGAACTCACTCAGAGTAGTGACGAGCTGCAGATTGTGCTCCTGGTTCTTTTTCAGGTTCTCTTCTAGGATGACACACTGATCACACTCTCCCGCTCGGAGCCTGGAAACAGTTGATGCAATCCATCACGTAGTACCGACACAGACACACACCAAGGATCCCTCACTGAGAAATATGTCAATCGGTACGAGAACCTTTCGACCTAATGAGTCGTGATGTTAAAGATTATGAATATCACTTATTTTATATCTAAGTATAATCATGGTCAGAAAAGCTCTAAACTGCTCATCTTGTTGAGTTGCAGGAGCCAAAGTACATCCTGGACACATTCCACCCCTGGGCTGCCTGGTATTACTATTGTTAACTACATCTAGATTTTTCTTAGAGACCTAACAACAACGCAAGCTTGGAGGCTGCAAAGGGTTTAACTAGCCACTAGAGGTCACTGTTGTTTCGATACTACAGTACTTCAACTTAACCTTGATCTTAATAGATTACTGTACCTTTCCTCCAAGAGGCCGATGGCATCCTGCAGGGCTTTGTTTTGCTCCTTCAGCTGCTGATTACGACTGTGAAACACCTCAAGCCTCTGAGCATCTCTGGAAAACACACAGCATCAATGTAGAAAAAAAAAAAATATATATAAGCAGGTTGTAAATCCTAAATGCTTTTCTGTGTCACATCTGATTTTAAATGCAGTATCTTTGCATCTTGACTGCTGGTTCAAAAGCTAAACACACCATCATGCTCTGCATAAATAGAACATGCAGAGACATCTCTAGCTGCTCCAAGATTTAGAGTTTAGAGTCAGACTTTATTGAAACAGTTAATATTTTAAAGCCAGAGTAAAAACAACGCAGAAGATCATACATTTCAAAAAGCACAGTTCCACAGCAGTACTTACAAACATCGCTCCTTTTTCAGCCTGCTCACTTTCGCCTCCAGTTCTAAAAACAGCAGCAAAAGAAATGCTAAAGACTCAAAGCTGTTTTTTTATTTATCTTCTGGCTCCTGTATTAAAGTGTCGGACAGAACGTGATAAAATCGTCACCTTGAAGCACATTCTGGTGACAATCCCGAAGCTGCCTCCACAAATCTTCGAAGAGGTCGCACCGGTCTGTCCCGCTGCTCAGTGCAGGGCTGCTCATCCTTTACTCCGGTGTGTTTGTCGCGTGTGATCTTTGTAACGCACACAACAGCAGACTCCCTGAGGCGAAACCCTTTCAAATGAATGGAGGAAAACGTCGCTCTCCAAAACCCTACACGTGCAAACGTCTAATAACACAGGTATGAGAGGAGGCTGCTCTCATCCCAGCCGCACACAGCTGATGTGACGTTCGTGGCTTGTGTTGATTCACACAAGTTAAAGCAACAAGCTCTGAGCAAACGAGCGACACTTACGTCCACGTCAGCAGGAAAACGCAAACTAACGCCACTGTACTCGCGTTAAACTCCGTTTTTCCCACATGTCCGCAGGCTCCATGAGGACAAGCGAGCGGCGGACGCCTCTGCCTGCTTGTCCAAAACAGAAGTTGCCGCGCCGCGTTGCATTCTGGGAGCTCTCTCTTCTTCGTTGACCTCTCCGCGGTGCCGCCTTAGCGCCACCTGCTGGTTACTGTCCGCTCCGACGTGTCCGGTTGTCACGTTCCTACAGCCGCAGCTCTGCGTCACATCACACAACGAACGTAGTGAAATATTCCTGACGTGCTGAGTTTAAGCTCGAAGTAGCTGAACACGGTTAAACTGAAAGGTGTCAGGACTGAATATTGTCAGACCAGCGAGTTCGAAATGGGTCCAACCTTGTGCTTCACTAGTCAACAACCCGGTCTGTGCAATGTGTCAATATCTGCATTAGAAAGCAGATAATTAATATGAAATGTGTGAAAATTGTGGGTGTGGACACACAAAGGTTAGCGAGAAACGTTTGGGTCTAAAAAACGAGCCTCTCATACTAAAAACCTAAACCAAAAGGTGTCACAAAAAGCAGAAGGAATATTAAAGGTTTGACTTGAGACTTGTTTAAGGTTTAATTGATGTCTGTGTCCTGGAGTCGTTCAAGCTGAGAGGATTTGACAAGTCTCTTCATTTCAATGGGAAAAATAGCTGAAGAAGGCTCAGTATTAAAAAGGGCAGATTGATGCTGTAGCTAGTAGTTGAACATGATGAGTTATTCACACATTCTGCTGGACGTCTGCACCACTTCCACGGGCTACAGGGTGACCTACTACAAGTCACGTGAAAGACAGTGCTGCTAACAAATGTTTCTAGAGCGTAGAGACATGTTGCTCAGGACATAAACGCAGCGTGTTATCAGAAATCAGAATTAGTGAAATAATCAATGTTCGTAATCAGGTTTGGACAGTTGAATTTACTCCACATGATGTTTGAGCTTCAGCAAAGACTGATGATCCATTATATCATGACATTTCATGATACATTATTCGTGCATGCATTGTGTTGAAGTCCACACTGTGGAACGTATAGATAAAAATGGATGACAAAGTAATAATATTTTTTTAAAATCACATTGGAGACAGTGACGGATCGGTTGTTTGCGAATGAAAGCACAATGTGGAAAACAACGATTATTCTTATATTTGTTTTTATTTTTGGTCTCTTTAGAATACAAAACAGGAACCAAAAATCACAAAAATAACATTTACAAAACAGAATCTGAACTGAGATGGCTGAGGCAACATAGAAAAGCGTGTCTCAAACAGATATACTGTTGGGTTAGCCTGGAACCTTGAGGTAAAACAACAAGCAATGTCAAAGGGTCTGGCGTCTTTGCAGACTGGTTTGAATTAGTGCCTTTAGTCAGTAGTGCTAATCACTAAGAGTAGAACGAGATCATGTTTTCCGACATGTCCCGTTTGCAATGACTTCTTAATGTAGTGCTTTAGACCTACCTAAGGACAGACTCGTTATGGGTTGAAATTTAAAATGTGGTACTGTGACGCACCACTTTGAATGGTTTTTATTTTTGTCCTCTCACACACACACACACACACACACACACACACACACACACACACACACACACACACACACACGCTGGTCCTGCTAATTCCCTCATTAAATGGGCAGCGAGTGAATTCCCACAACCTTTAAATGAAAACACTGAATGATTAAGTGGTGGGATGGCATCACTCTGAGGCACAAACCCAAAGACCCATCTTATTCCTAAAAATACAAAAAAATGGACAAATAATTCAAATGCTGCATTACCGACAGAACAAAACCTTAGCGTCACTTACCAAAACACAAAGCAGTGAAAATAGTACTGTTTAGTTAGTCTTGCACTTGGTTGTGCAAGTATGTTTTTGCATGTACAAATGTTTTTTGTCTCGTTTCACATTTAAGACATGGTCACTGGTGATTCAGCGTCGCAGATTATTACTATTTTTTAGTTCCTTTGGATGTGTGCCTTTTCTTGATTTTGCATCTCTCACAGCAGGTAAATTGAGCTAGCATTACTTC
Source organism: Macropodus opercularis (assembly GCA_030770545.1). Classification (NCBI taxonomy): domain Eukaryota; kingdom Metazoa; phylum Chordata; class Actinopteri; order Anabantiformes; family Osphronemidae; genus Macropodus; species Macropodus opercularis. Next base: position 15,924,172 of record JAUCMP010000028.1, on the reverse strand, counting down.
ATATATCTATATATACACATGCATTCAACATCATATGTCCTCCCAAGTTTAAAAAAAGAAAAAGAAAAGAAATCTCCCTTTTCTCCATGTAAGACTATAAAAACCTGCATGACAGTCACAAGAAGGGTTTTGCATGAAGGCTTTTCTGTTTATATGTGAGATATGCAGCAGGCTGTCGAGGTGCTGGCGCTGGGGGTGATTGGTGTAGGATGCAGCCTTATTCAGAGGGGGTGATGGGGGTGGGCCTATTCTTCGCCCCCTCTCTCCTCGAATTGGCTTTTTTTCTATGTAGTTGAGTTTTAGATTCACATTATGCTGGAAGAAGAGTAACTGGCGGCAGACGCTGGCAGAGCAGCTCTTCACCAATAGCAAAAAACACTGGAGTAGAGAGTGAATGCATATCTACTGTCCCCTGACCTGCAGAGAGGGACATGTAGACACAGACCGTTTAGAACTGCATGCACCTTTAATGAACTTGACCGTTTGAGAGATTCTGCCCAACTTGTCCGTGTGTCATACTCACAATTCCCTCTTCACCACTGAGGCGGAACATAGCTATAGCTGGGCGTGCCAGGGGGCCGGTAAGTGGCCATTGACACTGGGTGGGGGGCAACAGGAGCTGGTGATGGAGTTGTCAGCAAGGTTCCTGAGAAGCAGCACCAACAGAAAAACCTCAAAATCAAATGCTCGTATTTGTTATAAAGTGCCCGGGTTTTCGTGTTGCGTCTGTTTGCATGACTCAGATATTCATCGGCAACCAACCAAGCATTGTAGCGTGTACAGAAAACAATGGCATATACCAAACCCCCTGTTAAATGCTACAATGTAGTAATATAATTAATACTAAAGTGAGAGAATTTGCATTAAGGAATAGACACTACGCAATACTGTACATGTGTATATACTGTATATATTAAACATTAAAAAAACGCAGAACTTGAACTGTGCTGATTTGTCTCTGACTAGATCTCGATCACTACACACTGGTTAAATTGCTGAGAGTGTCCTCCGTCCTGCTGCTGCTGTGGGCCGCCGGTGCTTTAACCTACACTTTGCAGTAGTATAGTAAATACATCTCTGGAAAATACTCCAAAGCGTCCGATATGGCAAAAAACGCTACATAAGCCTTGATTAAACACTTTGCCTCACCAGCTGACATGGCCATGGTAGTGCCAGCTACCATTCCCATGGCAACACCATTGTGGCGGGGAGGAGGGATAGGCGGGGCATACATGGCTGCTGGCATCCCATTTGGCTGGACCACTGTCGTGTGATGAATAACATGAGGCGGCGCAGCATACAGTGGCTGTGTGTAGTAAGCACCTTGTTGTTGTGAGGGTATTAATGCCTGGATCAAAGAGGAGCACAACAGCATGTAACAGCTGGAAAAACATGATGTACAGCAGACTAAATCTTTTCATGCCACAATCTGTTTTCCAATTCTTTCACTACACACACGTGTACCGACCTGTGCATATGGGTTCTGTTGGGGGTAGGTGCTCCTGACAGGGTAAACGGCAGCTGGGTAGGGGTTGGGTGAGGTCGAATACGGTGGGACAGTCCCCGTATTGGGAGAGCAGGACATTTTGAAAGGAGTGCCTGGAGCATAGCCTGCAGCAGGAAAAAGACACCCGACATTAGTGGCCGTTCTTAAATGTACATCCCCTTCCGTTACTGGCTGTCAGCTGCTGACTTGCAGCACGTAGGTAGTTTATGGAAGAAAAACTGAAATTGCCCCAACGCATAGATGACATATGCATCACACAAATCTAGAATAGTGGGCAATTGTTGACATTAAATCCAATGATGTGTATGTTTGGTGTTGTTTGCAGGTTCCACCAGTCTAGATTAAGATCACTATTCAGTTCACATTCAGGCAAAAGCTGTCTGCAGTCTCAGACAGTAACTTGGTAAACAAAGTAACTGTCTCACCACCCACATGTGCACCATCAGCAAGTAGGTCAGTGCCCACTTGTGCGAGACATTTCAGGTAATTTCCCAAGGTCCCACTAAGACTGTAGCATGTGGATGTTTAATCAGAGCAGACTGTGACAAATATGACCACAATCCTCTCACCCCCACGGGTGCAAACAATGTAGAGCACAAAGAACAAACAAGTCCGTCTACACATGTGATGACCAGTACATGGTTTGTATTTTCTGGAGCAAGAATAATTAGTAGCCATACTGTGTATTTTTGCAGTTTTCAATTGTTCCTAATAAAGGGTTCTGTAATTTAACACATTATTACTCATTACCACTGGGGAATGCTGGGTTCGCTCCTGCATAGACACCGGGAGTGTATGCTGGAGCAGCTGCCGCGTAGCCCACGGGGAATCCAGCTGCCAGGGTGAAAAGAAATACAAAAAGGTCAGTACTGATTGCAGTTACTCACTTCAGATACTACAAAACGACACTGAGGGCGAACACAGAATTACCTGGGTAGCCTATACCCTTACTGTTGGCGAAGGGGACCCCTGTTGGCGCAGGGCTGTACACAGGATTCATCGTGGTTACCTACTCACAGATTCTGCAAAAAAAAAAAAAAAGCACATATCACATGAGGTGCATCAAGCCAGACTTTTATCGTCCATTTCCTGATGAAGCTCCAATTTCTATATACAGTACAAAACCAACCCACGGACTCAGCAGGGAAGAGTCATTTCCTTATTTCTTCCATATTTTATGTAATATAAACTGATCAGTGACATTAGCTGAAATTACATCATCATTTATGCGCAATAAACTGCTTCAGTATTAGAGCAACAGCTAAACAATGTGTTATACAGCACTTATCAAACATGACATAACAATCTGGGAGGGAGCGCATCAAGAGATCAAGTTAGGGTTTCAGGCTGGGTGTTTAAAACACAGTTACTCAATCTGTCACACATGCTCATGCGAGCTCAACATCTGGTGACCTTGTGATCTGAATAATGCAGTAAAGTGCAATACAGAGCAGAAGTCGGTGTGAAGCCTGAGCCTGAGCCTGACATCCACAAATGAAACGCGCCACAGCCGCAGCTCCTCGGCAGACGTCCGCTGTGCTGCCCTCTAGCGCTGCACACGCCTCCATCACCAAACTGTCCAACTGCGTTTCAGGGACATTTCTGCGCTGAAGCGAACGCACTTCTCCAATGTTTCATTTCAGGGTAAAGCTAAAATGGTCTCGGCATATACTGAGTGGACGACGCATCTCGGGTCGAAAGCGCCAGACTGCGTCTCATAGTTTGACTTTGTATGAGAAGCCCAGCAGGACGCGGTATTGATTTACTGCTTTAAATAAATAATAAATAAATAAATGTATGTGACGATGAAACATTTGGCCTGTGCAACAACTCGACACACGTATGACAGAGACGCGTCAACTCCTCAGCTACGTTTTAAACCGTGATGCTGCTCATTTGTAGACTTTCGGTGCTTTGTTACGTTTTACTTCATTTGCCGGGAACAAGCAGGTAACGTCAGGATAATAAAAGTGATGCGTATCACCGCGGTAACAAAGCAGATGTTACTAAAACAACGAACCAAGCCGCGCAACAACAACAATAATAAGAACAACAACGACAAAGTTGTCGAGCTGCAACCATACGTGAAGGATTATTCCTTGTTGGGGTGACGTTATGTTTCAAAATAAAGATGGCACCTGTAAGTGGAAGAATTTTAAAGGTGAGCGTAGCGGGGCTTTGTTTCGTTAGCTAGCTTAGCCCACACGCGTCTCTAGCGGCTCAGCCTGCGGTTAGCCGACCGTGTTCATCCGGGCAGCTCGGTTCCGACGTCCACGCCGACCTGCCGAGCACCTGTCCGACCGCGCCGAACCGCCGGCCTGTCCCCGGACAGCGCGCACACACGGATGGGGGCAGCTTGTCAACAGGCCGCGCGGCACAGGAGGCAGCTGTGCCCCGCAGAGCCGCTGGGCCCAGCCCCGCAGGCAGAACCAGGACCCGGTCTGTTCACCGACGGCCAATAACTTACAGTTCACGCGTCTGAGCGTCCTGTGGCCTCTGCGCTGTAGTCGAACGTCGCTAGCTGATGTTTTGCTCCCAGATGCTTCGCTGAACTCTTTTGAGCACCGCGCGTCACTTCCGAGTCGAGTCACGTGCTCCGCCAATAAATAAATACTACACTCTTTGATCCGAGATTGGTTCCGTCTTGAATGACGAGTTGTTTTACTCTGCGCATTCGCTATTATTTCGGAATTTTAATACGCAGCCTGCAAATCAGTTATATGAATCAAAAGTAAAATGACGTAACAGGCCAGAGAACACATTTACTGCTAAACTCTTAGTAAGCGGGTTTTTAGATCGTGTTTTTCTGGGCTGCTGTGGAATTTAATAAGTGAATTTTCAAACAGCGTCGCGTTAATGTTCGACGTTGTATCGCTGCGTCGGTGGCAGCTCTGGGCTCATTATCATGTCCGCTCCGTGGTCCTTGCAGGGACTAAAATCCGTTGGACGTGAAAATGCGTTTCTCTTCACAAAACCACCCGTTAACGCTCAATTTGAGATCGTTATTTTAATCGTCTGATCAAACCAGGAGCTTTACAGATTGTTGTTCACGTCCCTTTGCCAGCAGCGCGTCAGAGCATTCGCTCTTCCAGGACCTTGACGCATCGTCTCCATTCAGCGAGTGAACGGGGAAGAGTCGGCTCCGCACTGTTGTGGTTCTACGGCGACCTGTGTGCGGGTTTACAGCTGAAATGTCGCCGTTTCGCTTGTGTTAACGAGCATTTTTCGGTGTGAGGTGAAGCTTTTCTTTCGCCCGGTGTCGTCGGTGAAGAGCAGGGGTCTAATGTCCGGAGCGGCCGGTGGAGGAGGAGGCTCCTCCTGTCTCGGCGCAGCAGCGGCAGCCAGTTGCAGCTCCGCCGGCTCTCCCTACGCTGCCGCGGCTGCAGGAGGCGCAGGGGTGGCCGGGAGGCTGCCAGCGCGGGTCCTGGAGCACGTCTTCTCCTACCTGGAGATGCCTGACCTGATGCGCTGCTCGCTGGTCTGCTGGCACTGGAACAACATCCTGGCGGACGAAAACAGCGAGGTGTGGCGTAGCCTCAGCTCTCGGACGCTGAGCGACGAGGCTCTGCGGTCTGACATCCTGTGCAACCTGCCCACCTACCGGGGGAAAGTAGGTTCATCGGCCGAGCGGCACGATTCGCGACGAGCAAACCAAAAGCTCCGTCTGATCAGAGCCGACGGCCGGTTACACAAGCGTATTCAGGGCCGGGCTTTAGTGCGGTGTTGCCAGATGAGCCCATTGATTCTCTGCTGTTAGAAACAAAGCCACTGAAAACACGCTCACAGCGGCCGAGTTGGAGGTGGAAGCTTGTTTCGAGTATGACGGAACTAAGCCAGTTTACATCTGACCAAACGCGTAGTTATTGTTTATTAATGTCGTTCGTTTAATAACTGCAAACGGCTGAGAGACGCTGTTTGTAGGAACCTATGGCTACTGGCACCAGTTCTGATTTTAGGACCCACTGATCCAGGTACAGATCACAATGAGACAAAGTAAAGCAGTTACAAACAACGTACTTACTTTGTAAAACACCGTGTCCTTCATGGTGGAAATGACATATTCTGTGACTGTTCCTGATCAGTTCTTCCAGGAGTCGTCGTTAGATGATTTCATATATAGAATTCACCCTCAGATGTGCAGTACTGTGCAAACGATGCTGTAAACAAAGAAAGCTCAGAAATATAAATAATGATTCTTTATGTTTGACCGTTTACAAAACGCAAAGTGAGCGAACTAAAGAAAAATCTAAACCAAATCGATCTTTGGTCACTTCGTCAGTGCTGGAAGTGATGCTTGGCCCCACAGAGCCCTGGTCTCAGCATCATGTGAGTCTGGGATGATGCAGAGACAGAAGGATGTAGAAACCCTGCATCCACAGAAGATCTGTGGTTAGTTCTCTAGATGTTGGAACAACCTACAGCCCAGTTCCCTCAAACACTGTGAACCTGGAAGAACTGCTGCTGTTTGAAGGCAAAGCCTGGTCACAGCAAACACAGCAACAATTTAGATTCTCTGCTGTTCATTCACTGCATTTGGTTCATTTATGGGAATAAATGTTAACACTTCCATTTTTAAAGCTTTCTGTGTTTACAGCATTTTTGACACCTGCCTAAAACCTTTGCACAGGACTGTAGCAGGGGCCAAATGTACAACAACAGACATGTTCGTGTTCTCCACAGCTCAAGGCCTATCAACATGCTCTGAGCTCCCACGACTGCTCGCGGAACGTTTACGTAAAGAAGAATGGCTTCACCCTGCACCGCAACCCTATTGCCCAGAGCACCGATGGCGCACGTGGCAAGATTGGCTTTTCCGAAGGGCGCCACGCCTGGGAGATCTGGTGGGAAGGCCCCCTCGGCACCGTGGCAGTGATAGGCATTGCAACAAAGCGGGCAGCCATGCAGTGCCAGGGATACGTGGCCCTGCTGGGCAGTGACGACCAGAGCTGGGGCTGGAACCTGGTGGACAACAACCTGCTTCATAATGGAGAGGTTAACGGAAACTTCCCACAGTGTAATAACGCGCCCAAATATCAGGTGAGAGCCGTGAGAGCTCTATTTGTCAAGTAGCTTAAGAAATATGTTTGTTTTTGGCACTTGTCTAAGTCAACACTAACGTCTAATTGTGTTTGTCCACAGATCGGAGAGAGAATACGGGTGATTCTAGACATGGACGACAAGACGCTAGCCTTCGAGAGAGGCTTCGAGTTTCTTGGAGTAGCATTTCGTGGACTGCCCAAAGCCTGCCTGTTCCCCGCTGTCTCTGCAGTGTACGGCAACACCGAAGTCACCATGGTGTACCTGGGGAAACCCCTGGACGGCTAATAGCAGGGCCCCACGCGCCGCCGGTGGGAGCAGGACTCGTCTGTCAGCAAGGTGCCAACCAAGTTTGTTGCACTGTGTCAAAAGGTTTTAGAGGCAGAGTGGCCATTTTTAATTCACGCAGAATAACTCTACTCACGTACACGAGGAGCCCTGTTGGCATTTCTACCACGGCTCAGCAGTCGGGGTTAGACTGGAAGGAATGTGCGGGGACCCAGCATCATCGTGGAAGTGTCCACTTTTACAGTTCGTCTGCTGGACTGTTTTATTTACAGGACAGAGAAACATAAAAGAATTTGATGTGATTCAGGCCAACAGTGCTGAACAGTTACTTGAGTTTATGTCTGTTCAAATGAGGCCAATCTAAGCTGAACTGTGGCAAATACTTTAAAACACCATTTTATTCAGTGTAACAGTAGTCGTACGAATTGCTGCCTGTTGTGTCAGTTAATGGAAACAGATCACGGATCAACAGCTCAACTATAACCTGCTGGTCTGAGGACAAATCCATGTGATCTAATGTTATATTTCTAAATGGGGGACGTGCAGACCAGTTGTCGTGCATGTGTCTAGATAGTCGGGTATGAAACACCACCCTTTCAAAGCACTCATCCAGTAAAGTTGAGAACTATTCCCAAATCATGTTAATGTATGTCATTTTTAATGTGCTACTGTAGTATTACACACTATTTATTTCTTGGTTTTATCTATGGTACTATAGATACTGTATGACTATAAGGCCGGAAAATAAAGTCTACATGGTGCCACTCTTAGAAAACGTGTATTAATGTTTTTCAACAGTACGAAACTGCATAAATGTTCAAATACACGCTTTGCAAACGAGTAACCTAAACTTGAAAACATTAAAATACGAGAAGCTCTAATTATTTCTGCAAAATATATAAGGCGCATATCGTTCCATAAAAACACCAGTAGTGCTTTAATTGACATCTCGGTAACGATGGTGTCAAACTGGGGTTATAGTTTTAAATGATCATGGAAATAGTGAAGTAATATGACAACATTTAGTAACTATGTTACTGGTCAACACTTTAAGAATAATTTATGTAGTTGCATTTAGAGAATCAACGTAATAAGAAAAGCAACCAGGTAAGTGAGCAACATATTTAGGTAATAAACCAAAATCCCATGGGCATAATGTGGAATGGGCTGCGTTCAAGAGCTACTGTCATTACCTACAATAATACATGATCGTTTATGAAACTGTTGCCAAGTGCAAATCGCGAGGGAACAAAAAGCTCAATAACTGCTTTTGATTTCCAAACAATAGCTCGTGGGTGTAGCGTAGTACATGGGCAGGGCCGTCACGCTGGTGTAGTGCTTAGCATTTTCTCCAGGTTTTCTCACAGGTATGTTCATGGAAGACTCCAAATGATGAGTTAATCGGTGATTGTCCATCTGTGTTTGAGGCCCTGTGATGGATTTGCAAACTATGATAAGAAAAACAAGATAAGACAACTTTAAAAACAACTTAATTGCTCCACGCTTGAGATTGAACCAAGTGAACTGACTGGCAGTGAACTGGTTTGTTGGCTGTCGTGTCTGCCTGGTGGAAACCGATCGTGAAGGGACATAAAACATAGCAAGGAGTCAAACTGATTCCTGAGGATACATTATTTGCAGCAGGTCTGTGCCACACAAATTACTGAGACTGCAGAATGAGTAAAGGGCTTTCGAGCTGAGTTTGAATCTGTTTAATCTGTGATCATCAGCATAGTTGTATGCTCATTTATTTTAAATGATGGCGTCGCATCACCAGCTTTGCTTTGCAGTCCTCCTGTGTTGCCGCAACCAAACTCAACATATTTTGCTGAACAGCCCCATCACGTGACCAAAGCTTGTATTGACACAAATAACCTTTGTCAACACGATTGGAAACCTTTTACATATTAAAAAACCCAAACAGAATAATATTTGACTCAAAAATTAAGCCAAATTAAGTGAAAAATTAAATGATATTAAATGTACACATAACACGATTTAGTATTAAATTAGCACAAAATTCCAATCAATTAGCACATAGCATGAACATATGGTTATTGTGATTACAGGCGCTGTTGTGCTGTTGTACTAAGGCTTTAACCGTAAACTGACCTGTGCATCAAGTTGTAAACCACGGGAACCATCTCATTTCCAGCAGAGGGCAGTAATCATCCTGTGCATGTGATTCAAATGGCTGCACACCACAGAGAAGCGTGGTCATGTGCAGCGTGAACTCTCACGAGAATAAACATTGTGGTCCTTGCTGTCATTACACACGTGGCATTGAGCAGATTTTGAAGATGGGATCTGTTCTAACGGACCTGCAGCACAGACGTGGGCTTGACAAGGTGTTTGGTGAAAGGCTTTAAAGGATATTCGTGTAAAGTAGCCGTTGACAAAACTGCTACGATGCTTTTACCGCTGCTGTATATGAGCTCACACCCCAAGCACCACAGACCTTCTCAGGTCTCGAAATAGAAGTCACATTTCCATACTGTAGCCTGCGAGAGGCATCAAACAGGCGTCACATCCTGAAACTGACAAAGGGATGGTTCCGGCGATCGACACTCAGTGGCCTCCTTGTGAAATGCGCTGAAGGCAGAGGCCAGCTAGGAACCAAGAGAACACAAGGCGACGTAGAACCGAGCACCGCGCTGTTCCACCCGGACGCCGTGAAGGGTTTAGCGCGGAACCGTCTTCTGCTGTTTTTGCTGTATTGGATCCTGCAAACAACGGACACAGATCAGCTTATTATGACTTTTGACTTCATACAGTTTATGCTCAAACACATTGTGTTTAACACAGCTGAGTTATTAGCCCATAAGAAGCCTCAGACACACAGGTCACAGAATGCAAAGGGCTTGTTCAGAGACGTGTTGCACGCGGTTCCTTTTCTTTGGTTCATAGCCGACTCATCTTTTCTTTAAGTAGAAATGGTTCTGGGCTCTTAGGGGCTAATCAAGTTCAACATGGACCTCAATAAATCTTGTTGGCACATAAACTTAACAAATTCAGAAGTGAGAGCTAGAGATGTGCGCAAACAGGAAGGAATCACTAACAGATCAACCCTCCAAGGACGGCATCATCACTTCCTGATTCCTAATTCCCCATTGTTGTCCCCATGGGTCACTGTTGAGAAGAAAGACGTTTAAAGAGGGAGTTGAACAAAAGATGAAACATTGTGGGCTGCGTTCAGAAGCAGGACACTAACAGACAGCGTTGCTGTCCATCAGTCAGCTCCACGGTCGCGCTGCGTGATGTTATTTTGCATCAGGGAAACGTGGCCCTTTTCTAAATGACTCCACACACACAGAGCTGAGTGTGGCAGTGTGTTTTGTAATGGCTGTTGCAGTGACAGGCCAAAAATCAGACAGGAAGGGTGTGTGTGTACAGCGGTTTCCTCTTTGCTGCTTGGCTGATCAAAACGAGCAGAGGGTGTGAAGGGTGTGCTCTTGTTGGGTTTTTGTGGTAGCAGCTACCGACCTTAGTTGCCTTAACAACAACATTACTGTTGTAGCATTGTGAGGAAAAAAACTGCAGCGCTGGTTGAAAGCTGTAGAGCCTGCACTCGCCTTCCTGTGGCCCCAGGCTTGAGAACAACTTTCTGATTGCAGCTTGTCCATGTGACTAGGCTTCCGTTGCCTGCCAGCTTCCGTGAATAGTAAAGAGAGGCATCAGTGCTGCGCTGCGAGCGAAGGAAGGCGGCTGAACACACTTTGCGACAACGAATCAACCAGTGACATGGTCAGGGGATCAACCGTCAGTGGCTTGGGAAATCCACACCTGACCACCAGTGTAAGTAACGCTGTGCACAAATTCTACGCTGATGTCTTTGCTACTGCTTGAAAAAGATGCAAAACGCAGACGTGCATCCTTCAAATTAAGCCGAATTTCAACATGTTTGGCTGTGTGAAGCTGGCATCCATCGCCCGCTGCTGGCTCAGCTGGAAATCCTGCCGGTGTTGCACGGGATGTCATAGAGATTCTACTTAGGCCAACGCGAAAAACAATATGTTCATGCAATTCAGTTGCTACAGCAGCTAGTGATGTGAAACTTGGCATTAAAAGAAGCTGCAGATTCATTAATGTCATGCAGTTCAGTCACGATGCTGAATTTCTTGCATATTTTAGTCTGGACCCTCATTGTGACGAGTGGATCCACTTTCCATGTTGGTGCAGGGGCCATGCTAATCTTCTCTGTATCGTTCCAATTTTAGTATATGGATTGTGCGTTTTTCTCCCAACCAAGCTGCACCACATCCAGTAACGCACTAGCAGTGTTAGGTAATCTTTAAATAAATAGTATTTACGAATCTGCTACACACCATAAAGTAGTTTATTATATAAAATGTGCCAGACTGAAGAGTGCGCTTGAATGAAAATAACAGCACGGCGGTAAACTGACGAGATCACTGTGGGATTTAGAGTCACCCTTAAAAAAGAAAACCTCTAAAAAACAAAAAAACCTAAATGTCACAACTGCAGCAGAAGCAAAAAGGAAGACGGACACTCGACATTCTGTGTGCGTCACACAGTGCTCGGTATGAAATTGCGGAAATTTGACCAAAATACCCAGTTTTTGTTCCCAGAATGAAAATATGATTTTTTAGAGAAGCACAAGACAGAGATAGAATTCAAATTAAATATGGTAACATAATATTTGAATGGATATGAGTCAAACTTTAATGTAATGCTTCTTCTCAGGGTCACTGAATAACTGCGTATGAATCATTCTCACATGTTTTTAGTCATATTCAACATGGTTATTAAAGCAAAAAGCAATAAAAGTTCAAAGGCTAAACCTACTGACGGTAGGAACGGTTGGGAACTGATGAAGACAGGGCTTCCTCTTAAATGTTTTTGTGCACGAGTGATTCATTTGAAGGGGCTGCGTCGTAACTCAAGGCCTCCTGTGTGTGTGTCCTTTCAGCGCTGACTTGCCTCACGCTGAGTCCTCCGGCCAGCAGTAAGGATGTCAAAATGTCGGTCCACGGGCTCACCCCCACCCTGCTGTGCTTGCTTCCCGTATGGATAATCCTGACGCCAGGCTCAAGTCATCCACAGCAGAGCCCGTGCCAGCTGGTAAGACGCTACACGCTAAGAGCCGAGTTCCCCGGAAAAGCTCACTTTGAACTCGTAGATTACAGCTGAGAAACTCAGAGAAACGTTGTAATCTGTCATTGAATAATGTGAAACCAAATGTTTTTAATGTGGACATTATGGAAATGTCACACGTTGCACAAGCCGATATTTGGCAACTTGTCTCTGTGGGAATGCAGGGTTGGAACCTCAGCATCGATCAGGCTTCGTAGTGAGCGCGTGCTGTACGTAGCACACTGGCTTTGTCAAAGGCCATTGAGTCTGTGTGAACAGCGTGAGAAGAACATGAGAAATCCTCAACACCTCCGAGCAGCAATGAAGGCTCAGGCTCTGTTCTTTTCTCTGCAGATCCAGAGAACGGCGCTCTGCAACAATGGCAGGCTGTCCTCGGTGCCTTCAGGACTTCCAGACGACTTACAGGAGATTCAGCTCAACTACAACTACATCGAAACACTACAGGATGCCTCCGTCCTCCGTTACCCTGCACTAAAAACCCTGAGCTTAGCCTGTAATCATTTACAGAAATTAGAATCAAACACTTTTCAGCACTCACAGCTGTTACAAAGTTTAAACGTAGCAAATAATGAGCTTTATATTGGCTATGAAGAAACCAGCTTAGCATTAAAGCAGCTACCTGGCCTGAGAGCGCTGGACCTCTCTGAGAACAGGCTTGAGGATGAAATGGTCGCCGCGCTCCTTCAGAATCTGACGTCCTTGGAGCACCTCAACCTGTCCGGAAACCTGCTGCAGCGCGTGGACGAGTCCTCGTTCAGGGACCTCCACCAGCTCAAAGAACTTGACCTGCAGAGGAACATCGTGTTCGAGCTCGATGGCGCCTTCCGAAGCAACACCAAGCTCCAGCGGCTCAACTTGGCCTTTAACTATCTGCTCTGCCTGGTGGACTTCGACATGACCCAGCTGGTGGTCCTGAACGTGAGCCACAACTTCATCGAGTGGTTTATCACCAGACCAGACGCCAACGACACTTTCCAGCTAGAGACGCTTGACCTCTCCAATAACAAACTGCTCTTCTTCCCCTTCTTACCAGACCAGAGCCATTTACGGAACCTTTACGTGTCACACAACAACATTAGGTTCTACGAACACTTGGCAGACAACACCACGAACGTGACAACAACAGTAGAGTTCTACAACATGAAGGACCACAACAACGTGACTGCTCAGTTGTGGAATGACAGTCTTCAAGGTGACATCTCATCTCTAGAGATTTTGGACCTGGCAGGAAACCAAGTGGAATATTTTCCCCGGGGATTCATCCAGAAGATGCCGACCTTGTCCAGACTTCGAATGTGCACAAACTGCCTGCAGACTTTAAATCTAACTTCTGAGCAGTTCGCCGGCAGCTTGTACGAGTTGGACGTTAGTAACAACAGGCTCAGCCACATTGCGGCAGACGAAGGTTCGCTGGCGGCTCTCAGCAATCTCACATATGTGAACCTGAGCATGAATCACCTGGAGCAGTTGCCCTCACGACTGTTTTCCTCGCTGTCGAGCCTCAGGACAGTGGATCTCAGCTATAACAGCATTGATATTTGTTTTTCTGACGAAGCTGAGGTCCGGACAGAAACCGCCTCAGCGTGTGTGGATTGGAGAGATGTCGTATCCCTAAAGCAGCTTTACCTCCAAGGATGCGACATCAAAATAATTCCCTCGTCTGCATTTACGGGGTTGTTGCTAACACACTTGGAACTGTCTGACAACCCAGGACTCATCGTCCAACAGTCGGTAGACGGGCTGAGCAGAACTCTGCAGCATCTGGGTTTAGGAAACACTCACATCCGAGATTTTGACTTCTCCCCTTTCCTAAATTTGAGGTATTTAAACATTTCAGGGAACTTGCTTGACCACCTTCCCTCGTCACTAGCGCATCTTGAACTGAAAGTGCTGGACCTGAGGGACAACAGACTGTCCACTATTCCCTCGGCTCAGGCCGACGCATTAGCCTCGAGCCTTCACCGCGTCCTCCTCACAGGAAACCCATTCAACTGCTGCCAGACGGAGTGGTTCAGGACATTTGAATCAACAAAGACGATCAACATGGTGGGGAAACCCAACATCGAATGTGAAGATCTCATCCACGTGACGCACAGAGTGGAGCACTATCAGTCGTTTTTGTGCTTGGATGAAGGCGGGGAGTCTATATTTTGGTACATTCTGCTCGTTCTACCCATCTGTGTTTTTTTTCTGGGCATTTCAGTCCTTGTCCTTCTCAACCTCAAACCCAAGTTACTACCAAAGTCTATCAAAAAGAAGTGTATGAAGCCCACATCTTACTAATGCTTGTGGATACTCAACAGGCTGTATTATGTACCTACTAATATAAAGGCATGTAGGTGGGTCACAGGTAATAAAATCAATTCACTGAGAAACTGCCTACGATCACAACGATAGACGTTGTGCTGCTGGGTTTTTTTTCATGGAGTGTGGTTCTAAACCAGACCTCAGTTGTGATCCCCTGATGTAAAAGTGTGGCTGCGTTATTGTGGGGCCGTGTGCGCATGTGAGTGTGTGAACGTATGCAGAAGTAATGTGATGCAAACTGTTGCTATAAGCAGCAGAGGAAACATGAAATTTCCTGTTTTGCTAAGATGTGCACCAACTGCCCAGTCGAAGAGGAGGGGTTTGAGGTTTCCTTCCCATCGCCGAGACTCACGTCAACTGAGCTCTGACACTGAATTCCAGTGTGAAGGCACCTCTGAGGAGAAACCCAGACTTGATCACGTATTCTGCAGCGCGTGTGGGAGAAAGCATTGCGTTATCAAACACAGGAAACCGTCATCGTCGCGTGGGAGCGAAGGAGGACATTTCTCTACCTGTGTGTGTGTGATTGTGTGATTGTGTGTGTGAGGGAGCGGGCTGGTAGCTGTCGGTGCAACGCTGCCGGAGGCCTAACCAAATAGTAACCAAAATACCACTGTGGTGATGATCAGGGTCATGGCGGTTGGAACACAAAAAGAGAAACTGGTGTGAGGCCTAAAGCTTTTCAGTCAGTTACAGTCCAACTATATTCTACTGGCTGTAGGTAAAATGGCAGAAAGGATCAGTTCTCAGCAAGCTGGACTGCGAGAAAGTGAAACTCAACTCAGGCGGTAGATGACTCGAGATAAAGGACTATTCTCTGTTCTACTAACCACAACTAAGCTATGAGAACGTAGTACGAACAGTGACTCGAAGTTTTAATTGGCACCAGCGGAGCTCGACTCCCCGGCAGATATTGAGTTTACGGTGCGAGCTTTTCAGTTTCTATCAGGAAGTGTAAAATAAAGTCAAGCTGGTAACTTATCAGAAGCGAGAAGTGGATAAAGTGCCGCGAGTGTCATGACAACATTCGAAGGCGCGTAAGCAGAAAGAATTGACGAATGCAGCTCAGAAATCTCCATTTGCGGAAGGCCGTGACCATGACTTGGTCACTTGTCACACATTATTGACCAACGGGAGTTTCATTTGGCTAACTCAGCTATTCCTGGAGGTTTAGTCAGAAGCCTTAGGAGGCGTCCACACAGCACGCAGCCAACCAGGTGAGGCGTCTACCTGCGGGCAGAACATTTGGGCTTTAGGTGACCACCAACAATACGACACGAGCAGTGCGGCTGTGTGCCGAGCGCCTTTCCTCGTTTCGTTCACATTAATGCTACTGGAAATAGAGAAGTGAAAATCTGACCTGAAGTGGTCAAATAAGATTCATTCTGAAATGAAGTGTGAAAACACTTGTGTAGAATCTAGACACAATCTAGACACACTAAGGCGGAACGCACAACACGCTGCACCACGTTTATGTGACCTTGCTGGCAGCGATCGCATTCGACCAACAGATAATTTAGTGGCGGACTTTTACAGAGCAGCTGCAGCTCGTCTCCCACAATCAGATAAGCAGCAGCCTATTAACTCTGTGTTTCCTTCTCTGACGAGCTGTCGGCTTGTTTCGGCACTCGACTGACCCCCTCAACCACACACACACACACACACAACGATAATAATAATATGAAAAAGTACAGCTCAAGATTCACTTCACTTTTGCTTTATTCATGGCAATGGTAGTTTGCATGTGACTACAGCCAAATAGGGTAAGTGAACAAGTTTTCTCATGCTCCAGCTCATCTGACATTTGAATTGTTTGAGGCTTACTATATCTAACCACGTGGGTTATTTTTGGAGCGTTTGGTGCAACTCTGAGTACAGCCCAACTGAAAACCTCTGCGGCTTCGGGGGTCAGCGTTAGACAATTCTGTCTTAACAATCCCACACTTGAATATAAATCCTTGGTTCGGTTCTCGTTCTTCGATATTCGCACTTTTACTCAAAAATTAAATATGCAGGCTCTTAAAGCCGAAGTTAAGTTAATGTTTATCGACACGTGTGTGAAAGTGACGACCTTGTGCCGCAGAAGCTGATGTACTCTTGGCTAAAGGCAGCCTCTTAGTAAGTCAACAGTCAGCTTGCAAAACTCCACTTCCTCTTAACCCTTCCTGCTTTGAGGCACGGACAAGGTGCTTGGCAGTGGACTCACCGTTAAACGTTGCTGGTCCCAGACCAAAGCTGCTGTCAATGCAGAGGCCCTCGGCTGAACACGGTGACGGTGCTGAAGCTTGAAGCTCCACTGGGTCTTGGGGAATGGTTTGGAAGCACAGAGCTCAAAGTACCACCAGAGCAAAGGGAAGATCTTCTAATTAAATGTGCAAACACAACATTATACACTAAACTTTAGAATAAAGGCCAACGAGGAAGTTCCACAAAAAGCTTTCAGCTGCAGAAACGTCAAGAGCAGTGGTGAATTTGATGCTCTCCTGCTACAAGCACAGGTCGAGGCTCTGACAAAAACTATTCTGCAACATCACATTTACAGTCGTGACCTTTCTGTGAATATTGACTTTAATTTCGCTAATTCAACTGAAATCAAGGCGAGTCGTTTGGCTTGGAGGTGTTCACTGCTCCGCCTCAGTCGCATGACTCTACTACGACACTAGATGCTCAGGGCGTCTACTCCTGGAAGCGTTTATCGTAGTTGGATCGCGTTGCCCTCTAGTGGAACGCCAGACGTGAAAGCTGACTCTCAGTCCCACATTATGAATACTTAAAACATCTCCCAACAGAAAAGTTCCTTTTTTAATGCACCACGCTGTATATTTATTTTATAACACACAAAACAATAAGCAGCGCTGTAAAAATATACAATAATCGCCCAGAAGGGGCTTTATGTGAGAAACTCAAATGGTTTATGCAAAATTGTAAAGGCACCAAGTTGAAAACCAGCGACAATAAAAATATCACAATTTACGTATTTGTTTTAGTTACGATTTCCAATTCATAATAGTCGTCTTCTGGTTAATACAATGAGAAAGAAAATGGCTTGACCACCTCAATACTGCTGGCAAACAAAAAGGCTAACGGTTTTCAAAAGGCAGATTCATGGCGACAGAACCGGCAACGATCCGATGCTCACACACACAACGCACGTGATGCCACAAGCCTTAAAAGTAACGACCCCGAGGCTTTAACGTTTCAAGTGTAATCAACAGAATCACTATCTGAATGAATGCAGAGGGGAGAGAAATAATTCGAGATTATACTGTAAAACCCTAAAACGTTTTCCACCAAGTTACAGTTCGGGAGATGTTTGGTGACATGCTGCAAATTGCATGTTGTCAAACAGAAGCAGAGTTTAGAAGTAGCTGCTTGCATACACACACGCACCAGGCATAAAACGGGCCCATGTCCCTCCCTCCATTCAAATGTATTTATTTCATGTAGAATCTGCTAAAAGCAAAACTCTGCCTTGTTTTACGCAGATAAAACTTTCTAAAATGCCAGAAGTGAAGAAGAAAGAGATGCCTGTCCCTGCAGCACAATATAAATATGACATCACAGCTGGTTACAGAGGGTCTTAGTTGAGCAGTTCCAGGTAGGTGATTGGCACTTTGCCTTTTTGGATGCCTCGCTCTCCCATCAACCAGTCGGAGTCCATGCCTGAAACGCTGCTGACTGTGATCACCTGGAAAACACGGACAGTAGGAGGAATATGAACATAGTCCGTGATTGAATTAAACAAATTCTGCAATATCGCTAAAGTCCGTTGTGTATGAAGGCGTAGTGGTTTCAGGCTCACCTCATCAGCCAGCAGCGAAAGCTCACTGCTGCTGGCAGCGTCGTAGTCGTAAAGGACTCGGGCTTTGCGGCTGCCGTTGGAGCTGCGCAACTCACTGAACCCGCCCGATGCCGCGGAGCTTCCGCTGCCAGCAGACACGCTGGGCAGCGAGGCCGACACGGCGATGGTGGGCACGGAGATGCTGGCCCCACCCGACGCCGACGACTGGTTGTTGTTTGAGAAGGACGATGGGAAACTGGTGGGAGTGCGAGGAAGATTTGCACCGTGAGCCACAGTTGTCGGGGGGGTTCTGGGTTGATGATCTGAACAACTAGACTAACGGTTGATGGCTTCTTTATCTCTCCATCAAGGCGAAATGAGTTCAGCGAGAAGTCGTTCTTTATCTAATAGTTGTTGGTATTAGTCACTTCCTGACAACACACATGTGCATCCCACAATAAGGTCTTATCAGACTTACAAACGCCTTATCTTTACACCTTTTGTTTACAGAGATGTATGCGAGTAAGGCCTGTAATGACTCGCTGCTTTGTAAAAGGAATATGAGAACGTATCAGTGCCAAGCTCGGCCTTTTAAAAGATATTCTGCTATGTGGACTTACTTGGGACAAAAGAAGGTAAAGGTGACAATGGTACTTTACCTGCCCAACTGCTTTTGGAGATCCACCATGTACTGGTAACACTGTGCATAGTACGTAGTCTGGGCCTCCACAAAGTCATTCAAACAGCGTAGGTGGTGGGCCTGGTTTAGACAAAGACAAGAGAATGACAGAAAAAACGAGGCTTAGCAACAGGATGAGGCATCGGGCTAAATAACAAAGAGAGATAATGAGCACATTTGCTCTTTCAAGTCTTAGCAAAACTAGCAAAGTCAGGCTGAACAGACGAATGACTGCAAAACCTCTGCAGTGTGAAGGGAGAGGAAAACAGATGGTATCGGCTGGATCAAGGTACTACAAACTCCCAACCGCCGTTTGCTCGCCTCTCTCTTAAATTAAGGAGGTAAGAGACAGCTGAAGCAGAGTAAACTAAAATCCGTCCAGTTAGGTGTCTTGTCATCTAAGAAACATCGTTTGAGAACTCAATATGTTGTAAGCATGTCGACTACATACATGTGTGCTGCTGACACCTTCTAGCAAAAGCCGGGTGATTTCTGCCTGCCGGTCAAATTCGCTCTGGGTCATCCTCAGCTCCTGCTCTGCCTGAAACAGGACAAGCAAAAATCACTGTATTACAGTAACAACAGCAGTTGCAAGTGAAATATGCAACATTACTATTTGCTTATGGTCTGAAGTCTGTTGTAAGAAATAAAAATGAACAGATGAACAGCACAGAAGTATGTGATGCTCTACGTGTGACATTATATGGCTTTGGTGCAGGGGTGTCCAATCCCGGTCCTGCTGGTTTTCCATCTGTCCCTGCCGTAGCTACTACTGATTACACTGATCAGGTGTGTTCAGCCAATCAGCAGCTGGAAAAGCCAACTGACACCTGATCAGGGTGATCAGCAGAGAGTTGGAAACCCTGCAGGACGTAGGCCCTCGAGGACCAGGATTGGACACCCCTGCTTTAGTGAGTAAGGACCAACGAAGCAAAAATAACTAAAGTAGCACTAAAATTTACAAGACCAAAAAAAAACAGGGAACAACACACAACAAGAGAATGTGATGTTTGTGTCCTGAGGAAATCTTTCCTTTTCCTCCTATTGAGCAAACTGAGTCAGTATCAGACCTACGGCACAATGGCATGTTGAGACTTACTAAACGCTGCATAAACAATATATACGATCCAACATATGGCTGGAGCTTAGACTGAGGAGACAATAGAAGGCGTAGCGGAAGTTTGTTTCTCTGTGAGGTCCTGCAGTATGTGACAAGCAACAGAGGGACTGACAGCAGCTGCTGACACTAGCTGCCATAGGAAGGTCTGGTGTGTGTGTGTGTGTGTGTGTGTGGAATTCACTTCAAAAATGGCTCCAACATTCCACTTACCTCCGTCACTTCCTCGGCTCACATCTGCTGCTTTGCATTTTGAAAACAGTGACAGTAGTTAGAGCTACAGCTTCCGCGCGGCCGCAGCCAACACGGCACAATTTAACACTGTGTGAGTGTGCGCGAGACAAAAAACACACTCTGGAGAAGGAGCTGGCTGGGGTGGCAGAGCCAACCAGACATTCACACAGTGGAACCAGCCCGGCCTTCCATCCTCAGACAAAGAAAAGCCAAGCCGGGGCTGAGTTATCCAGCACAAACTACTGTTTACGCCCATGTGTTGAGGCAACAGGCCTCCTTCCCAGGAATGACTTTACCTGCTGTTGTCAGAATACATTTATTTGACTTTAATCACCAGTCGCTGCACATCACACCATTTCAGTAAGACGCATAATGAGTCTGTTTGTGGGTCACAGGAATAACTTGGTTCAGTCTAGGCCACTAGAATAATGTGTGTGTATATACACAGATTTTTGTTTGTGTATATTTATTTAGTTTTATGTTTTGGTCTCTAAGCGACATCATTTTCAACATGTCTACATGTCTTTGATGAACAAATTGACTGGACTAATGTCTGTTTCTAGCTTTGATATCCTTTGAGTTTTGCTGGTTCACCCATAATGCTCCTCTCCTTCTGAAGGATGAAAACTGAGTTGACAGGAATCATCTTAGGACACTATGAAATGCAAACTGCTTAGATCAGACGTCTGCACGTTTTAGCACCATTTAAATACCAGTTAGAATCAGACGTGGAATTAAAAACCTACAGGTTGGCTCAGCTTTGATTTCCCTCTAGAAAACCTCAGCTCAGCACATTTCATCACCTCAGCCTCATGTATTTGAGAAGTGACGCACATCGCGCTCATGTTTCACCAGAACTCGTCGTGCGTTAGTTAAAAAACGTGTCTAACTGTTGCCATCTCACAAAGCTCAAATCAAAATGGGTTTGAAGAACAGGGCGGCTCCCTGAACCAGGCCTGTCACGTTCAGGTAGAATTTTAGAATTCATGTTTGGGTTCTGTCAGCTGGGTCAGACTTGAGGAGAATTAGGTAGGAACTTCAAAAAACAAGCCGATGGTCACGTGACACTCAAATATCAACTTGCTCGGCATCGGGTTCTGGGTTGGGTTTGGCAAGGAAATAATATCTCTTTGCTGGGTTTGGGTTAGAAACCACCACGGCCCAAAGCATAGTCTAGTCTGAAGGACAAAAACTCTTTTAAAGGGGGACATCAGAGCAAAAAATGCAAAGTGCCTAAAAAAAGGGAAGTCGAAACTTCCTATTGCTGCTCATGTGACTATTTTGAAGTCACAAGAAATAAAATGTTCAGTTTTGTATTGTCATGACTGGTGATACCGGTGATAAAGGATATGGCCCAGGCAGCTTTTTAACCCCATGTCTAATGATTTCAGTGAAGTCAGATTTCACTCTGGTCAATAATCAGCAAGAAAATACACAAAACAGGTGCAACAAATGGCGGCGTTGCATTTGTTTGCGCGTGTACTTACGGCAGCTCTTGCGTCAGCCATCCTGGCTTTCTTTACCCTGGTTTTGGCTGCATCCAGATCCAGGCGTTTGACCTGGAGTAGCTTTCTTTCTTTCTGTACACAAATGACCATGCAATAAAATGACATCCTTCACTCAGATTTCATGCAGACAAGTCTGCTGCGTCATTGCTTGAAGAGTGGTGACATAGCAGAGACCTCAATGATCCTCTCACTGTCTAACTATATTTTTAGGGTAACTGTGCTGTAACAGACTGGGATAGAGTTTATGACGTAGACAAAACATTTGACAATATCGTGTGATGATGCCTTGAGGTTTGATGTTTAGCCAAATTTACATCACAGCCAACTTCATGTACTTCCCCATCTAACCAGGCTACTGTGGTTTTCTGTTTTTATCGTTTCTCTCAAAAAAGTAGGAGAAGCTAAATGAGGACAAATGCAGGGATTTACATTTGGAAAAAATGATTATTACTCAAGGCCAAGAATTCCACTCACCAGGATTGTTTTGAAGTCGCCTTCAAGAAAGTTTCTGAAAGGTGTCAGGAAGTTGATGGCAGCACTCTGGATGAACTCCCGCTCGGCACCGCCAATCTGCTTCTCCGTCTCCCCACATTTTATGAGAGCGTTTCCTGAAGCAGTCAACAGCACACACAAAAATGTCAACACAACAGAGGCCATGGGAAAGCACAGTACCAACACGAAGGTCTGAATACTTAACGAGACTGAACTGTGGCAGAGGATGATGATAAAACAGACTAAAAGCGATGCATTCAAGTGCCCTCCATCAACGGGTGAAAAGCCTTTACTCAGTTTTATAAATCCATGTCACGGCTGATTAAAGTTTCCACTGCTCCTACAGTGGACGCATACTGGTGCGGCTGCGGAGAGGCTTTGTGCAAACATCAACACATGAACACACCCCACAAAACAAGATGGCAAGATGACAGTAGGGGCAGCAAGAAGCAGAACTCGGTCCTTTTGCTTTTCATTTCACATGCAGTCAGTAAACAAGCATCACAAACTAGCAGACGATTCACCAACCAGCTATGTTCACATGTAGGAATCAGATTTGTCTTTGTTACCTTAAAAACGACCATTTGCCGGAATGCAGCAGGGATTAAATGTGCATTCAAGTCATTGTTTGTCAGGTTGCTTAGTGTTTGACTTACCATAGGCAGCTCCAGGACCAAACTCATTTCCTGAATCAATCATGGATTGGCCCAGCAGCTCATGGTTGTTCAACCGTGTAGGGGCTTTCTTTTCCAGTTTCTCATAAAGAAATTCTTCTAGCCGGACATCTGCAGGTTGCAACGAGAAAACTCAATTACAAAGTCATAAGACTACAGTGATGAGAGGGACAAGGACAGTCAGCCCAAACAGCCTGACTCACATTTACGAACTAAAATAGAAACGTTATTAACAAGTAGGGAAACCCCACCAACTTCTGGGCCACAACTAATTGGACTCTTCTCAGAACACAGAGAATCTACTTTACATAGGCAAATAAGCAAAACGGTAACAAGCAGCTGGCCCGTCTGTGTTTGTTGTGACACAGGGATACGGCATCACGGTGAGAACTGAGGAGGATGCACAGCTGAGCTTACAGACTTCCCAGACACCCCACCTACTTAAGCAGGGTCAACACCATCACGTAGAGAAGCCGAGCATTTTTAGGTCCCAGCCTTGGTGGAGAACGAGCGTTTTAAGTCACATAAAACAACACTTCTTTTGCACCTTACCAGCTGTTTGTAGCTGTGGTGACAACTGAATTTCCCCACTGTGGGATGAATAAAGAATTGTCTTACTTACAAACTATGCTGGAATGATCACAACCTGA
This sequence comes from Macropodus opercularis, assembly GCA_030770545.1. NCBI lineage: Eukaryota > Metazoa > Chordata > Actinopteri > Anabantiformes > Osphronemidae > Macropodus > Macropodus opercularis. The sequence goes on along the minus strand of JAUCMP010000028.1, from coordinate 15,900,783 downwards.
TGGTTACCAGCGTAGGTGGCATCTGGTGACTTCCACTTTACGTAAAGAGGACAGATCAATGCCCTGGAGGCTAACTTCACAGTACAAAGTGTGCTCTTACTGGGGTTGGGCTGTAGTAGGACTTCCGTCTGCTTCAGGATCCTTTCTGTCCACTGCTTGGTGTTCTCAGCTCTGACCAACAGCTTCTCCAGATGGGCGTCCAGCTCAGTCTTTTCAGCCTGGCCAAGTTTCTCTTCTGTGAACTGACAAACGGGTGTTTAGCTCGACGCTGCACACCGAAGATAACGGGCCCGGGGTGTCATGTAAACCACTTTGACTGGGCGGCGCATGATAACGTTAACAAGCGGGACAAGTTAGCTTCCAAACTAAACAATGTCTCCCAGTTACTGGTGATAAGAGCTAATGGTTTCTCAGGCCTGCTTTGATAGCTGAGCACTGAACAGAGCACTGTTAGCAGTGACACGGGCTGCAGATCACTGGTCCTCTCTGTATATTAAATGCAGCTTGTTACACAAATGTGCCTCAGATGATAACCCGCTTTTTAGGCAGCACAACACGATCGGTAGCTTTAGCTGTTTAGCTAACATGAGCGCCAAGCTAATGCTAATGCTAAAGGCGCTATGTGAGCTAGTTAGCTGATAATGTTGGACAGTTAGCAACAACCGACAGACTTACTTGTACCGCGCGGCTCAGGAAGGTACCGGCGTCCGCGGCCAACCGCTTCACATTAAAATCCATAGCACGGCAGGGAACAAAACACTTTACACAACTTCTAACTCGTCACAACCAAACTGTCATCCCTCCTGAAAATGTCATTAAAGCAACGTTTTGTCGGAGTACCACCCAGCTGTTGGTTACAAAGATAGTATACGAGCAAGATGCTGACCATTCCCAACCAACACCTTGGAGGAAATCACGCGCATGCGTGCAGGAGAGTGTTACGAACGAGAAAGTTACCGAGGGTTTTGGTCTTCTCGCGGTAGTTCACGTTCAGGCTATAGAAAAGCGAAGTACATAGGTCTATGTTTATTTGTCCTCTGCTGCGTTCATGTCGTGAGGAAACAGCCGCGTCAGATTACGAGTAACGCGGCCACAGGCGAAGAGACACTGGCAGATGGAGGCAATATTCTGTGAACGACCTCGCTTGTTGTTCCCCACATTCGCCGCGCGAGAGCGCGCGCAGCTAATGGCAGCCTGGCCTGTGATTCCCGAGTCGCTCACCGACTGCCACGTTCTCTACGTAACAAGAAGCCTCAGCACATCCGACGCCAGTTCGCGTTGCAGGGCTCTCACTGATCACCAGAGGCTGCACTGCTCGCAAGCTAAATGCTTTCTGCAGCCACGTTGGGTTATTGTTAGTGTGGCGTACGTGGGATTCAGGCCTTTGAGTCCTGCTGAGATCTGTGTTCCTTCCATGTTACAGCAGTTATTTGTATGCACGCTGTGTTCAAAGCGGACGTTTCCAAAGATAACGTAACAGCCTGTGAACTAAACCTGCGTGGAATATATTGCAGGCAACATAATCTGCTACCTGTCAGAAATATATTTCACAACCTTTTGTCATCCCACCACCCCCTGACCCACTGTCCAGTAATTCATGTGGAGATGTCACAATTCAACTAGCGCATGAAATTAAAACAAAGAATGTGTCAGATCGTTAATTTTGTACCATACAAGACACAGAAACCAGTAGCAGCCCAGTGACGCCCGTCCGTCTACACTTAAACACGCTACACTCGCCATAATCAAGACACCGTGTGAACATAATGTCTTTAACAACCCATCTCGTTTCTTAGAAAATGCCTTGAGGACGCGGACTTCGGCAGAACAAAAACCCTCCTCGTCTGGATGTCATTATGCCAAACAGCGCCTGCTACCTGCTGTGTGGGAGGAAGTCGAGCGCAGGGTGAAATCCAATGACTTCCCCTCTGTAGGCCAGTGCACCAAGCGGCAGCATTTCTGCTTAGCTGCAGCAAACGAAGGCTCAGATGCTGTTCAGCCACACGCTTGAGGTTTTTTCATCACACACATAACGCACTTGCAAAAAAACCCCCCAGCAAAACGACAGTTTACATAAAGACACTGACTCACAGAATGATGCCTACAACAGCAGCCTACACTCTTTTTTATTATAACCAGTTCATGTCAAAGATATTAGGGTTTTGGCGAAGCTTCACGCTTGGCTAACTTTCAGGACTGTTGGAGTCCTTTAAACGCATAAACATGGAAGTCAGCACTTTTCAGAAGGCAGGACAGCTCCTCTGAGGCAGGAACAGATCGCTGTAGTTGTCCCAGTAGTGGCTCTGCTCTTCCACTTCACAATAACAGAAAGAACTGAAGGAACAGAAGAGCCTAAACCTGCAGAATAAAGCTCTCTCATCAAGACGAGGCAAATCACACCGACAGGAAAGTTCCTGACTTTTTTCATTACAATGCGGTTGCAGAGTTTAAATCTCTGACAGAACAAAATGCTTCGAGTCTCATTCAGTGCAACACTTTAAAATGTAACTGTCATGAATTGTCCCGTCAAAGTTTACCTGCAACATGAGAAAATCTTTTTAGAAAGTGATCAAAGGCAATTTTCCTCACTCCAGCACCACCTCGGACTCACAATCAAAGCTGGACTACAATTGCTGACTTTTTTGGAGCATATTTTGAGCGAGCTCCAGCAGGACGGGATATCTGAACGTCCTCTTCTTCCAAGACTCTGGGATTCCATCGAGACCAGCCTGAAAACACATACAGGTGGCAGCTGAAAGCACAAAGCCTTCAAAACCCAATAAACCTCAAACCTAACATCCTTTGAGACACGAGTATAAAAAGGGGAAACAGAGCTTCTAATATGATTTTTTTAATTAAGCAAATATTGCCAAACAAACTGTGAACTATTGTTTTGATATTTACGGCCAGTCCCTCACAACATTAAACCTTCCTGGTGGTCTTAGTCAGAGACGACTCACAGAGTCCCACCACGTCCTCACCTCGCTTTGCTTCTGTACTTGTGTCTGCCAGAGTGCACACTGCACAGGTGAGTGGAAATGAAGGAACAAGTGGGGGTTTCATTAAACAGGGCAAAGTGAGGCTTGAGGTCTTCAAATATATATAATGATAAAGCTAATATCATCCCTTGAACGCGTCCTCCACTGCTGCTTCATGGTGTATAAAGTGTCTTCTTCTAGCTAATGCGTCTGTGCAGCGTTTGAAGCAACTGTGTTTACTTTGGTAAAACCACCAGTAGATGACACCTAGAAATAACAGAATTCCAGATCATAACTTGGCTTTAACAATATTCGTTTTTTCCCAACCTACCATAATTATGTAAAGACATCAAAAGAGACACACGACATACTCTGGAGAAAGACTGTGTTCTAAGACTGAGCTGGAGTTATTAGCAATGTGGGAAACGTCAGAGGGTATTTAATGTCTTCTTACATGTGATATGGCTCGACTGTCTACTAACCTATGTGATAGCTGCATGCTGCCCCCTGTTGTCCAGTGCAGATCAGTGTATTTCTCAGGGACACGTTTTTATATATGTACTGTATATAGAAGGCTGCCTCCATTAACGGCAACAATGGCTTTATGACTGACAGCTACATGCTCAAAGTACCTGGGCTCCAAGACAGGCTCCTATGAAGGAGGCTCGACTGGCGGTGCATCCTCCTCGGCGCATGGTGTCCCTGACAGCTTCATCCAGCCGGTTCAGTGTCAGGACTCCATGAAGCGCACCCTGGAATGCACCAGGCAAAGCTAAGAACAGAGAACCAGATTAGTTTTCTTCTAATGTGGAAAAACATTTTAAACGTTAATGTCTTCATTTGAATCAGCTTCGAACAGAGCAGCTCTCTGCACGTGCACATAAGGCGCCTCAACCTTTTGGCTCTGTAAAACCCGAGACACTCATCACAACAGGAGGTGGAAAACGAAGAAGGAAGGAGGAGGAGGGAGGCCATTAGTCAGGACATCAAAGCTGGCGGACCTACTACCAAATCTACCGACAGGAAGCCTACGCAGGCCCTGCTCAGTCAGCGAACCTGGATCCTGCTATTACCTCATGTGTTTGTGAACACATCCGGGATGAGTTGTTGAGATGTCCTGGACAGGTTGTCCTTCACCTGGTGAATGTGCGCTTTAGAAGAGACATAAGAAAAGAGATCAATCGACATGGAAACATCAATACAGTGAAACTACTGCTTCAACCCCTCCAGAAAAAGAGGGCGCTGATCAGCTTAGCCCAGGGAAACATTTCTGATGAGCCACGTATTTCATTATCTCTCCACACATCTCTCTCCTGTTCCAGTCTCAAGTTCAACTAATTATCTGTACTCCTTCATGTCCATCAGCGGCTCTTTGACTGCCTGCTGTTTGCTTCTAAGCTGATGGTGGACAGTGTTCTTTTAGAGCTTCTTCTCTGAAAAGAGCTGCTTCCGTCTGTGGCCGAAAACGACCCGTCAGAGCTATAAGAGAGAAGTTGTGGTATGGACACCAAACAATGAGCTGAAACTCCCTGTGGTGGTCAGAGAGGTGCACAAACACATCGTCACATTGTCAAAGATCCTGATTAAAGCCGCTTTAAAGCGGCATCTATTCTCACCAATGACAGCTTTGTCCAGCTCCTGAGGATTCTGCCTCTTTGGATCACTGAGCTGAGCCAGGACGGCTTCCAGAGCCTTGGGATCAGGGCCATGCAGAATAAAATGCTCCAAAAACCTTCCACAGTGCAACAGACAAAGGTTAACACGTCAGTCACCCTGCAATTTAAATCCTGCGGACGGAGGCACAGCAGCCACATACACCAGTTGTTAAGAGCCAAGTTCAAGAAGAAGCTTCCTGTGTTTGATACAGTAAGCGACTCACCCCAGTTATAGTTCATCCCACCTACCTCGCAGCAGCCAGTATCACAGCCACACACAGATCGTTGTTCTGAGTGACGCGTACGGCCTTCTCCACTTTCCCCAGCATCTCAGGCCGTCCAGCAAACATGGCAACCACCGGAGCCAGCTTAGTGATGCCGTCTATCTGACAATCCACGTCACAGCCTAAGAAAAGACGCAGATACGCACAGAGCTTACAACAACCACACAAACAACGCAAACAGAGAAGGTATTTACAACCTCTGTCATTAGGTGCCGCATGGAATGGAATCTTTCTTTCAGTTAGAAACTGTAACTTTAGCTGACGCGCTCCTACACCGCAACCAACTGCTCACCGCACGTTACACCTTACTCTGCCACAATCAGCTGTTGGGGGTTTCAGCAACATGGATATTTGCTCCGAACATAAAAATTAAAGCAACAGTGATGGGAGGTGGTTTCCACTGTTCCTGACTGCTGTGAGTGTAACCACACAGTTTTTGTGATCAGTCCAAAATGGGGCAGTCACTCAATGCATGAATACATTTGGGAGAAACGCTATGAAATCTTCGCCTCCTCTTCCTACGAACTACAGCACGTAGGAATGTTCCTGGCTTGCTATTAGAGAGAACTGAACAAATTTCCTGATAATACAACCTATTAAAATACTTCCCGATGACTCTTTGTAAAGCTCTGACTCAGACAAAAAGTCTAATGAGCACATCATTATGGAGGAGGAAGAGGTGATGCAGGAAAACAAAATCTTATTCACGATCTATATGAGCTTTACCAGTTTCCTCTTCGCCAGCGTCCACGTTCCTGATGAAAGCTTTCAGGCTGGCATTCCTCCACGGGCCATCGATGGGGAGGACGGCTTTGGGACCTGATAAAGAGAAACAGCTTTTTTCTATAGATTCCTGCATAATTGCAGTGGATTTGACAGCTTTGTGCTTGGATGAACAACACCTGTGGTGAAGTGTGGCTACAGGACAAAACAAACCCCAAAAAGAAAACACTGCTTTGGACTTTCTGTAAAATCTTTGTCGAACCTAGATGATGGCACGGCTCACTGTACATTGCTCCAAGACATAAATCTGTCTGCAGGTTGCCGTACCCGGAGGTGCCCTGTCCTGCTGTTCAGCTGATTTATGTCAGCACTGACTTTATGTGATATCCTGTCCAACTATCCAAAGCGCTGGAAAAAAAGAGGGAAGTCTAACTGGATGGAAAGGAGCAGGAATTTCCCACCAGCAGTGAGGAGAATCATGGTGCACAGTGTTATCAGACTGAGAGAAGCGCTCACGTCTGCTTGGGGCTGTTAAGTTACAGCTGAGCGGTACAGTACCTCCTTTTTGCCTGTACGGATCATTGACAGGCAGGTCGTACACGGATCCTGGGCCAAAGAACTTGTATGTGCGCTTGGTCAAGTCGTCCACATCCACATCTGCCAACACACAACGACACACTGTATCTTTAAAAACATCATGGCTTGTGTTATTAGAGTGAACGTTGCAGCCATTTCTGCTGTACTTAGTTTGTGTAGGCGTATATAAAACTCGACACATAACTTAATAGACGCTCTAAAATTAAAACCACCTGTTTGAAACAGCATTAAATATGCCAAATATATAAATATTGAACGTAAAGTATATCTGTACCGACTATGGCAACTTGGTGTGGAACAAAAACAGCAGCAGGAAAAGCTGGAGCTGATTTTATTTTACTTGAAGCACATGTAATAATAACCAACATCTGCAAAAGGTCAAATAAATAAAGTACAATTTATTTAACATAACTGATGAGTGACAGTATTCACAGCATTTGTTCTGCGCAATAAATGATGCTGGCTGAATTTCAGTACCTCCGCGCTGACTCAGTGACTCCAGCAGGACGTATGCCTGGTCGCCGTAGCAAGTCTGCTCTCCTGTTGTCCTGCGGTAGAAAGGATTCACCGACTCAGGTCGAAACTCTGGAAAAGGCTCCAGATCAGACAGAACTTCCTTGAGCCGGTCTGGATTGTAGATCCAGTGCATCGGTTGGGCTGTAGGGAAGGGAAACACACACATTTACACAAACACTGTAAAGGTGGAAAACAACAACAAACATTTGCCTTCTTACCATGACTGTGTACATGTTATACGGTCACCACACAAACTATGACTGGCATTACTTACTGTGGTATGTTAAGAATGATGTGGTAGTAAAAACAATTATTTAGCGGTTAGTTGAAGTTAATCAGTCCAGATTGTGAAGAAACGAATCTTTCACAACAGTATGTCTGAGTCAAAAAGACGACGGCACCACCCCTTACTTTATCAGCATGTAACACTGTTGCTGCAGTTGAATAATGGGACTGATAACGTTTCTGTGCACTACTCAAGCAACACAGTTAGAAATTCCACTACTGTGTAAGACTTAATGAGATTTTAAATCTATGATAAATAAATCCACCATTAATCAAACCAGCGTCTTGTACGAACTCCTGTGTATTCTATAAAACAAACGTAGAAAAACCTAAGCCTACAACGAAACCACTGAAACCAAAGGGGTGTATCGAAATACACGGTGGGTGTATGAAATGTTGGGATCTGGAAACTGTAGGAAGCACATTGAGGTCATAATGTGGAAACTCCTGTTGCTTTAATTAGGTCAGAATTAGCTTCAGCATCACACACAGTTTATCTTACCTGCTGCATCTGCCACTGCTGCCCCGATAATGGCCCCAATAGATCGGTCTGCCACACTCAAGGCCATTTGCTTTCATTACAGGGAGGCTTTCACTGCATTTTAAAACACATCCGTTACAAACGCTGGACATTATGCACTGATCATTGTTCTAATGGAGCCAGCCGCTAAAATAATTTGCTGAAGAAGTTGTGCTATTTTGTTGGTTTACAGAATTTTGCTTGTTTTGGATTAAATAACTCTGACTACATAACATTTATTTGAGGGAAATAATGCAGAGACGTTTAAATATAAAAACCAAAACGCTGTGTTGTTCCTACCTCAGGGCCACTTGTCATAATCGGTGTAGTCAGTGTGAACTTTCTGGTAGGAAGTATCTCACATTTATGTAAATACATTTTTGCTTTGTCATTGTGGCCGTCACGCCTTTTGGTGCCATAACGCTTCGTCAATTCGAAAAATAAATTTGCTATTTGAAAGTGAAAGTTGAAATACTTGTGTTGAAACTTGAAAAAAATAAAAACCAACATATAAAAAACGAACTCAAAAGTTTCTACCGTCAAAATAAATGATTATTGAAATAAATGTTACATTAAAAGAAACAACAACAAAAACACTTTGTGTATATTTTAATATATTTCCACATTCACACTTTGGGTATTTGGGTTTTCTCACTTTCTCACTTCAATTTTTTTGCAGTTACAAGTCGTTTTTTTACGTTCAGACTGTTTTTGCAATTTCAGACTCTTTGGCACGTTTTTGCCATGGGAGGCGGGACTAACGTGGAGGACCTATCAAAATCGTTTTACAGTCAGGTTGCCTTCACGAACTGTCGGAATTGGGAAAATTATGATTGGGAATTTTTTAACTAGCCACTCAGAGGTTTGCTTTGACCAAAATAGACTCAAAGACAAGGTTATACTTTTTAAAACAATTCAACACAAGTATTTCAACTTTCAATTTCGTTTGCAAATGTATTTTTCTGATTGACTTATGGCCCCGATTTCTCTCCATAAAGTAGCAGGTGTGTGTGCTACTGTGTTGTTACGGTGGCTGTTGGCTACTGTTCTGGTGGCTCAGCGTCATCTAAGGGTGGGAGCTGTGGTTGCATGGCTGGAACCATCCAGGCACCTGATCAAGCGCCAGCTAACTCGAGCTTTTGGTCACCTGTCAAACCCGATGTTCACGCATATGGACACGCAACAGTCTACAGCCAAGCTAGCCGAGTGTCAGCCTGCGCATGCTAACAGTAACAACGCTAACAAACCACGGGTGGTATCAAACTAACATTTGCTAGTTAGCAGCTAACACACTAGCTTCACGTAAGGCGTTCGTACCATGCAGCTGCTTCGTAGCGTCCGTCCAGAATCCCGGAAGTCTGAAGCGTGCCTGCCTGTGGTCAAGAGCGAGTGACGTCATATGACGGACAACGGAAGTCCCGAATGGAGACAGCGTACAATAAAGGCGTAAACACCCCTCGTCAAAGGATATACTGGGTATTCGCCATAAGGGCCAAGAAGCAGATGAAAACAAAGTCATTGAACAAGGCCATGGCACATATTTTATATAATTTAAATCACACACATCGCCCAATAAAAATGCCACAAAACCCATAAATGATGAAAATCTAGTTGTTTTAATTGACGGAGGGACGTGTTTCTTTCTTTAACGGCTCCAGGGCCGAGCATCTCTTTAGTTTGTCTTTCAGGCAGCGTCGATGTCTCTGCTTCGGTGTGGAGCCGTTTGATGAGTTCAGTAACTTGGTAGCGCTCAGAACTTTCGCTCTCGTCTTGGTGGGTTTTCTGAGTAAAGCTGCCTGTTTCTCCGTCTGTTCACACGTTTCAACTAAACAGTTTGTGTTGTTGTGACGTTGTGGTGTCTTGTCTGGAGACATTTAAGTTTACGTGGAACCGTGTTAGACGGTGGAGTTGGCTCGTTGGGTCCCGGTAAAAGTCAATGCAAAGACAAGATAACTTTCATTTCAGCTCGTCTTCACTCGAAGCAGGACCAGGTGGGTCCAGCCGGTGGCAGTGGGACGTTCAGATGTCCTCTGTGAGATCGTTTCAGTGTTTTGCTCGTCACTAAACGCTGCTCACTTTGGGAATTGATCCAGATCCAGGCAGAACAGACACTCGACAACGGCAGGTTGTTGGCAGACAATAATCGTGTTCAAAATATCTTTCATAGACCAATTAGGTCAAAAGGAATCGTTTCCCACTCGTGTGCACAGTGGTGGAAAAATACTGGAATAAGGAGTAACTGAGGGTCAGGAAGTGGATTTCAAAATAATGGCAGAAACAAGTTGTAAAGCTAAATTTTTGCTCCATTTGAGACAAAATGAGCCTAAACCAGAAGAGAAAATGTTGCCAGCATCGTGGCCAGTAGCATCTCTTGCCTGAACAGTGTCAAACTTTTCATTTCTCATTATTTTCAGCGAACAGACAGCATCACTGAGCTTGGGTCTCCAGCTCAGCTCCAACAGAGCCATTAATGTTTCAGTCAAATTCCTACGTGACACTTTGCTTTGCGAAGCTGCACTGAACAGACTGTACAGCAGCACTACGGCAAAGCTCTCTCCATCATTTTGATTTGTCATGTTCTCTTTGTGGCCCTATCGTGACAGTTCCCCAGCTGATCCCTTCCACCGGGCCAACTCCGATATGGCTCTGCCTATCCCAACAAAGTGGTGAAGGTTTGATTAGACAGTCCACAGCTGGTATACTGTTAAATACAGCAAAGAGAGAGAGGTTGGCTCTGGGAACTCAGGCTTTACCCCTGGCCTTCAAATGCTATGTTTTATCTTGCACAGCAGCCCAAAGGCCCCTTTGGGAACGAAGCCCCTTCCCTCTCATTGCTCTGGTCACAAATATCAATGTTTGGACCTGTGCTGAGTATTAAATAAGTGAAACTACTATATTTCTGAGTTACAATAGTTTCTGATAAGAAAAATAAATGAATGTGTGACAGGTACAGGGGAGAGATCACTCTACATGAAATAAATGTGCAGGGAATGCAGGGTGTTTGCTTTTTCTGGCACAGTGATACCATGTCCTTCAGAGAGAGGTTAACAGAGCTGCACAAATAGATCGGCCTCAGTCACCGGATCAGGTGACACAATGAGCGGGGGAAGCTCTATAAATTACAGCAGGGCAGAACTGCGGGAAGGTATTGATGGAGCGCGGGCAATGTGGTAGTGCCCATATGGTCTTTGAAGGTGGGGGTGATGAGGCTTGATCATCAGGGTAGCTGGGGGTGGGAGGGCATCCCAGTGATCTGAACAAAGGGACTGCAGCATACAGTGCTGGGTACAGTCCAACAAGCATTAGGCTTCTCAGTCCGGTGTTTGGTAAACCTCTCCATCAGCCCTTTGGGCTTAAGCTCATGTCAGATGCTCCCCATGAAGGAGGAAGGTGTTCTGTGGCGATTAAACGTTGATAGGCCCACGTTACTCAGTGCACCACTGGATTCTTTCTCTTTCAGGACAAATGAAATCTGTTCAAAGCTTTTTTTTGTTTTACTTCTGTGGATTAGGTCAATTAGTTTGGTCAGTGTAACGAGCTGACATACTGTAGTATATACCATGCTGCTACCATGCTACTACTTTCAATTCAATTCACAGCATCAGTTATCTGAAGGTTTAAGACCTGACACAACTAAACCCAACAAATCCCACATAGAGCAGCTTTTCATTCTACTTCATTCTACAGTGCAGTCACATCTAGATGGGACCTATAGACGTTATTAAGATTTACTTCTTTTAATTGTGTTGAATTGATTGATTACAGCTTAAATACTGAACGCTTTACCCACTTGTAGTTTATCTTTAATAAATCTGAGTAATTTGAATCAGCTTATATTAATAAAGCAGCTAAAATATGTGCTGTGAAAGTGACAAATGAATCCTGGCAGTCAGTCCACATCTGCCATATGTGCCCAGACATATTCATGCTGTTTCTTGGAATATCACACGGTTAGTCATTACCTTCCTGTTCTGGCTGTATTTCACGTGGAACAGCAGAAGTGAATCTAACAGGATAGTATCTAATGTTTTAGTGTGAATCTATTCATAGTAAATGCAATTACTGTATAAGGCTCAAGAGCGTTGACGTTTTCCAGCTATATAACAGATGACATACACACAGTCGAGATGAAACCTCGTCAGTAAGGCAGTGCTGATGGGAACGCTGATAACTGTCAGGCTGTCCGTCCAGCCTGGGGGAGGAAGCTGAAATAGGAGACGGGCGCTGAAAGGTACGCCAGCATCCGGCCACCTCCCTGGTCATCTGCGCTGCGCCATGCGTGGCATCCAGTGTGTGCCAGCGGGAGACGAAGCTGGGCTTTGGATCCACACAGACCTTCTCCATTCTTGTTGAGTCGCCATCTGCATACAGTACGGATAAACAAAGGAGCAGCAGTGCTGGCATCGCTGCTCTTCTGGCTTTCATCCACATCTCATAAGCTAAAAGACACAATCTGCTGGCGAGGTTCTGTTGCCTCTGACTCCTCTGTCTACTTTATGTACTGGATCAAGTGACCTGGCCTGGAAGGAGGGCATTTCTTCTACAGCTTCATCCAGCTCTGCTAATGTGCTTAGCAGCACTTTGCTGAGAGTTTTCACATAATGGCGTTCTCATATTCCTGTCTTTGTTACATAATGCATACATGTAGACTGCTCTCATTTATCATCTGACTGTTCTCCTTTTGTACTCATTAAATCACTGCTGCTTTTTGCTTGTCCTGTTCTGATGTTACTCGTGTTTGCTCCACAGTGTCTTTCGTTGTGCTAATAGGTCAACTGGGGTCAATAAAAGCGCGTTTTGATCTAAGCTGCATTGCAGATCCACAGCTTTAAAGTACTCGCGTCAGTCTGCATTTTACTGGGCTCAGGCAGTCTGTGTCTTTGGCCGCAAAAGACGCCGACACTGGTAAATACATAGACCCAAGCACATTTCATTCCTACTGTAAGTGTTTATAGCAGAAGTCAGCATGTGTAGAAGTGACAATCTGAACGCTTCCTCATTTAATCCACACAGAAGCAATAAAAAATCAAGCCAGTTTCATCTGAACTTTGAATTGACTCAGTCGTGCTTTGAGTTGACGCGTGACGCATAGATTGAGAGTCTTTTTCTGCGGTTTTAGACAGAAGGTTTAGTCAATTGACCTCATTCTCGTTGTAACATGCAGTTTATCTACATCATACAAATGTTTATTCCAGTAGTAACTCCTGTCTCTACAGACTTGGCCTGTGCTGTGCTTGCTTTTACTCTGGGTCTGTGGAACCCTGGTGGCTCTAAGCGGGGGCTCGTCTCTGTTTGCAACCCTGTGATGGACCGAGGACCCTTTACGTAGTTCATACTATTTTACAGACGTGCTGACAGATGAGATGGAACAAGTTTTTTTGTGTGGTCTGATATTTCTGTTCTCTTTTGTGGGGGTTGGATTTCGTAAATAAAACTTTGTGGGACGTACATGTGATTGTAGGATGAGAGAAACAGTAAATGTCATGAAATCTGTTGATCAGCTGTACGATGTCCAACATCCTTATTTATTTCCAAAATGAGGAAGCTCTTCTCACTGAAATAAACAAGTTAACTACCTAACTACCTAACTCACTAACTAACTAACTAAAATGACAAGAAGGAAAAGGCGAACGAGACAGAACTCGCATCACCAGGCTGCGACAGAAACACAGATGTATTTGACAGAGTGGTTTTAACACAGGCAGAAAACAGCAACTCCACCATTTCTCTCTAAACGAAGTGGGATGTTTATGCAAATGAGAAGAAGTTCTGACAAACACTGAACTGAACAGATTGACCATAAACAAGACGCGAGCAAACTCATAAATAAAAACCTACTTGAATTAGACTGATATAAAAGTGATCCAGTAAGTTACAGCGAGTGTCCCTGTGCCTTGTGACACATACCCACAGATGGACGCGTGCAGGGCTGCTGATTTTTACATTTAGTGTAATTATAACAAAAGTATCCAAGTACAAGTATAACCAGGTTACATCTGGGTGATGGTCATTACCAGCTGAGACACTTGGATTCGGGGAAACCTCTGGACTAATTGCTTTATGAGCTGATAATAGTTAATGAATGTTTAAAATGCCCGTTAGACTATTCACGTATCTTCAAACACAACGAGCCTCTGGTGACAAGCGGAAGAGGTGAGAACGCGCGTGCGGGGGGAGGGCAGAGAGAGAGAGGGGGGAGAGAGAGCGCAGGGTGCGCTCCGCGGTGTCTGTGCGCCGGACTGTCATCCTTCAGCGGCTGCATCCTCTGCTCCAGTTCCTTCTCATCGGCTCTTAGTTGGCGGAAATCGCATGGACGCGGTTTAAAACGCGCTGTCGAGGCAGAGCCGCTCGCCGAAAACACGAGAGTCGTCTCCCACAGCCCGAAATAATGATGGAGTATTGGAGGCAATGCGCGCTGTGGCTCATAAACTGCAAGGTGCTTCCAGCTAACCACCGGGTTACGTGGGAGTCCGCGCAGGTATTCGACTTGGCCCAGACGCTCCGGGATGGAGTCCTGCTGTGCCATCTGCTCAACAACCTGAGAGCCCAGTCCATCAACCTGAAGGAGATCAACCTGAGGCCGCAGATGTCACAGGTAAGAGACAGACAGAGCAGCGTCGGGTCGTCGCCTCGCAGCCAAACGCAAAGTTAACCAAGAGGCGCAACCGGGGCTCGTTTGCAGCGACCCTGCCTCTAAACTAAGCCCGAGCTGTGTAGGACCCGCCGGGAGCCGGCGGCCACGCGAGGACGGCTCCGCTCGGCATCACTCTGCTCCAGGACAGAGCCGCGATCCAGTAAAGCTCGCTTGAAATGTGGGACTGGCCGGTCGCTTGCAAACAGAAGGGGGTGAAGTAGTTGGAATAGGGGAGATATGGCCACTAAACTGCTCCTATGCCGAACGGGAAGTGAACCTATCAGTGCGACGAGCCAGTCATGATATGTTATGAGGAGCTGGAGGCAGCGAACGCGTCCAACTTACTGCTGTGAAGAAGTAGAGTAGAAGAACTGACTAAGTCAGGTTACTGTGTTTAGAAGTAGAGTAGAGTAGAAGAACTGACTAAGTCAGGTTACTGTGTTTAGAAGTAGAGTAGAAGAACTAACTAACTCAGGTTACTGTGTGAAGAAGTAGAGTAGAAGAACTGACTAACTCAGGTTACTGTGTTTAGAAGTAGAGTAGAAGAACTGACTAACTCAGGTTACTGTGTTTAGAAGTAGAGTAGAAGAACTGACTAACTCAGGTTACTGTGTGAAGAAGTAGAGTAGAAGAACTGACTAACTCAGGTTACTGTGTTTAGAAGTAGAGTAGAAGAACTGACTAACTCAGGTTACTGTGTTTAGAAGTAGAGTAGAAGAACTGACTAACTCAGGTTACTGTGTTTAGAAGTAGAGTAGAGTAGAAGAACTGACTAACTCAGGTTACTGTGTGAAGAAGTAGAGTAGAAGAACTGACTAAGTCAGGTTACTGTGTTTAGAAGTAGAGTAGAAGAACTGACTAACTCAGGTTACTGTGTTTAGAAGTAGAGTAGAGTAGAAGAACTGACTAAGTCAGGTTACTGTGTTTAGAAGTAGAGTAGAGTAGAAGAACTGACTAACTCAGGTTACTGTGTTTAGAAGTAGAGTAGAAGAACTGACTAACTCAGGTTACTGTGTTTAGAAGTAGAGTAGAGTAGAAGAACTGACTAACTCAGGTTACTGTGTTTAGAAGTAGAGTAGAAGAACTGACTAACTCAGGTTACTGTGTTTAGAAGTAGAGTAGAAGAACTGACTAACTCAGGTTACTGTGTAAAGAAGTAGAGTAGAAGAAGTAACTAACTCAGGTTACTGTGTTTAGAAGTAGAGTAGAAGAACTGACTAACTCAGGTTACTGTGTAAAGAAGTAGAGTAGAAGAAGTAACTAACTCAGGTTACTGTGTTTAGAAGTAGAGTAGAAGAACTGACTAACTCGGGTTACTGTGTTTAGAAGTAGAGTAGAAGAACTGACTAACTCAGGTTACTGTGTTTAGAAGTAGAGTAGAGTAGAAGAACTGACTAACTCAGGTTACTGTGTTTAGAAGTAGAGTAGAGTAGAAGAACTGACTAACTCAGGTTACTGTGTTTAGAAGTAGAGTAGAGTAGAAGAACTGACTAAGTCAGGTTACTGTGTTTAGAAGTAGAGTAGAAGAACTGACTAACTCAGGTTACTGTGTTTAGAAGTAGAGTAGAAGAACTGACTAACTCAGGTTACTGTGTTTAGAAGTAGAGTAGAGTAGAAGAACTGACTAACTCAGGTTACTGTGTTTAGAAGTAGAGTAGAGTAGAAGAACTGACTAACTCAGGTTACTGTGTTTAGAAGTAGAGTAGAAGAACTGACTAACTCAGGTTACTGTGTAAAGAAGTAGAGTAGAAGAAGTAACTAAGTCAGGTTACTGTGTTTAGAAGTAGAGTAGAAGAACTGACTAACTCAGGTTACTGTGTTTAGAAGTAGAGTAGAAGAACTGACTAACTCAGGTTACTGTGTTTAGAAGTAGAGTAGAAGAACTGACTAACTCAGGTTACTGTGTTTAGAAGTAGAGTAGAAGAACTGACTAACTCAGGTTACTGTGTTTAGAAGTAGAGTAGAAGAACTGACTAACTCAGGTTACTGTGTAAAGAAGTAGAGTAGAAGAAGTAACTAACTCAGGTTACTGTGTTTAGAAGTAGAGTAGAAGAAGTAACTAACTCAGGTTACTGTGTGAAGAAGTAGAGTAGAAGAACTGACTAACTCAGGTTACTGTGTTTAGAAGTAGAGTAGAAGAACTGACTAACTCAGGTTACTGTGTTTAGAAATAGAGTAGAAGAACTGACTAACTCAGGTTACTGTGTTTAGAAATAGAGTAGAAGAAGTAACTAAGTCAGGTTACTGTGTGAAGAAGTAGAGTAGAAGAAGTAACTAACTCAGGTTACTGTGTGAAGAAGTAGAGTAGAAGAACTAACTAACTCAGGTTACTGTGTGAAGAAGTAGAGTAGAAGAACTGACTAACTCAGGTTACTGTGTGAAGAAGTAGAGTAGAAGAAGTAACTAACTCAGGTTACTGTGTGAAGAAGTAGAGTAGAGTAGAAGAACTGACTAACTCAGGTTACTGTGTGAAGAAGTAGAGTAGAAGAACTAACTAACTCAGGTTACTGTGTGAAGAAGTAGAGTAGAAGAACTAACTAACTCAGGTTACTGTGTGAAGAAGTAGAGTAGAAGAAGTAACTAACTCAGGTTACTGTGTTTAGAAGTAGAGTAGAAGAACTGACTAACTCAGGTTACTGTGTTTAGAAGTAGAGTAGAGTAGAAGAACTGACTAACTCAGGTTACTGTGTGAAGAAGTAGAGTAGAGTAGAAGAAGTAACTAACTCAGGTTACTGTGTGAAGAAGTAGAGTAGAGTAGAAGAAGTAACTAACTCAGGTTACTGTGTGAAGAAGTAGAGTAGAGTAGAAGAAGTAACTAACTCAGGTTACTGTGTGAAGAAGTAGAGTAGAGTAGAAGAACTGACTAAGTCAGGTTACTGTGTTTAGAAGTAGAGTAGAAGAACTGACTAAGTCAGGTTACTGTGTTTAGAAGTAGAGTAGAGTAGAAGAACTAACTAACTCAGGTTACTGTGTTTAGAAGTAGAGTAGAGTAGAAGAACTGACTAAGTCAGGTTACTGTGTTTAGAAGTAGAGTAGAAGAACTGACTAAGTCAGGTTACTGTGTTTAGAAGTAGAGTAGAGTAGAAGAACTAACTAACTCAGGTTACTGTGTTTAGAAGTAGAGTAGAAGAACTGACTAAGTCAGGTTACTGTGTTTAGAAGTAGAGTAGAAGAACTGACTAAGTCAGGTTACTGTGTTTAGAAGTAGAGTAGAGTAGAAGAACTAACTAACTCAGGTTACTGTGTTTAGAAGTAGAGTAGAAGAACTGACTAAGTCAGGTTACTGTGTTTAGAAGTAGAGTAGAAGAACTGACTAAGTCAGGTTACTGTGTGAAGAAGTAGAGTAGAAGAACTGACTAAGTCAGGTTACTGTGTTTAGAAGTAGAGTAGAGTAGAAGAACTGACTAAGTCAGGTTACTGTGTTTAGAAGTAGAGTAGAAGAACTGACTAAGTCAGGTTACTGTGTTTAGAAGTAGAGTAGAGTAGAAGAACTAACTAACTCAGGTTACTGTGTTTAGAAGTAGAGTAGAAGAACTGACTAAGTCAGGTTACTGTGTTTAGAAGTAGAGTAGAGTAGAAGAACTAACTAACTCAGGTTACTGTGTTTAGAAGTAGAGTAGAAGAACTGACTAAGTCAGGTTACTGTGTGAAGAAGTAGAGTAGAAGAACTGACTAAGTCAGGTTACTGTGTGAAGCGGAGCAGCTCTGCTCGCTTTGCTCAGCAGCTACTCGCAGTGCAGCGAACCGTTACTGCACAGGGCTCGTCACTCTGCCCTCTGTGGGTGATGGAGCTCAGATAAAGGCTGGACGGAGGCTTTGCTGTGGCCATTGCTATTAAAAGGTGCAGTAAAGAAGCGCTGACAGCTAGAGAACCGAGGCCTCAGACGTCCATCTGCTTCCATAGCAGGACAGCTGGAGCCTGGACCAGATTAACTTTTGCCTTCATCACAGTGAATCTGGGAGCCTGGCCCTGTGACAACACACGCTGAGGTGGATACTTACCTACTGCGCTTGCAACCCCGCTCTAGAAACATTAGCTTATACCAGAAACACACATGCTTGTAAAAAAGTCCATCATGTTGTCATTAGAGGGCTTTGATGTGGGAGCTGTGTTCTCAGCCTTGAACTGATGGAGGGGGATTAGGCTGCTTTCCTGGACCGAGCACTCTGAACTCGTCACAGCGGCACGGTCAATACGATATGCTCTTACTGGTCCACAATCGAACTGGGCACAGGTCGAGTGGACAATTTACAAAGCTTAGAGCACTTTAATATCATCTGTGGCAGTGGAAACCAACGGTCTGAGGATCCGTTTACTCGGAGAATTCTGAGAAACGGATCAGGCCTGTAAGAGGAGCCCGTCGGCCCAGTTATTGTTAGGAACCAGACCAGCATCAATAGGACGGAGACGGTCATGACATAATGACATAATAGAACGGTTGTGAACTTGACTTATGCTGAGTGCGTGGCCCACTCTGCTATTTATAGGCAGAGATAGTTTTCTGCATGACTGGACGGCTCACTCACACTGAGCCAGGAGAATTAGCATCGGTAGTAGGCTTAGTCTCAATGGATTTAGGCTCAGGCTCAGCCCAGCGCGTGAATGCACGTACACAAAAGGCTACTTTTGGTGCCTCGCTAACTAGTGTGACTTTCAACTCTTTTTCCCAGAGTCCACATACTTTTTACATGGATCCTCTGTGTCTGTTTGCTGGACATGTTCTCTTTAAAGTGTGTTGGTTTCTCTGCTACAGTCATTCAGGTTCATCACTTACGTAGTTTATAAATCAGGCCTCACCTACAGAGTTGGTTGGTTGACTGCGTGATAGAATGACACACACAGATTGTTTTGTACCTAATACCTCGGTGGCGTAGACTGGTTTGGGTATGAAATGTCGGAAACTGACCACACAGTAATACTTTGGTTTCCTGTGACTGACTCAAACACAAACACCACTGAACTGATTCATTAGCCGGTGGGTGAAGTGCAGCTGAGCTCACTGGGATCAATACATTATTTATCAATCAATGTTATCTTATCTTCAGCGCTGTACAGGAATCACAGTAGGCCTGATCTACGGTGCCATGACCACAACAGTTACATCATTTCCACCTCCCTCTGTGAACACCCCCTCTCATCCAAGTCAAATTTACATAAGTGAGGGTGGAGTCGCTTCCTTGCCACCTGCATTATTCATGAGCGTGCGTCTTCTCAAGGGACCTGTGAGATGGAAAGACAAAAGCAGTGATGGGACGGGCTACAAAGAGCCTGTCTGGCCTCCACAGATGCATCTCTGAGGACAAAAAGGGCCCCGAAGGGTTAGAGGAGCAGTCAGAGCTCTGGAGGGTTCATGCGCTCATGTGTAATGTTGATATCGGGACATGCACTGATCTGAAAGGACCAACCTGGGAGTCAGTTCTGCTTAGACATGAACAGGAGCAAAGGCAGGTGGATGAGGACAGTTCATGTGAGAGTCTGCATGAAGCAAGGAATCTCTTTTTAAAGCCGTTAGTGAAAACTAAGCGAAAGCTCCCAACCTCAGCAACTGCATTCTGCTTTTCTGCCGTTGAAACTGCTACGTACGCTTTTAGACGTCATTTCTTTCCCCTTGCTCTGCAAAACCAGGGCTTCAGCATTAAGAGGAACTGTGGGTTGTCATGGCGCAAATAACTGACCATGTGGTCAAACAGGCAGCAGGGAGTGTTTCCATCCTTGTTTTCCTTGAAATATTTGGGTGGGTGTTGCACTGAACTCAGTTATTTTACTGAGTCTGCAAATGTCTTTTGAGTGAAGTGGTGAAGTTGTGCTAACGCAAACCAACAGTCACAGTCTGTTCAAGCATTTCTCCAAAACACACATGCAACTGCCTAAAGGTGAAAACACTGAGGTTGTGTTGGGCTTTGAATGTACTTTAAACTGAATATAAGTCTTAAAGGAAACCTGTTAAGCCTATTGTTGCCCTGTTTTCCATGACACAGGATTATAAACTGCGGATTAAAAATGAGATTTCAGAATGAATGTTGAGCAGCTGCAACGCTCACACACACGCTGCACAGGAACTCAGGAAATAGAATAGAGGAAGGAAGTGAAACTAAACATGCCCCCAATCGAGCTCCGACCAGAGGCAGACGCAGTGAAGAGAAAAGCCACCATCTCGCTCTCCCCACTCACAGACAAACGAACTTTGCTCCAGCTTAAGGCTTTAAGGCCCGCTCTTCATTTCTGTGAAGTGAAAGTGAGAGAACGAGGATGAGTAAGAGTGTAATTTTAATGAGTGGCAGAAAGTGGCTCATAGAGCAACAGACAAACCAAGGGAACGCGTGTAAACGGTGTCAGACGTTTTCCAGCACCGCGCGTAATGAATAGCGAGAGCTGCTGGTGCTTGCACGAGTTTGTACGCAGCAGCACGTTTAAAGCCAGACGTGAATATGTGATGCTTCATCATTGCAGGCCTTCTGCATAAACACACATATGTGATGTCAAGACAGTGAAGAGAAAAGCTGGCTTCACACAGCGAACCCTCCGTGCAGCAGAGCTTCAAAGGCTTCAACTGGCAGCGACGAAAGTTTGAAAGAGAGAGCGTGGGAGAATGAGAAGCGCAGAGAGGGAGAGCGTCTCCTGGCCCACGGCTTCTGCCGAGTAGCTACATTCCAGTTGATTTGGGCTCTGGAGGGTTAAAGCTAAGAAAAGGTGAAATAAGATGGTGTTAGCATGGGAAGTCTGAGCTTTCCACCTTGTGAATCCTGTGGACAGTGTTAGGATGCAGATCCGTCTTCAAAGTCAAAGCTGCTGTGTGATGGTGACCCATCATGACCCGACAGCACCAAGTCAGTTCGAGACTGGATTCACTGAAATCACACTGGATTTGACTCCTAAACAGGCTATATTTTACTATGTGTAGCATGTTTTACTATTTCGCCTCAATGACACCTGCAGCCTGTGGATCAGCAGAACAGGAAGGATGTTGGGCAACTTGTAGTACTGAGGCAACTCCAGTATTTCTCAGCTCAAGTGGTGGCGACTGAACCCGACACCAGGACTCAGTTCATACTGTAGCAGCGTGCGTGAGGTTAAAGAAGAGCCATGGACTTGTGGCTTCCGACCTACAGCGTGTGCCTGAACGCTACACAGACCCACAACCTGCATTTTTAAATTGACTCCCCGAGAGTTGAGGCTGAATTTGTATCCTCCTCGTTTCCACCATTAGGTCTGGAGACCACATCAAATGTGAGCTAGAGAGGAGAGACGGGAAGCACTTACTTCACGCTCTAGGTGGGAATCGGTCACAGATCAGATGTTTGGCTGCTGCTCTTTTGGTCTAGAGAACTAGGATCATTAAAGTCATTTAATGAGACACTGTTAGACGTAGACGTTTTGCTCCTCACCATACAATTGACCAAATTTAGCATTGGAACATAATTGGCGTATTATCTTGTGTAGAAAATGTTACCCTGGTTGTTTCTATGGCAACAATAAGGTACATGAGGCTCATTCTCTTTATATAATACTACTGCATACTGAACACGCATACGTGATCTGTATGCATTGCAGACACAGCTTGTCAGCCTCTCGACGACTGTGGCTCGCCTCTCATCGAGTCCTTCTGCAGACGGGACTGCGCCTGTCGCCCCCGCAGCCACGGCAGGCGCCGCGGCCCGATGGCGCCGATTCAGGCCCGTCGACGCGCACGCAGGTATCATGACGCTGCGCCGCACTCGCATGCGTGCAGGCCGGTGCTGACCTGTCATCGTGACCCGCGGCCAACCGGTAAATGCTCCGCCGCAGTGCACATTAAAGCACAGATAATGCATATGCTGATTTTATTAGGCGATATTAAGTGGGAGAGAATGTACCTGCAATCAATATTTATTATGTTAGTCGGTCCTGGCGTGGAGTTAATCACTGTTGAGTGCTCTGAGAAAGTCAATACTGTCACTTTAAGTGTTTTTTGCTTACATGCAGCGCGTACTGTTTTAACGCTAACTAATGATAATTGAACTCCTGACCTTCCCTGCTGGTTGGAAATAACGGCTTGTTCCAGGGAAGGCAGCGAGCAGTCGGATCACACCAACCACTGCCAACGGCAACGTGTCTGCTTTAAAGAAGCAGGTTGCGAGATGTCCCTGCTACTGTTGCAGCGCTGCCATCCTTCAAAGCCAGGTTTTCCACTTCACCACTGGGTTTCACCCATATCATCAAGGTGTTTGCTCAACGTAAAGTAGTGTCCTGTTGAATCAATAGTACGTCTTTTCTTTACGTGTGAGAACGTGAGATTTCAGCTTCTGACGGTGTGTTTTGTGTGAGGGCTCTGCTGTGGCTTATTGCCCCCGTGTATTATCCAGCAGAATAAGGGGCTTCTAGTAAGCGCGTCAGGCTGGAGGTGATGGATGTCTGCTGTCTACTGGAAATGGGATTTTCCTTATTTCTGTAATGGAAACAGATGAGCAAGAAGTGAGAAAACCCACAAAGGCTGCAGGCCTACGAGGGATGTGGTTCAAGAACAGGGACATAGGACTGTGGAAAAACAGCCCAACTGTCACAACACAGACACCGACGCATATGACCCAAACCCCACACCCACGGCTCAGGAAGCAGCTGACCACACTTTGTCACAGTCCAGCGTTAGTCACACTGATTTAACGCAATCTTTTCAGATGTAGACAATCATGTTGAGCAGGAGGTGACGTTCTCTGTGCCTGTTTTAGGGACGGTCAGCTCTTCCCACCTCTCTACCCCCAACAAAGAACTGAGGCTACTTGGCTTCACGTCTCACGCAGAAAACACACTGATTCTACGTCTTTGTCTAGTGGGAGGGGGATGGAGGAGGATTGGCGCCGTACACGTGGGGGTTAATGGAAATGGCTTCAGAAACTCTGATTACTGCTGTTGTGGGGGGAAGGTGTGGAGGTGGTTGTGGTGGGGGTGGACACGCCAGGGTTTCCCTCATTGCCTTATTGTAGATTCATGAAAGAAAGGGAGGTGTGTGGGGAAGCGCAGACGGGGCAGTGCGACGAGTAGCACAAATATTCTGGGCTGGATTTCTTCATGTAAACAAGGCCACTACAGCTGATCAGCAGGAGGAAGCGCTGCCTCCTGTCATTGTTGTCTTTCAGTGTGGTCTTGAACAGGAGGCGACTGGGTTGGAGCATGTTCTGTGTGACCAGCGTTAGAGCAGACGAACAGGGCCTCTCGCATTTTTATATCACCGGGATAAAGCTGCTGCTTCTGTCCGGGGTTTTAAAATCCACCTAGTGTTCGGCCGAGACCAGAAGAGTCGTGTGGATGTACAAAAGCCTCGGCGTTGGCATGGTAACATGTTACATAATAGACCAGACAGAGCCACGACATTCCAACTCAGCTGTGGCCTCAGTTCAGTTCAATTCAGTTTGATTTACTGACACTGTCCATTTATTTGCCGTTTGAATTCTACATGTCCTATGGGCTACATTCATAAAACGTCCGATTTTTTTATGTGAGTAATATGGGAAGAGCCTGTAATAATGGTTCTAGGTGTGTTCTAGCGCAGCGCTGCAAACATTTAGTTTTAGTTGCATCATTCACTTACAGGACGTCCTGGCCTGTGACGTGCTGAATGCTTACGCTCCTGTTGGTAGAATACATAGAACACCACACATCATTACGTCATGTGAGCGAACGACCTGCTATTGTCTCCTTACACTGACAACGACCTGTTGTGGACTGACATTAGATTGTCTGGACAACGCAGTGTGACCCACAAGAGTAAAGGAAATGAGGTGAGACGCAGACAAGAGGTGATAAAGCTCCTGCTGCCAACTGGCAGTGGAGTCGTGAAAGTGAACGAAAAAGTGAATGGAAACAACTGCACCGTGTTTAAGTCGTGTTAAGTTTAGGCCTTTCCACACTCACAAGCCGAGATGAAGAAAGATCATAACATCTGCTGCTCATAACTTAAATCTAACTGAGGCGACGGCCGTCAGTGCAGCCTCAGGCCGAGGAGGGCGAGCGCTGGCCCCCATCTTCCACTTCCCCTTTCCTGGCATGACGTGGATGCAACCCGAGCTCTGTGCGATGTGTCACCCAGCGGTTCTGGCTGACAGCGGCGCCGCCCAGCAGAAAGCGACAGACATGTTTGTCTCAACAGCGTTTCTAACCTTGGTAATTTTCCTCCTTCACTTTGCCACAGTGCTGTCAGTCAGCATGTGAGAGAGCCTTAAACCACCAGATTAGACTCTTTGCACGAGTCTCTCTCTGCAACACGCTCAAAGCGGGATGATGGTCAAACGTGAGCTGTGGTTCAGCGCTTAGACCTATGAGGGAACAAGAGAAGGATTTCATTACGCTCCGCGATATGCAGGGCGTAAACGGCTCCAGCTCGTTGCTATGGAGCTTTGACTTGTATGCGGGAATAGGACACAGATTGTGGATACAGAGCACGACCTGGCTCATAGCATCATAGCATCTTTTTTGCCGTGTATTCCAGATGGCTGGTCTCAGAAACGAAGTGCACTGGTGGGATTTTAAAGTCTCAGCACGCTGGCCTTGAATCAGCTTTATGAGCTGTATACATTGTTGTCATGGCTGGATGCTTAACGTACGTGTGGCTGAGGCTGCTGGTGTGACGGTGCAGCGCCCTTAATTCTAGACTCTGGAGGTTTTATTCTGAAAGTAACGAAGGGATGAAAATAATGAACATTTTCCATAAAGCTTTGAAGAATGATTATAATTATAATCATCACGTTCCTCGCTATAATTTGCCACAATCCACTGTGAGGAGTTTTTGCTTTGTAATGTTGTAAAAGGTTTTACCTTATGCTATTATGTGTCAGAAATGCAGATCATGGAAACAGCAAATTGCTAAAACAATCTGATGATAATCCAAGTAAACAAAAAGGTTGCGTTCACTGATGGGAAGCAAGTCGCTGCTTGTGCTGGAGAGTGGTTGTGTGCGTTGTGCAGAACTAACTGAGTCTCTAACCTAACTGTGTGTAGCTACGGACACGCAGCCGCCGCCTCGTCACAGGTCACGGGACGCTGCCGTCCTGTGAAAACGGATGCTTTGATGTACAAAACTTCGTTCTTTGCGTACGTGCTGTATACTCAGTATTCGATTTTACATTTAGTTGTTTAATTAGAGGCCGTGTCATAATTTCCAGCCTGTGTTAGTGGTGACAGTATTTCTAAATACCTCAAACATCGTCCCTCTCATCTCGGACCTGCAGCCCACTGATGCAGACGTTTAAAAGCTCCAGCTGTTGTCATCTGGGTGTTTGGAGCAGCATCTCACATTCCCAGTGCACACACACACGCTTACACACAGATGAGGCCATTTTCCTCCCAGCCTGCTGATAGTGGGACTGTTCGTAGCTGCCTCGTGCTGCTACGCTCTTGTTAATCCAACCTCCTGTCTCCAGCTCAGTGCAGCAGAGACGCTGTCTTTCATATACGCTCTGTGAAGCTGCTTCCCTCAGATAATTTACTGAGGTCCTCTGGGACCTCGCAGAGACTCCAGGCAGACAGGATGCGCTTGTCTGATAAAGGAAAGTGATGTGAACAAGTGTAAACATTCAATATTCTACACTCGCTGCTGCCTCGTCTGCAGGGCTGGGGGCTTTTCTCTTCCTTGTGAAGCCATCTGTAAAGTTTGCTTCAACTGGAGTGGACGTGCGTTTCATATTTCATCTGCAGGCGTGATCCATGGAGACAAGGCCGACCTGAGGGGAGGTGCGAATGGGTTTTATGAATAACGGAGGACATCTGGCTTTGTTCCTCACAACAAACTAAACTTAAAACCTCACACATCTCACTGTCAGCTCACACATGAGCGGGATGACACATGGGTCACGTCTTTTTAAGGAACAGGAAACAAATAACGAAATCCACTTCCTGTGAACCTGTTACTTAAGAAAAAAGAAGGAAGTGTTGATGATTAAATATTAAGACCTGCAGACTTTTTCCGTGCTGAAGACATTTAAAACTGTCACCGTGATAAATGAATGCAACTCAGATTCTTCTGTGTGGGCTGTTCACTCCCTCCCTATACACAGTATGTTCTGCCATACGATGCTTTCAGTTGTTCCATCTTGTACAACCTCAAGAATTTGTTCATTCAACTTGTATTGGAGTTAAAAGATATTAAAAACGCCTAGAATTTAGATATGGACATCAGCAAATGAAAACCTATCGGTTAATTCTTCTTCGGTGACCTGAACTCTACGAGTGACTGGGTGTAAGTCCCAGCAACGCGTGTTGGCCAACTTCAGCGTGTTGACACGTTCCGCTTCTCTACCGTCTCGCTTACTTAACGCTGCGGCTCCATTTCTCTGCGTTGTGCGCCACCCACAGCATCATTAGCACGAATCCTTCTGGATCGCGCTCATCGGAAGGATCTAGCTTCCACTTCCACCGCATCATAATACATAAAAGCAGACGTCTCAGCTGCAAGTTGTGCTACCGTTACATGGGCTCTGGCCCGAAAAAACGGACTAAAAAATCGGACTGTGGACATTTACCCAAGCATTTGTGTTCAACCCAGGCATGTCACCGTTTAAAAGAACTATATTGCAACAATAATCCTAATTGTTGCGAATGTCTTGGCTGAACAGTAGGTTATGGGCCATGAGGTCTGGTAAATTATTAACATAACATGACAAATTACTTCTGTAAAAGCGATTTAGTTTATCTCATTTGTGTCAGTGGGACTAAATGTGATGTTTGCCTACGTAGCCACCACTTCACTGGCCTATTTCTAACTAGAGAAGAGACGCTGCTGCCGCCTGCACTCACTGGCTCATCTATCTTTCATCTACTCCTCCAGAGTACTTCGCTACACCTCTATTTAGACCGAGTGAAAGCTGGGAGGCACAGAAGCAAAGCAGCATTCAGTGATGTAAAGTTAAAACGACGGAAATGAAAACCAAAGATACAAACACAGTGTCACGTCATTTATGCACATCTGTTCATCTGTGGTATATGACTCACTGACGGACTCTTTTCTCTTCTCCCCCCAATTCAGTTCCTGTGTCTGAAGAATATCAGGACTTTCCTGGCAGCATGCAGCGACATATTCGGCATGAAGAAGAGCGAGCTGTTTGAAGCCTTCGACCTTTTCGACGTCCGGGACTTTGGAAAGGTGAGGAGCAGAAACGTGGGGAAGGAGATGGAAGCTTGGCTCTCGTCCGCCGTGGGCCACCTGTCCCTGGAGATGAACTGATTAGTCAATGTGCTTCACGCCCCCTCGTTGTCAGAATTATTTATATTTAATGGCTTAAATGGCTTCTAATGCTTCGTCTTTATTTGTAGAACACTTTCACACTGACCTTGTGTCACAAAGTGCTTGAACACAACACGTGTTGATTAGCTCAATAGAGAAGACAATGAAAACCGTAAAAGAACACTCCCAAAGTCAGTTTACCGGCGAGCCTGTGGTGGCAACGTTAGCTTCGTTAGTCGATAATGAGCAGTCTTTCCTCTCCCTGCTTGGCTAAAGCTGAAGTCAGCAACGCCGCCCAGCTTTAATTACCCTCTTTGATTAGAATAAAAATGCTCAGCGTGCAGACGCTAGCGGGGGCGAACCCTTTGATTGGAACGCTACCCTACCGTCATACCTCGGTGTCTGAGACAGCTTTTAATAAATCAGAGCAAAGCAGAATCCATTTGACCATATGAGATCATGAATATTTCATATTCTTATACCGAACATCTTCATTTTATACGAATAACAATACCATCTCCGCTGACAAGGCAAAGCCAACAAAGTTTATTTGACTGTGAGTGTGAAACGTATTGAAGCTTGGTTCTTAGTTCTTCAGCTGAACATTTTACATTTTTTACATTGTGTGCTCTTAAAGACAGAAAATGAAAAAGGCTTTAGTTTTGATCAATAGTGTATTTGACCTCACCTCAATATTCCTCTTCAGTGGTTTGCTGAGCTGAATTATGTAGCTGAGAAAATGAAGTCATCTGCTCATTAAGTCATCTATAATTAAAACACACTTGCTGCTGGCAACTTTCTTTTCTCAGCCTAGCAGAGGAATATTTTCACGAGAACCAACAGAGGTTCTACACATTTAGTAAAGCACACACTGCAGGTCTGTAGCCCAGTATAGACGCCTGTGCTTTAGCTCCTGCACACTCTGCTGGACTCCTGAGGTGATGAGTAGCTGTGCAGACCAACACGGTGGGGAGTTGTTCTTTACCATGCAACAAACAGACGAGGTATTAGTGGTAACTAATCCGGCGGAGCGACCGTGTCCATCTTATCGTAAAGCTCAGCATCAATCATAAATTCTGAAAGCTAACATTTTGAACCATTTTTTTAATTTATTATTATTATTATTATTATTATTCAGTATTATTTATAGACAGCGTGGCGTTGGTGGAGGGATTCTGGGATGGGACACCAGTTCCTCACACGATGCTGAGAAACTTTACTCACATTTGACATTCGACAAACGTCTGTTTTCAAGCTTCTCAGAGAGGATTCGTGCTCACTTCCTTCCTCTGCATGAGATATTTAACAGTAATGTGTGAAGTAAAGATAAAAAACACGTGAGTCTGTGGAAAAACTTAAACTGCCATCTGTCCGTATTCACACTACAAGATGCTTTGATTAAACTGGTCTAAAGCGCAGCATGATGTAAAAACACCAGAAAAGGACGAGAGGTTAGTGGTTAGTGGTTAGTTCTGGACGTGTCAGAAAAAGTTGCACTCGGGTCAAGATCACGCTGTCCTGCATAAACAGAGTAGATTGAATAGATGTGTATTAATGGCAGGTTTTGGTTTGGTCAGTTTATCTGCCCCAATAACTCTAAACACTTTAAATCTTTAATTTCAACCTTCAAACGTAGACCTTTTTTGATCCTCCTGTGATTTCACTCTGCTCTCTTGACTGAATATGTAACATTAGCTTGGCTGCTTCTGCAGAGGCTAATGGAGTGAGGAGCGGAGGAAGTGGGTGAAGCTGTCATTCACCTGCAGTCCTTTCTCCTTCCATTTTTTTGTTGTGTTTTAAAAATAGCGGAGTGCTACTGAATAAAACATCAGATGCGCCTGTTTATTTTAGAGTGTGCGTGGTGGCCTTGACAGAGTCTCTCTCTGGGTTTACACTTGTAATCTCACAGGAGACAACCTTTGTCATACAGGCTGGAAATCGTTCTTGACTCCTCCTTGGAACATGTGACCAGAATCAAAAGACGCTGTGAGATGCTGTTAGAAGTGAGGACAACGCTGACACATGTTTTGGTTGTTGGTGTTCTTAGATGCAAACTGTGGCAACACTAGGAAGCAGCACATCTGTCTGTAGTCAAGCAGGAACATCTGGTTTGTGCATCTGCGCTGCAGACACATGCAGGGTTGAGTGTTGTGTAGAGAGACACACAGAGAGCAGAGTTAACATTTCAAGTCAAATCCTGGCTGCAGCCGCTAAGGAAGATGCACCATGACAGATACCAGCAGTGCTGTGGATTAAGTCAACAGAAGTAAATGAAAGAAACAATGCTATTTAAAAAATGTTTAAACCCGTGAAAAGAGTTGGTCAGAAAGCGTTATTGCCGTACGTGACGTCCAGCCGCTGCTCTGGTAGACGAGCTGTCTATGTCAGCAGGTCTCCAGCACGTTCTCCTGGCTGTGATACGAACATTCTGCCGCTGTCATCCTAGAGAGTGACTGACTAATTCTCTCACTTCAGTTTTATTGCTAATTCCAAGCATTTTCCATCAGCTTCTGCCAAAATAGAATCAAACTGCTGACAGGTTCCTTCCGTAGTCACAGTCATAGGATGGACACTTGCTCGAATCATTGTTGAGCCATTAATAATGAGTTACATTACTTTGAGTAAGGATGACGTGGGTGTAGGACTCAGCATCGCTTTTCGCTTCGTCAGCCGTTTGGGAGAAGTCTTGTTATTTACATTCACAATTTTGTGCAACTAAAAACAGAACTAAAGCTTCCACTGCAGATCTTAATTCCACCACTAAACGCTGTGCTGACAAATAGTTGTTGTTTGCGTATTGATTTGACCCGTTCAGTCCTTCACTGACGAGCACCACAGTCATCGTGTGGCTTGATTCTACGCAGATCTCGCAGATCATTTAAGTTTCACCCTGCATGCATTTAGCTGGAGGATATTTAAATAATCCGTCTGTGAGGCCTCATTTATTTTAGATTTCATAGTTTCATAAATCACACGGTGCCCAGGCCTCTGCTTACCCACCACGAGTTGAATGTAAACCCTGTCCTGCTGCCGCGGTGCTCAGTCAGTGCGTATCAGCAGCGGGTAGAATGGACCATTACTGTCTCGAACGCATTATTAGGGAGATGGAGATCCTGATGATGTCTCTGTGGCAGGAGGCAGGGGAGTGGACAGCACAGCAGGGGGTGGGGGTGGGAAGGACATGGAGAAGGAGACAGGCAAAGAGGGTTTTATTGATTGGTGCCTTTGTCCTCAGCTGACTGTGATGAATTTAGTGGAAACCCACTAAAGGCTGATGCATCTGCCCTCCTCCATCTGACGTCTCCCCGTTTCTTTCCTTTGTCCTTCAGCCGAGCTCTCTCCAGCAGATCTGTGTGCTCAGATATCAGATGTCGGCTACGTGCTACGGGATCCTTTGGTTGTATCTTTCTGCTCTGGAGGCAGATTTTTAAGATACAATAATGTCAAGTCAGTGTTTGGCTTAATATGGGGCTGAAATGAGCCTGAATCTGAACTATGAGGATTAGCAGAATCTTTCCAGCGTCGGATGTTCACTTAATAAGCTGCATTTAAGCCTGTGTAATACAGCTGTAAACCCACTTAGAACACATCTCAGTCTGGAATCAGTCTCTCGTAGGCTTAATGAGGTGGTTCATTGGTTTTCTGCTCTCACAGAGACACAAGAAAACACTAACTCATACAGGAGGCCGTAAAATGATGTCGGTTTATTGGCTGGGTTCAAACGCGTGGCCTCAGCAGGGTTTCAGATGCAAAGCAGATGTAAAAACAGCTGGTTGGATGCTCTTGACAGATGTCTGCAAACACGTCGACTTAAAATTAGTAATGGCTGCATTCTAGCTGTGGTGCAGGCTGCGTCACCAGAGGAGGGTAGAAATGACATCTGATCAGTTGGATGAAGACTCTGCACAGTCACACGACCTGGATGTGGAAGTGAAAAACGGTGGCTTCGCTCGGATAGTCTCTAAAACTGAAAACCGTGGACTCGATTTCAGACTGAACTAACTGCTCCAGACTGAGTCTAAAGCAGCGTTGTTTGTCGTCTCAAAACAGCCGCTGTGTTCGCCACGTTCCCAGTCATCACTCAAGAGGCATCAGAGCTGTTAGAGTGTGCGTCTGTGACGTTTGACAAAATGCCGCGTGGACCGTTCAAACGGGAATACGATGTGTGCGTGCGTGAGGCCTCCCCTGAGGGCTGACTCATCTCAGGTTTCAGAAGGTGGCAGGAAACAGGAAGAGGAAGCAGCTGCCACAGAGCCCCCTGGAGTCGGTTTCTGCACCAGTGTGTGGGTATGTTCAAATTCAGCAGACGCATACAGTAACTGGCCGTTTCCACCGAGCTCCAGCGTGGAGGCAGCGCCCAGCTCAGACTGACCTCTGGCCTCCCCCCGTTCCCTGTGTACCTCACTGTCCTCTGTCTATCGCTGCTTCAGGGGGGTTTGTTTTTTCTTACGTCCTCTCATGTTGTATTTCTCACCAAGGCCTCATGGGATCAAGCGGCCTTTTGTGTGCGTGTGTGAGCAGAAGGCAGCTGGACTAAGTTCTACGACAAATCAAATCTTCGGCGACGTGGCATCTGGCCCAGGTGGTGGCAGCGTCCGTGCTTGTTGCTTCTTGACGTGCTGTGTTTTCTTTGCGTTCTACATCCTTGCCCCATACCGGTTCAAAGGCAGCTTCCCAGTGAGTGTGCGCCACATAAACACAGCAGGCTACGGGGAAAATGACTACACACTGTCACACAAGGCTTTAGGTCAGTAAAACCTCAGCAAGAACACACCATAAATATTTGATATGGTTTCATCAAAGTCTACCTTCTTTTATGACGTGACCTCTGTTCAGCAGGCAGGACGTTACTTCTGCAGACTAGGCCTCACATTCGATACCACACGCATGCCGTCATATATCATGCTGCGTTTAGCGTAGCATCAGCGTAGCTGTGGTTCAGTATGATGCCTCCCACAGTAGAAATCCAGCAGTGCAGTAAGTGACAACGACGGAGCTGGTGATGTCATTTAGGGCTGGAGGGTGGATGCAGGCTGTCGGTGTCGTCAAAGCCTTTATTCCACACCAGCGGCGACTCTGTTTGAACATTTTGGTCTCGTTGCATCAGAAGGAGCCACCGTGGTCAGGATCAAAGGCCGCCGAGCGCCGAGCTGCCAACCAGCCCTCCTTCCTCCGCTGCCCTACTTTCTGACTACTTTTCCCCACAGCTTGAGGACTGAGTGCTTGGTACCTACGACAGGGGACGGCTTACGCCTGACACACATACAGAAGAAGATATCACACCAATGAAGGGTGATATCACAGAACATTTGACTCGAAACTGACGAGTGTTTTAAATTTACAGCAGAGATCTCTGACAGTGTATTTCCACTGTGGGTCGTTCTATTATATCTAGCAGCTCTCGTGTGTTTTGGTTTTGATGATGAGCCCATCAAATGAGCGCATGGACAGTTACTTTCAGTTGCATCTTTGCAGCCTCTGCCTCCGAGCTGAGCTGATAGGTGTCACGTATGCTGTAAATGGTGGAAGTGGATCGTGTCTTTTATAA
Source organism: Macropodus opercularis (assembly GCA_030770545.1). Taxonomy (NCBI): domain Eukaryota; kingdom Metazoa; phylum Chordata; class Actinopteri; order Anabantiformes; family Osphronemidae; genus Macropodus; species Macropodus opercularis. Next base: position 15,867,850 of record JAUCMP010000028.1, on the reverse strand, counting down.
AAGTCAAACGTTCTTTGTTAGTCTGCTGCCGAGGCAGTGACTGAAAGGTACCTGACCTGGCGACAGGGACCTTTTTCCCATCTTCTTGTGACCCACACACTGTAAACTAGTAGCGGGAGCAGAGTTGTGATACTGCTACTACCACGCGGTCAGTGCTCTCACCAGATGGAGGCCGTGGGCTGGTTTATCTGGACTATCTCGCCTGCTGCGAGCTGCAGTGAGGGAGGGTTTGTTTTCAACAAGTGCAGTCCCTGTCGCTGAAACATCTCTGAAACTTTCTTTTAAATCTTTCATGAGGAGCTGGAGGCGACAGCTGTGCTCACAGGAGCGAATGGAGTTTCACCGACGTTTGTATCCTTCTGATCTGATTCTTCTGTAATATAAAGCACTGTGTGTATGGCAGAGATGCCTTTTCCAGACGTTCAAAGCTTTGGAGGGTTGGGGTCTTTACTGGTGGTGTAGGTGGACGTAGAGTAGGTGTGATTCCTGAAGCTATAACTCATAACTCACCACGCGCTGCGTACTAGATAACCTCAAACCAAGCTGCATTCGGCCAGTTGTGCATGAAACCTTGTGAATTATTCACGTAAGGAGCTCTGATTTCGAGTTGTCTGAAATAAAGAAAACACACGACGGGCCGGCAGCATTCATCAGTGTCTGGGTTAGTTAGCGAGAAGCGGTCCAGGAGCGGTCAGTGTAAACGTAAATAGGTCAGCCTGCTTGTTGCTATGGAAATAACTCCTGCTTTAAACTTCGTCTCAACTGCTTTGGCAGATAAAACCAGATGGAGGGTTCACTCTCCAGATAGTAGACTGGAATAACACTCATTATCCCAGTAGATGCGTGTTGTGAAAGGCCAGAGATCAATATCGCTTCATGCATGCGTCACCACAGTTATTCATGTCATACTTTACACGCAGGGATAATCAGTTTGAAACGAGATTCACACAGACACAGGATGCCACAAGCTTCTCTATGATGGAAGAGACTGTAGATTACATGCTCCAGATCATGTCTTCCGAGAAGCTAATCTCTTCACTCGATGAGGCACCGAGTGTCCACATTAAAGCAAGGTGGTAAAACATTAAAGCCGATCCCAGACTTTTAAAACCAATAAATCATACACATCACATTCTTACATACAGGATTGTTTTCTTATCACACGCTGTCATTGCAGCCCTGCACAATGTTATCACGCGTTACAGATTTTGTCCATATGGTGCAGCCCTAATTAAAACTAAATATCGAATATGATTGAGTCAAGAAAAACCCCAAATCAAGGCTGTGATCTTTGATTAGGTAACTAAAACAGGACTAGTAGATGGTATTTGTTTCGATGTAAGTGCTGTAACGCCACGACCTTAAAGTTGTCGCTCAGCTGACACGTCTTTGTTGATCACAGGGACCTGGAACCGTTTTCTCGTGGTTCATTCATTTATCTTGGTGACATCACATCTTTTTGGGCCGAGCAAACAGTAGAATTACATCACACATCAGCTGCAAGGAGACTAATACTGTGCAGAGACGGTGCTGAAATGAAACATCAGTACTGTCGCATTACATTTGCTTAATAACCTGGTCGAGCAGATATTTGTGCAGGCAAAGCACAACGTAGTGTCGGTGAAAGGCCAGGTTTCACTGCGTGACATGAAAATTCACTGAGAGCCAGCTGATCACACACACGCGACTAATGCGAAGGATCTGCACAGCCAGATCGAGACATATTTAATTCTTTGTGATTAAAGTGGAACCTCCTCAGGGTATGCTAAGTGATGCTAACCCACTTATGCCATGTACATCTGACGAGCTATTTGCAGCCAGAGCGTTAGCAGCACACATCCAGCGCTGGGCAAACACACGGACTCACTCGAGTGCATTTGTTTTCTACGGCTGTTTCTGATCAGCTGCGGATTCGGAGACGCTTTTGGATTTCATCACTTGTTTTTGATGTGTCACGTTATGTTGCCTTAATAACGATTTCCAATGCTCACCACAACTTGCATCAGACAATCTGCAAGCACGTTGGACCAACATCAGTGCGTGGACGTCTGATCTGATTAGCTCAGCAGCTGCGCAAAATTAAATCAGCATACTGCAGCTTTAATACACGTACAACATGCCATAAACCAGCCAATATCCTGGATGTGAGAATCCCTTCGCTTTCCAGGCTTTTAGTGTCGTCGGCCAGTAACGAGAAGTGACCGTGTTTACATTCTCCTTGACACTTAGATCCATGTACCTGTCTCAGTGTTTGTCTGGTACACGGTGGCTCCACATGGTTCAGCCATCGATGAGGGAGGGCACTGAAGTGTAAGCTGCCTTGATGAATAGAAGGATGAGGTGCACTGGACATCAACCGCAGCAAAGTGCTAATACCGTGCTGGGCTGAAAGCGGATTCTCTGTGGCTTGAGAATCCATCCAGATTCCAAACTCTGAGCTTTCCAAGGATGTCAGGGACACGACTGTGGACCTACTCAAGGCTGGAATGGGCTACAAGACCGTTGCAGATTTCCCCAGTTTTCCTAATTTGGGCTTGAGTGAACAGCAGGATAGTGTTTCTGTGGATGGGAGTGAGATCATCATCATGTCAGTGTGATGACACAGTGGTCACGGCATTGTACATAGGTCAACTGTGTCTTTAGCAGACACTGAGAGACACTTCAGTAACAGCAGCGAATAGAGCAGGGGAATCGAGATGCTGCTACCGTTCTCAGCAGAACGGCTATGAATGGAAACGATCCATAATCATAGATGCTCAGAACTACTTGTGGGGCTGATTTGCAACGTTAACAGCAGCGTATTGTGATTCTGCTCTAGTTGCATGGACGTTCTCAGGTCCCTGCAGAGTGACGGTGCAGTTTACTGTAACTCGTACCAAAGGAGGAAAATCATTGAATGCACTGAAACTCAACTCATTTACTGAAAGCATCGATAGCCTGTGAATAAGAAGGCAAACAAACGAATCTTTTGCTGTTGATGACATGATGTTTGTCAGATTTCTTTTGTTCGTGAAAACAAACGCGTCACTGCTGCGCTAGGTGACATGTTTGATCAACCTTTGACAGCATTTGAAGCGATGTGTTGTTTTCACTTCTTTGTTCCGAAAACGATTTCTGAGGAGAAAAAGCTCACACACACACGTTAGACATGCTAGAAACCAGAACCAGCTGATGCTGATTCCAGCAGGCTCTGTCAACAACAATGCTCTCAAAAGTGATTCAATAACAAAAATACACCAGCGGATATTCCATGAGGAAGAAATGTGTCACCCGGGGCAACCGTGTGGCGCGAGTGGGTTTTCATTCAACATTCATGAGGGTGCTTTGCAAAGACGAAATGATTTGGGAATTATAGGAAGCAGGAGGTTTTAGGGCTTAAGAGCTATGCTGCTGGGATTGTTATCATATAGGCCAGTTTGGATCCATATCCATTGTGGCACTGACATGAAAACACCTTCAGCGTCTTTGCTCTGCACAGGCTGGCGTTCGTTTCACGGGTTGCGTTGGAGTAAGTGTTGATGGGTTTTGGCAGATCGTGTGCAGATGTGTGGGTGCGTATGACTGACGGTGCCCTGCTGCCCAACTACCTGCTGATTCAGCCAGCATGAAATTTAACTACAGTTACCTACCCTGTCAGCAAATTGAGGATTTGACAGGTCAGCTGTGCATCAAGGCCTCAAGCTGCGGAGGACCTGCAGGACGCTTGGATAAAGGTCGTGTGTTTGTCAGACCGTGAAAACCATGCAAATGTGTGATCACTTGGGCGCAGGGCGTCTGTATGGAACTGAACATGAACCAGCCAGCCAGGGGCTCCTGAGGGTTTACACCCGTAGAGGCGGATGTGATTCACCTAGACAGCGAGGATGACCTTACTCTTGACCCGCTGCTCAGATGATGATGCACAGAGTCAAAGCTGGAGCTTGTTTCACACTAACTGAGCGCACGAATGGAGCCGAGATGCACAGCTTGATGTTTTTGTATAGATCAATCACATTTTATTCTGCATTTGTGCATGATTTGGAGCTGAGCTGCTCTGAGACACCGGCTCCCAACAATCACTCCATTGCAAGTGTTTTTATTCTTTCTATAAGATTCCTTCACCCAGTTTGGTTCCCACACGTTACCAGCATCAAAGCACAACATGGCCTCCACCATCCTTCCTTACCTGAGTCTGCATCTGGTTCATTAGTTTGCATCTTGGAGTCTGCTCTTCCACTGTGTATGGAGGCTGCCAGTTGAGGATGTGTGAAGCATGTGTTAATGGGTTAAGACGAGAGGCGAGAATACTTGTTGACGCCGAGTGTGCTTTTCCGATGTAGGCGTGTCATCATGTCCTGAACAAAAAGTTCAAAACCAGCTCCAGACGTCTCCGCTCATCCTTCTCTGGTGTTTTTATGTCATTCTGCGCTTTACACCAGTTTAATCGGTGCATCGAGCGTCTGATGGCAGCGTTTTTACCGCTCGTAGTCCAATGCGTCGAAATGGACAGATGCCATTATGACTTTACTTATGATGACACAAATGACTGTTAAAGTGGCTCACGCGAAGGAGAAAGTGAACATGAATCCTCTCTGAGAAGCTTGAATACGTCTGACGAAGACGGACGTTCGTCAAATGCGAGTAAAGTTTCTCAGCATCGCGTGAGGATGGATGTGAGGAACTGGTGTCACGTCCCTTTGTCTGACGACAGGATCCCTCCACCAGCGCCTCGCTGTCCATTCACTGGGAGGAAACCACGGTTATAATAGGATTAACCATAACAATAATGAAATAATGGTTATATATGAAACCAGCATAGAAAGCATATAACAGTAAGTATATAACTATAGTAAAGTATATAACTTTAAAACGTCTCTGGAAATCATGGCTGATGAAGGAGTTAAACCAGACACTGTTACATGTTTGTCCTCTTGCTAAGTTGTGCGCAGACACCTCTGTTCTGATTAGAGCCAGTTTGCTCTGAGAAGGAAACTGTGTGTATTTCAGATGAAATAATACGAATAATAACAATAACATTTCCTACAACAAGAACAGACACGTTTTAGAAGAAATGTCTGCTTCAGGCTAAGTTGAGATTTGTAATGAATGTCATGACGCTGCAGACGCTCAGCAAACCTGAATGAGGCCACAGTTTAGTTTCCAGATGTGGGAATATGATAATAAAAGCGTTTCCCGTTGATCAGTGATGCCTTAAATTGCAAACACAACGTGCCATTAGAAGTCACGCACTCAGCGCTGTGTATGTGTATGTGTATGCAGATGATTACGTAATTATGCTCAGCCGCTGGCCTCATTCTTTATTTCAGAGACGGTAACGCTGTTACTGCTAATCAAGCTAACATTGTGCCTTATGTGTATGCTCCCTAGAAGATGTTTAAATAAATAAGTATTTCCCAGTTAAACAGTTTTGATGTATTTACCATCTGCTGGAGCGTGGAACTAATGCAGTGTTTGATGTGGAGAGCAGGGGACTGAATAAAACAGGCAGAGTGGGCCTGCGTTGCAATCAGCCATACGTCTATAAACCCAAACATGCTAATTACGTATTACGCGCGGTAATGAGCTGCGGCGCCGGTTGCCAAACATTAGCTTTTATTAGCTCATTCCTGTGAGGATGCAGCCTAACCGTCACTCACACAGCTTGTACCTGCACTCGTGTGCTGTATGCAAACACAAACCCAGGCCGAGGCTCCCTTATTCATCTAATGCTTCTAAAATGTAAAAACAACTTCATTCCATCACAGGTTGCGTCACAGGGCCACACATACCGCAGACAGACAACCACCATCAGTAGCGGAGAGGAAACCCTGCTGTAACGGAAGCAACCTGCGTCGAGCATTTAGGAAAAGCACAAAGGTGGCAACAGCGCAGCAGCAACAACAGCAGGCGGCTTAGTTGAGCCAGCAGCTGCACAGAAAGGTAGAAAGGTACAGAGAGAGAAGCACAACTAGGAAGCTTCTACACAGCTGCTGCATCCAACTTTAACAAAGTGGAGCAAGGTTTCTTCAGACTCATCCTCTTAGCGAAAGCCTCAAGCCTTCGTGCAGAGAACAAAGCAGTAAAACATTAGCTGCTCTGTGTTGACGTTGGAATCGGTGGGATGATGCTGACATTACGCGATGGTGCTCTTACACCTGCCGGTTTGGTGCAGGTGCGACGCTCCTGCGGTGCTGAGGAGACCTGGCAGGTGTGTTTGCCAAACAGCTGATGCCCGGTTGGTCTCAGGTTGATGGCATGCGTTCAACAGGTGGAGCGATCTGTTACTCTAAAACAACACATGCCACTTCAATCAAAGCTTGAAAAATGGGGTGTTGCAGTTCAACGCCTGCTCTGATTCCCGAACCTGTTAATGTCCAGATGTTCTCAACTACATTTTGTAGTCGAGGCTATGGAGTCTAGATTACTGATCTCTGCTTTTAGCCGCGAGGAGATAAAAAGGAAGAGAAAAGGATGAGCCACAGAAAGCAGGCGTAGAGAGAGGAAAGTGGGGCAGCGTGTTGGGTTGAGTATCAAACCAATGAAACATCTGAAAGACATCGGCCATTTTGTTGACGTGCTGTTTGCCAGCAGAGCATAAATAAAGGAGGTGATCACGGACGTCTCCAAGCTCAAATGCTACATGCTCCGCCGCCTGGTGCCAATGATGACGCAATGCCTGGCAAAACCATACTGCAGTGTATTGTAATACTACACACACCTGTACAAACTGTAATCATGAAACACGTTTTGAACCTAAACATGTGAAACAATAACCCAAAAGCTGCCAGGTTGCGGCTGACGCCCCCCCACACGAACCGTGTCCCTCCCGTCCCTCTGTTGCTCCTGTTGTGGTGTGAATCACTAGATCTGTGGGTTTTATTAGCCTCGCCGTGTCCTCGCCTGCCTCCGCCCTGGGCTCCTGCTTAATAGATTCGGTGACCTTTGACCTTTGATTCTTGCTGGCTTAGCCTCACTCACTGGCTTTGGCGTATCTCATTGTTGCTCATCAACCAAATCGCCATGTGTTGCATTCTGCAGCCCCATAAGCAGCAGCCATCAACTGAGAGAGCTGTCAGCTGGTCAGTTACTTACATATGCGTGACTCATGCATTCACAGAGGCATTAAAAACATAATAAACAAATTATGGACGATGTTCAGTGGAGCCTCAGCCTGGGGAAATGTGGAGCCAGCTGGCCTCCGGATGTTGTGCCCCTCAGTCATTGTTGGCGGCGCCATCATTTCTCTAAGTGCAGGAATAACGCACTGCTAAAAGATGCGAGTTGCTGTTATTATGCTCAGTTACGCTTTTCTTGCTGAAGGGCACGTCGGCAGCAGACTGTTACCCTCCCGACACCTGCTCATCTGTGAGCTCTAAATGAAATCTGTAGGTGACAGTTGTGGTTCTTGTTTCTAATGAACGTTGTTGTGAGGTTATACTATACTAAGCTTAAAATAAGAATAAGCTTCAGGGAGCAGAACATGCAAGTAACACAGCTGATAACCTGACTCAGTATTTTAATAGGTCTTAACGTTCGTACGACTGAGCTGCCTTCATGATTCCACTGTCCCTCCTCAATGAGTGGTAGCGTGTGTCCAGCTTTTGCAGCGTTGTCTCTTGTATCTTTGTTTCCTACGTCTGTTCACAGTCAATGAACTACCTACTGTACCATGAAGTAATAATTATGTGGAAGGTCCAGTTTGCAGAACGTTGGCGTTGTTTTTGTCTTTGTTCGCTTGATGTGTTTCACGGCGTCAGTAACGGGCTGATATCTGTCATGAACATGAAATGTGACATGGCAGCGGCTATTTTAGTCCTGCAGCGTAGTCTAATTGATTACAACACTTACTCAAAGACCTCTGCTCAAAAACCCTCAAACCAGCTTCAATCTATCAATCGTCAGCATCCTACGCTGGAGGAACACGGAGAACCGGTGAAGCTCTGCGCGTGGCGTTGTTAGACCCACTGGAACGCGGTTCGCAGGATGTCAGTTTCTGTTGATTCTGTGGGGGATGGACGCCCCAGTCATGGGATCGGTATTGATCTGAGCCCACGTGTCTACACAGCTGTTACATTCATGCCACTGGCAGCCTTGCACATGATGGCATGAAGGTTATCTCGCTCTGTTTGTGTGTAAGCTGTGCCGGGGCTGGATCCAGGGGTGCGTGGGGGGGCCTTCCTGCGTTGGGCTTACATGTGTGCGAGGGCTCTGCTTTGACCGGCAGGTTGCCTCTCTACGCTGCATGTGGGCTGTGGCTTCTCGCCCAGCATGTCCACGGCCCTGGACGAGGCAGCGCGAGCTCCGTGTTAGACACTGCTGCCCTCATGTGTCTCCTGGAAGAAGTACAGCAGCACTGACGTGAAAACGTTTCCAGCTGCTGGAGGTCTGCAGTCGTCACAGGCTGATTTTACAGGCTCCATATGTTTTTATAATAACAATGATAATAACATTGTTTTCTTTTGATTGCAGGTTATGGACACACTATCTAAACTTTCCCACACTCTGATTTCACAGCAAACTGGAATCAGGTGTGTTAAAATACTTGCTTTCTGTTTTGTGGTGTTGTTTTGGGCAGGATGTGATGTCCTCATCTTCCATAACAGGACACAGACAAAGTCTTAACTCGAAGCCTCTTGTTTTCTCTAAAGGCCTTTTCCAACGGAGGAGAGTGTTGAAGATGAGGACATCTACAACCACCTGGAGGATCTCATAGAGTAGGTTTGGTTCTGCGACATTTTTCCCTCCCACAAGGTTTTTATTAGACTTTGAACTACTTTCTCTTCACTTTCACTAGTTATATGGTGACTTACTTACGCCTTTGTGTCGCTGGGCCCACATACAGTCTGTTGCGGGTGCGGCCGACGTTTGTTCCCTGGGTGTTGGCTGGAAGGCAGCCACTTTCTCCACGCTTGGCTTTTCTTTTTCAGCCTGTTTTCACACCCTGTGAAAACGTGAAATGAACTGAGATTTTCTCCAATAACAACTAAACTTAGAGGGAGAGAGGTACACGAATAAATAATCCTGTTATGATCCACGTTTTCAGATTTTTTTACTTGAAAGATCTGCTGAACCTGTTCAACAGAAATGAACTTTATGAAAAATAATCATTATTTAAACAAAGGGCACGTTTTTAAAATGCTGAATGTAAAACAACAAGGATGAAATGAAACAAAAACCAAATAATAATGAAACAAAAACCAAATAAAGCGATAAAGCCCAACAACAACCCACCAAGTGATGCTTGTTCACCTCAGAACGAAAGATCTGCGCCGTTACATGATCACACCACTGCTGACCCGGTGCCCTCAGCTCTGTGACGTGGTTACGATGCGTTTCAATAGGCTGCTGCAGGGTCAGATGCTGTTTTGTGCCCCATTCATCTCTTATTTTTGTGATCAGAATTCTACTTCAGATTAGCCAGACTTTGATTAACTGGACACTGTCTCTTCCAACCGACACTCGGTCAAAAGTGTCTCTTTGGGCAGAAACAGTTGCGTTGGTTAGTACGAGCGGCACTGATGCTGTAAATTGTGCCCTGTGGAAAGAGATGCTCTTACAGTGAGCCTGACTTTGACACAGTGCTCCGGTCTGTGCTTAGTGCTGACAGCTCCTAGAGTAGAGGCAGTAAGAAAGCAGACGCCTGACAGCAGCCGGTGGAAGATGGTAGGTGGAGATGGCAGCCTGGATCAAAATGAACAAAGCGTGTTTGGCTCCCAGCGTCTACATGCTCTGGGCTCAGCAGCTGCTAAATGGACAGAACATGAGCGGAAACACACACTGTGTCCACTTAGGTGAGCCTGCCTGCTGCTTCTACTGTGTCACTGATCATTTACAGTCTGACCTGTGGAAAGTAGCACTGTGTGAGCATCCGCTGCTGGGGTGGAGGCGAGCGGGACACTTATTACCGAGCTCGACAGCGCGCAGGCCAACAACCTGGAGACGGATGCTGTTTGCTCACACGCACACGTAGAAGCATCTTTACGGTCAGACAGACGTGCAGTGAGTTGAAGCTTTACGTTTCTTGTCCCCATCGCTGCTCTATTCTAGGCATGAGATGCGCGTAATGAACAGTAAATCCCTCGATTAATCTGTCATCTGCCGTTAACTCCAGCTTGAAGCAGCAGCAGCAGCTCAGCTCTGGCTGCTTGGTTGACAAAGTGGAATCATTTAGTAAATGCGCTTAATGCTCAGCAGACCGGTGTGGGACGCGTCCGTTTACCGTCATTCTCCACTGGGCCAGAGTGAGAGCAGCTTCCTATTTATTGACCCAACGACGAAAATATAGAGACCGAAACCAATTAGTGTGAAACGAGGCTTTTTTGATTATTACCACTAGCGCTGTCAATCTAAGCCCAACCCCAAAGTAGGAATAAGAAACTCTAGGTTATCTCAAGCTGTATGTGCAGCAGTTATTATTAGCCGCGCTTCAACTTTGTCATACGATTCATTTGAAATAAACAGTCACACATTCATTTCAGATTTGTTTTACACAGCTCACAGCCTCCAGGTCATTATTATGTCAGTGTCTTAGATGAGCCCTGTCCTGTATTTTCTTCCTGTTCCACGTTCCTGTTCTGTTTTCACGTGGTCGTCACGATCACATGTATGTGTGTATGACGCAACGTGTGTCCTGCTGCGTGTGGTGTGACGCAGTGCGAACGGAGTGGAGGACGAGGAGGATCTGTACGACTGCGTGTACGACGATGAAGAAGGAGGGGAGATCTATGAGGACCTGATGAAGACGGAGTCGGTGCCTCCTCCGGTCAGTCCCCCCTCAACACCTACACACACAGCAGTGAAACAAGAGCCGCACACTACGACGCACAATGACGCTCAGACACTGGGATTCTACACAGATCAGACTCAAATCTGCAGATTCATTCAATTCATTGATAATCTGTGTGTCCAGCTTTTACGTTTTATAAACAAACCACATTTTTAGCCAATATTCAATGAATTCATTTCAGATCCTTTGGATTTTATGAATCTGGAATTTTATTCACTGCGTAACTGTTTTGTGCAGTGAAGAGAAACTCAGGTTCTGGCCTTGACAACTGTTTTCATGTTCTCTTTTGAGGCAGTATTTCCAGGTACAGAAATACAGTTCAGCGCAAAGTATCGTACTTTTTAAGATACAAATGTATTTGACAGCATGTGTAGTTCACAACAAAAACCTGATATTAATCAAGATTATTCATTCTAGTGAAAGGACAGTAGTATATGATATGTGAGTCAACATTAACAGCTGCCCTAGTCCTGCACCGAGCTGCAGAAGAACCCGACTGATTAAATAAGCAACAACTAATGTGTGTGAATCTTCCTCCGATGCTTCTTCTAGCTGATGTCATCTTGTCTGTGGTGCTGTGATAGTAGCAACAGGCCTGTGTGTGTCTGTGTGTAGGCGCTTCACAAGCAGGTGGAGACTGACATCAGGAGCTGCTGTTTATCAGAGATCAGGCAGACGGAGGAGAAATACACTGAGACCCTGGAGTCCATCGAAAAGGTACCGACTGACTTCACACGGGCCACATGTTTTACGGGATGTTCACTCGCTCGCTCACTGACTCACTCTTCATGTTTTCCTCTTATAACCTTAAAGGCAACGAAATTTGAAATACCACAGCTTTGATCGGCTTCAAAGTGACTCAATCATTTTGTCCGACTTACAAAAAGTAAATAAAATTAGAAATATACATGTGGTTTGATTTACACATTAAGCACTGACGCTCTTTTGGATCTGACAAGAAGGCAAAGTAAACTTTCTCCAAGTCTTCTTGGAGCAAAAACACGACGTGAGCACTAGAAATCAAAGCAGTTTGAGCCGCTGACAAGCTGACGAACTGACGGACTGTAATCACCAGTTTTAGGCTATAATGAAAAAAATAACGAGGAGTGTAACAAACGTGTTCTCCCAGGGAGAAACCGGGGACAGAGTATGTTTTTATTCGTGGTATTAGCAGTGGGCAGTGAACGGTCCCAGCGCCACTCAGGCCAACAAGCCGCAGAAAGAGGAAGCGTGAAAAGGCTCTGCAGCCGTGGACGTGTTCCACCTTAGCCTGCACTTTTGCAGGAGTGTGGGAGGCCGTCGTCTCTTACCCCCGAGCCACAGCTACTTGTCTTCTCCCTCCCGTGTATGTACGCGTCTGGAAAAAAGGCCTCGTCTGATTTCCCAGCGGACTGTCTCAGTAGATGACTTTCAATATGAAGTGGATGGTGGAATTTAGTTTGCGCCCGCCCGCTCCTTTGAGAGGCCGAGGTGACTGTGTGGCGCGAGTTTTCTGGGAGGAAATCATTAAATTGCAAACTCTGAGAATGAGATTATTGTTGTGACCCAGACAGTCCACCTTGTTTCTGCTGACTGCGGCTCGTTGCTGCTCGGCCACAATAATATCACAGCTTCTCAGAAAATGACTTTTCCGCTCCAAAGGGACGAGCCTCATTCTCTTGCATTCTCTCTCTCTTCCGCAGCACTTTATGACGCCCCTCATCACGTTTTTCTCCACCGCTGAGATGGAGAAGGTGTTTGTGAATATCCCGGTAAGGCTGAGCTGCAGTGTAATAATCTAAGCGGTCGGTCAACACGGGGGCACAAAACTGTGGAAAAACTTTTTTGGGCCAAATTCAAACACAGGTTTTGTCTCCATTAGCAGAGCAGAGCTTGTTGATTCATGAGCCAGTGAGGATTGGTTGTACTCAAACAGTCATTGTTTCATTTTCAAGATATTTAATTGCTCTGAGAAACTTCAATAAGGATTGTTTTGAATTCAAATTTTCAATTGACAGACCAAACAGATTGAAACAACAATCATAGCTCTGTATGAAAACAAGTGCACTAGGATCAGTCATTCCAGGCTGTGCCTTCATTCAATGA